>CM053516.1:20998988-21061145 GCA_028627145.1 Eidolon dupreanum | reverse complement strand
GGGTGGAGAGGGCGTCTTTGCACCCAGTTGTGCAGGATTAGTAGGATTTAGACGGAAGAGTTTTTAGAAGGATCGTGAATTCCGGGGGGGGGGGGGAGTGGAACAGGGTGTAGAGGCAGGAGGGGTTTGTTCCCCAGCTTCATCGTGATGGCAGGACAGAGTGGAAGGACAGAAACCAGCCCGGCCTGCATGTCCTTGAATCCTTGAGTGACCTCATGACACCCATCATTAAGAGAGGGGCAGCTCGTGGGAATGAGCTTCTGCAAAAGCGCTCTTAGCTCCAGGCCCAGCAACCCCGTGTCTCCCAGTGCCCTCCCATCATCACCATAGCGACCACATCCCAGAGGGAGCATCCTCCGCCTGGAGCACCCCCACAGCCCTTGGGCACATTAGCCAGTCAGTAACTGCCGGCAAGGCCACGCCCCTTCGGCCCCTCGCCCCGCCCCTCAGCCTCCCTGCGAAATTTCGGCGAGTTGAGCCCTGCGTTCATTTGTGAGCGGGCATTTTCTGCACTCTAATTGGTCATCTCCCCCCGGCCTTGAATCCTCTGCTCTGGGAGAATGCCCATGCTCCGATTGCCTCTACCTAGGAGAAACTAGTACCCCACGGGCGTCTGCTAACGAGGATGCAGAGGGTAGGCGGACGTCTGGGCGAGACCGTGGGACGGAAGGTGGGACGTGGGGGGGGCAGGCCGTGGAGGTGTGCAGGGGCAGGGGTGGGGGGCAGTTCAGGTGGTTGGCTGGAGGTAGGCTGGGAGTGCGGAGGCTGAAGAGTTTTGAGCGGACTCGGATGATTTCAGGACGATCGATCTGGTTAGAGATATGAACGGCTGAGTGTGGTTAGGGCTCAGTACTCGGCTCCATTCAGTGCACAAGCATCTACGTAGTGCCTGCTGCAGCATGCCACGCGAGCCGCGGAGTTTAGGAGGCAGTCAGAGGAGGCCCTGCCGCGCAGCCTGCTAGGGCAGAGGAGGCGCCCTTCAGACTGAGTTAGCACACCCCAAAATCAGCAGACAGGTCCACATAGGGGAGTTGAGCCGGACAGAGCCCGAGAAGGTATCCACCTCCAGCGGGACTGGCCCAAGCCCCCCATGGAGTCAGGTAGGAAGACACAGGGGCGGGGTCTCCTGAGACGGCCTCTCGCTCCTCACGCAGTGCCAGGCTGCGGCTCTTGACTCAGAGGACCTGGAAAAGATGTTGAAGGGCGGTGGCCATTGTCGGGACAGCAGCGTCTAAGCTGACCCCCAGAGGATGTCTAGTTCATTTGTACCATAATTGGCTCAGATCATGATTAGTCTGATTCTTTCCTGTTTTCTTGATCTGTGATGTTCCTACAGAGTTTGATTTACAGGACATTCAAAAGACACCTAAGATTTGTTGTTTCACATCAAAACGAAAACCAGCCTCCTTTCCATCTTGCATTTATTTTGCTGCCATTTCAGTTCAGATAATGAATGACCAAAATAGCCACACATGGCAAGTGGAGAGTCAGGCTGCAAACTGGACACCTTGGCTTTGTGTGCAGCCATCTGGCCCTGAGCCAGGACCCAAGTGTGTCTCTGAGAACCCCGGAACGGGAGGCAGCCAGGCCCTAGGAGGGCCTTCGACTTGGCTTTGCAAAGACCAGCATGGTGACATCCCTTTCTGCCCGCTCCTAGATTGGCCGTCATGCTTTCCCCAGGTTCCCGTGGGAGGGAGACCAGACCACTGTCCTTCAAACGACCACAGAAAGCCAGAAAGAACCCTAGGTCCAGAAGTGACCTAGGCATTACCTGGTCCAAACGCTTATTTGACAGGTTAAAATCAACAACAACAAGGTGAAGAGTGATACAGTTATGAATTATGGAAAGATCAGAAAGAAGCCCCTGTGAGTGGATTCAAATTGGAGGGATTGGAATATGCATTCATGTTAAATACAGAGCCAGTCTCGTTGATGGGCCCAGGAGCAGTGACGCCCCAGGAGCAGTGAGCACACCTGACACCCAGCTCTTGGTCTCTAAATGCCATTTTCTTCTGGAGAGAGTCAGGGCTGATTTCAAGGCTAGAGCTCAGAAAGTCCCAGAGAAGACTAGAACATCATGTTTTACCAGGAAGTAAGGACATGCCCCAAACTGAAAGGCACATGTCAGAGGAACACAGGAGCCCCTGCTGGAGACACCCCACCCCTACCCCCCCCACCCCCGCCACCAAACTACATACTCCTTGAGCATCAAAAGAAATAGTGATAATAATGAATTATAATACTCTGAGTGGAAAAAATGGATCGGTGAGTCCACGGTAATACTGAAAAGGGGTTGGGGGTGGGGGGGGTGCCCTTCTCTACAGCAGAATGCCAGGTAACAAACACAGAAGGGATGGTCGTTTTAGAAACATCGCCACTTTGCAACCGCCAGTGTGCTGACCGATTCAGGCCACAGTCGACAATGACGCTAAAACTGCTGGACAAAATGATGCAGGCGCACGAGACACACACCAGTCACAGCAAGCCAGCCCTGGACCTCTCGCTAAGACCACCGGAGCCCGGCCGTCAGACTCGGCACCTCCATTGGCAGAATGACCCAGCTGCCCGTCCCCCTTAGTGGGGTTCAAAGGGACGGAATCAACGTCATCAGAGAATTTCGCCCAAAGTACTGAAGTCGAATCTAGACGTCGGCAAACAAAACTGAGTAAATTCAGAATACAGGATAGTCCACGAGGCAACAGGGGCAACTCGAGAACTTGCAATGCCAAAGTTCAGAAGGACATAAGAAGGCAAGAGAGGACCCAAGGGAAAGGGAAGTGACATGATGACAGTTAAGCGCCACGCGTGGTTCTTGGTGGAACCCTGGACACGTGCCGAAGTGTTTTGGGTTAAAGTGCCATGATGTCTACAATTTATTTGCCAGCGATTCGGCAAATCATGAAAAGCATGCGTGTTTCTGTGAGTAGAGAAAGGAGAGACAGCAAATGTGGCAACGTGCTAACAGCTAAAGACTCTAGGGAAAGGATATTCACTGGGTCCCGGTTTGGCTTTTCTGCAGTTTTGAAAATTGTCAGAATAAAATTGTCAGAATAAAAGCAGTAATGACAATAAAACAGGCCCACGGCAATCTTGTCTATACAAGAAAATAGACTAGAACTCCATTTTCTTGACCCAAAATCCAGTATGCTGTCATCTGTCCCTCTTCACCCAGGCAGATGGAGGGCCAGACAGATGGGGACGAGTCCCTCGTCCCTGGCTCAGAGAGCAGAACTTTGCAGACCGAGCCTCCCATCCTGCTGCTAAACCGAGATTAAGGCGGGACACATCGCCACCTAGTGGCCAGACCGAGAACGGGCCGTTCTGGTTGCTTTGGAGAAACAGGCCAATAAATACGCTGATTTCCTTGCCCCAGATTCTACGAAGATCCAGAAGAAAGAGAGAAGCCCTGCTTGCGATTGTTTACCTGGTCTCTATGACCACCTCACGGGCCGTTTAGTCAGAGCTTGCTGTTGCCGGGGAACCAGCCACGGTCACTCTGCTTCTGCAGAGTAGAAGGCCCTGCCTGGCTGGGCAGCCTTCGGGGTGGAGACAGGGAAGGGTCAGGGGTGCCCTGGCAGGAGGGGTTGGGGGCGCAGTTGGCTTTCTCAGGTCAGTCTAACCTGGAAGTGGGGCGTAGGCTGGGGACGCTGTCAGTTATCACACGTCCTGGTCACATGGGGCCAGTTGTGGCCAGTTATCATTCAGCCTCCTAGATGGTGATGCAGACAGCAGCCAGCCCCCCACATGTCTGCTCTGGGCCACTTATCGTGGAGAAGGCGGTCGGAGTCCTGGGCAGGCTGCTGCAGGTCGGGGGCCGAGTTCCAGTGTTGTACGCGCTCTGGCCACTGTCCTTTCGTGTCCTCAGTGTCTGGAAGCTGCCAGGGTGGGGCCTGCTGTGCCTCCACGGCCCTGTGACCCGGGGAAGGGGACGCTATGCCCGCTTGCTCCCTCTAGAGGCTGCGGGGCAGGTGGCTGGAGCTGAGCGGGGCTCCCTGCTGCTCCACGCTGTCCCCAGGCCTGGCACCAACGTCTGGGGACCCCACTGGCTGGCTCATACCTGAATGAATCTTTGCTCCGCCCCACGCCCGCACTGCCCCACGCTCACCCCCCTAATGCTCCCCTCTCTCCTCGACCCCCAGGCTCTCAGCGTGAAGTGGTCTCACCTCAGGCTGCCCTGGGTGGACCTCGACTGGCTCATCGATATCTCCTGCCAGATCACGGAGCTGGACCTCTCGGCCAACTGCTTGTCCTCCCTCCCATCCATCATCCCCTGGGGGCTCATCAACCTCCGGAAGCTGGACCTCTCGGACAACCACCTGGCGGAGCTGCCCAGTGTGCAGTCGTCCGATGAGATCATCTGCTCCAGGTGTGCCCCCGCCCCCTCGCAGGCCCCGACCGTGGACCCGACCGTGGACGTGGCCCTCTGAGCGCCTGCACCTACCCTGCCTGTAGCCTCCTGTTTTTAATACAAAATGGTCAGCTAAAACGAGAGAAGGAGGCTCCACCCGCAGGCCTTCCCTCTGGAGCGAGGTGGAGGCGGAGAGGTCTAGGGGGTGGTGTGTCAGGCCCCCGTTGGCGCTGCTCAGTGATGGCCTTGCGGACCCGTGTGCCCGCAACCCCCAGTCTCGGTCCTGCACACAGGAACCAGAGGAAACGGCTGGTGGGGGCAGAGGCTCAGGGTCACCAGTTCCATCCCGCCTCCCAGGGGAAGCGGGAAGCGCCCCAGAGGGAAGGAGAGCGAGGTCCACGGGATGCGGCCGCAGGACGCAGGTCGTAGGTCGAGGCAGCTCCTGTTTTTTTTTTTTTTTTTTTTTGGGGGGGGCGTAGGGGACCGGCCTTGGGAAGAGCCTCGAGGCTGCGTAGGAAAGGGAAGGACATCACCTCGGTGAGGGAGGTGTTGATGACACACACCTACAAGGCCTCGCTCCCTGAAGGATTTGAGCTGATTTCAAAAGCCACGTCTCTAAGCGAAGTCAGAGAGAAGAGCGCTGGAGGGGCTCAGGGCCGTCCGCGGCTCGTGGGAAAGAAGCCCCCACGCAGAAATCTGAAGGACGGTGTCGTCTGCCTGGGGCCTTCGCCGGGCACCTACCCGGGTTGCTGTCGCTCTGTGAGAGGCTTCCCGCATTGGGCAGTGAGGCCAGGGCCCACCGAAGGGGCCACACCTGCTTGGCCTGCATAGGACAGAGCGACCATTAGTGCGCTGAATAAAAATCACGTTGCTACATTTGCAGTGCATGGTTTTGAGCCTTGTGCAAGGAGAAAAAGAAAAAAAAAACCTGCAGCTCCATGTTGACAGGAATACGTAGCAGGGGTGCTTCACCCCTTTCTTCTGACGCCTCGACTGTCTTCTTCCCACCCACAGGCTCCTCGAGATAGACGTTTCCAGCAACAAGCTGTCTCACCTACCCCCGGGGTTCCTGCACCTCTCAAAACTTCAAAAACTGACGGCTTCAAAGAATTATCTAGAAACACTGTTTGAAGAAGAAAGCGGTATGTTCTCCCGGACTTGATGTGTCATCTTTTTCTTGATAGGGGTAATTTTTTTTCTTTCTTTTTTTTTTTTTTTTTTTTTTTTTTTTACCAATTTATACTTTTTTTTTTCTTCCCTAGCCACTGCTAACTGGATTGGTTTGCGGAAGCTGCAGGAACTGAATCTGTCCGACAATAAACTGACAGAACTCCCTGCCGCTTTCCTGCATTCCTTCAAGTCTCTCAGTTGTCTGAATGTCTCCAGGAATAACCTGAGGGTCTTCCCCGACGCCTGGGCCTGCCCTTTGGTTAGTACCGTGCGGGACATTGCGGGGGTCTCTCGCACACTGTCCCCGCTCCCCTCGGGGACCACGCTGGGTGGCAGGATGGCAGGTCCCATCCCGTAGCCTAGCAGTGTCACTCAGCATCCAGCAGCTAAGTGTCTCAGGCAGGTGACTCACCCAAACGCCAGCCCACCGGGCTCGGGGCTGGAGATTCACACTGTGACACCTACAGAATTTTCCAGTTGATAGGGGGAGGGGAGGTAGTGGATTCCTTTAGGACAGCTGGAAAACGAGAATAAAGGAGAAGAAATCTTTTCTGCCCGTCGCACTGCCAATTAATGGTGGTTTTGCTTCTTGGGGAGTTTGCTCGTTAAAGCAGATGGAACGGGATAAAGAATATTTGTGTTTTATTGCTGTTGGTTATAGACCAGGAAATTCTCCATCACCAGCGTTCACATTTCCAGTTTAAACATATGTGTGTGTGGGAAACTGGCTCCTCTCTAGAGCCCAGTCCTGAATTGTCCCATTATGTCCAAGGACAATAGGCCAGATGTTCTGGAATGAAGAGACAGGGCCTTGAGCCACCTTTGTCCCCCCCTCTCCTCCCCGCCTCAGCCCCCCAGGAAACTGCTCTCTTCCTTGGAGCAGGGACGAGAAAGGGGACAGCCACAGTTTATAGCCTCTTAACTCGCAGAATCGTATTTACTATGGAGCCAGAGTGTAGTGGTTTTATTTTAAAATCGAATTTGGAAAGTCGTCCTGGTGCGTGTCGCTGCATGGAACCAGCTAATGAAGCTCGCTCTGTCTCTCTCTCTCTCTCTCTCTCTCTCCCTCTCTCTCTCTCTCTCTCTCTCTTGTCAAACTCCCAGAAATGTTGTAAAGCACCCAAAAATGCGCTGGAATCTCTACCAGACAAAATGGCCGTCTTCTGGAAAAACCACCTCAAGGACGTGGATTTCTCAGAAAACGCACTCAGAGAAGTCCCCCTGGGACTTTTCCAGCTCGATGTAAGTCTAAGGCGCCCTTAGTCTTTGTTTTCAGCCTTCGTGAGGAAATCATGCCACTGTCGTGAAATCTGGGTGCTTCTCCTGAGCTTCTGAGACCAAAAAAAAAAATTTTTTAAAGTTGAAAGAAAAATTTGACGGCCAAAGACATGGGCGCAGTTGTAGGTGAAGGTTTGGGGGGGAAATGTGCAAAGTGAGAACAGCTGCGGCCGGGCCTGGGGCTTTGTTTCTCCAGCACTGAACTTCGTAAGCGTGGTCCGGGTGCCCCGCGTCTGTTCCGAGCCCCTGACGCCGAGGTCTGCTGGCGTGTGAAGCCCAGAGCCGCGGGGACGGTTCACGGGGGCTTCTCGTCCCCGCATCCCTCCCCGGAGGGCACAGGACTGGAATTCCTGCTGGTCAGATGCTGCCCTAGACGGGCACTCAGGAGGGTGCCTTTCCCCCGAGTCCTGTGTGTCCTCGCCGGGGTTGTTTGGCGCTTGTTTCTGTCCCCCTCACACAGGAATGGGGGCACGTGCAGGGATCCCCAAAAGGCAGCAAAGGCCCCCTCAGCATGCATGTTCTCAAGGATGAGGGCCATCAAGTCTTAGGTGCCCGGGCATAGAAGGGGCCCCGGGCATGTCCACTGTGGGACAGAGGGTGAGGACACACGTCACGGCCACCCGCAGGGCACGCCTGGCCAGTTCACGTCCACCCCTGACCTCTGCCCTCGGGGGCGAGCCCGTTCCGAGTCTGTTTCCCCTAGCCTCATACCACCCAGCATCCGACTTGGTTTTGGGGTTTCCTCCTCCAGGTGGGGGTTGGGGGGCCTCTGAAGGGTGTTGGGTGGACAGGCTGGCTGCAGGGGATTCTGATGGTGGGGGAGGATCCCTGAACAAAGTTGACGACAAAGCATGCAGGGTAAGGAGCTTGACGTGGGGCGGCCTGTCCCCTCCCCTCCGTGGACGGGCCAGTCGGCGTCCCCAGTGATGGTCTCAGGCTCAGTGACCCCCTCTCCCTGTCCCCTCGGTGGAAGAGCTCGCAAGTCCAAGGGCGGAGCCTTTCTCCGCAGTGCCTGGTTTGCTGCGGGGCCCACAGGTGGGGGCGGACGTCGGGGCCAGGGCCGGGTGGTCAGCGGGGACACCACAGCCACATGGCTGGCCCTGGGGACACGGCGAGCAGACAGTGAGCCACAGGGGCAGGCCACCTTGGTGTCATCACTGCCACCCTGGTCCTCTCTGGGATGTCACCTGGGCTGGCCCAGGGAGACCTCATCCTGTGCCCCTCCCACGGTGACACTGTGGCCTCCAGGACCTTCAGAGGTGGCCACTGTTCCCAGGCCTTGGCGCTGAGAAGCACTTGGCCTCCTTCCATCCTGGAATAGCTTCCCCACAGGGGTCTCGAGCGAAGGCCCCCTCCTGTGCAGGTCCCTGCTATAATTTTCCGAGTTTTAAGGCTCCCTGGAGCCCACGCCACTGAGATCGGCGAAGCTTGGCCCCGTTTCGTCAGAGAAGCGACCCGTCTCCTCGGTTCCCCCTCAGACAGGGCCTCACGAACGTTTGTGCCGGTCGCAGCATCTTCGCCTCCCTCTCTCTGTCTGCCTGTCCCAGGCCCTCACGTTCCTGAGGTTACAGGGGAACCAGCTGGTGACACTGCCACCTCCGGAGAAATGGACCTGCAAACAGCTCAAAACCCTGGATCTCTCCAGAAACCAGTTTGGCAAGTAAGCGAGTCCCCGTCCCGGGCAGGTTTAGGACATGCGTGCGTATGACGCAGCTGAGCGGGCCCCTGGGGCGACCACATGTGCTCGTCAGGGCAGCCATGACGTGACAAAGGGCCACAGACCGGGGCCTAAACAGCGGACGTTTCTTTTCCGCAGTATAGAGGCCAGAAGTCCCAGATCAAGGTGTTGACAGGGTCGGTCTGTTCCAAGGCCTCTGTCCTTGTCATGTGTTGGTCACCTTCGCCCTGGGCCTCACAGAGTCGTCCCTCCGGGAGAGTCTGTGCCCTGATCTCCTCTTACAAGGACACCGGTCATTGGATGAGGGTCACCGTCGTGTTACCTCGATCACCTCTGTAAAGACCTTGCCCCTAAATATAGTCCCATTCTGAGGTCCCAGGGGCTAAGACTTCAGCATATGAATTTCGAGGACGGGAGGCTGAGTTCGGCCCGTAACAGCATCCCCCACGTTTCTAACTCTCAAAGGTGGAGAATCTTCTCACTTCAGCCCACCTGGCCATCTGTGCAAAAGGTTTTGCCAATAGCTAACCAATATGCACATAGATTAAATAAAAGGACCCCCTGCCCAAGGTCTTTTCATAAAAGGAGAAAATCTGGAGATGAGCCCAGCCTGCCCTCGGGGCCTGGGGACCAACCACCCTGGTTCACGCGAAGGCCACTTCAGTGGCCCCTCACGGAGCCTACACCCCAAACAGAGCCCCCCGAGAGCACCCCAAAAGGTAATGGCCACTGGGATGGGCACAGAAACGCCCACCCCTGCCCGGAGTGCAAAAGCTCAGGCATGGAACCGCCCGTCACACCTGCATTCAACAGTTTTTTTCCAATTTTCCCCCAAAATGCTTCTGAGCGCAACGGGTGCCATTGGCAGGATGTGGCCGTCGACGCTGACACGTCAGCTGCAGGGGCACCCCACGCCTTGCTGATGAAGTTTCCCCCCTATTTCTGCATCCCTCGGCCTAATACAGTCACACCCCAAATCCCGAGGTCTTCATTAAGCCTTCCTCAAATTTTGATTTCTTTTTCTCCCTACAGAAATGAAGACGGACTTAAAACAAAGCGCATCTCCTTTTTCACCACCAGAGGCCGCCAGCGTTCAGGCACGGAGACAGGTGTGTGGGGGGCTGGGAGGTGCGGATGCTGTGGGGTTCTTGCTCCCTGCTCCACCAGGGGCCTCGCCCTCTAGGGCAGCTGTCCCCAACCTTTGTGGCACCAGGGACAGGTGCTCCTATGAGAAGACAATGCCTGATGATCTGAGGCGGAGCTGAGGCGGTGATGCTGGCGCTGGGGAGCGGCTGCAGACGCAGATGACGCTTTGCTCGCTTTCCCACTGCTCACCTGCTTTGTGGCTTGGTTCCCAACAAGCCATGGATTCGTACTGGTCCATGGCACAGGAGTTGGGGACCCCTGCTCTATAGGGCTTTCCCGCAGTGCCCCGTGGGAGTGCCAGAGATGACCGTATCCAACCAAAAAACCTGGAAGTGAGACTGTGTCCTTTGCTTGTGTGACACGTGTAGCCTGGGGTGTCCTGAACCCCCGTCCTGTTTGCGGTCGGACGAGACTAGCAGCCACCGTGTGTGGGTGGCCTGCCGTGTGGGCACTCTGCCCTGCATACGTCTCAGATGTTAGTCTGTGAGGTGTGCATTTGGTTCCCCATCTTGCAGATGGGGGACACTGAGGCCCCCAGAGCATCTCGGGCCTCCTTACCACAGCGCTGGGGCTCAGGGCCTCGACAGCTGAACGGCGCTTCCCCGCCGTCTGGAGGCTGCAGGCCCGGCACCAGGCCGCCAGCATGGTCGGCTCCTGGTGAGGTCTTTCTTCCTGGCTGGCAGATGGCCGCCTTCTTGCTGTGCCCTCACGTGGCAGAGAGAGAGGGACCAAGCTCTCTGGTGTCTCTTCTCATGAGGGCGCTAACCCCACCGGGGGGCCCACCCTCCTGGCCTCGTCTACACCTCTTCACACCCAGAGGCCTCACCTCCCAACCCCATCACGCCGGGGGTTAGGACATCGACGTGCAGACTTGGGGAGACACGCCTGGGTCTGTGGCACGGGCGCTGACTGACATCGCCACGCGGCTGCTCAGCGGCAGAGCCCGGTTCCAGCCCAGCACGATGGGCTCCAGCGGAGCAGCCCTGTGACGTCCTCAGCCACGCGGCAGGGCCTAGCGAAGTCCACGTGGGAACCTGGCCGTCCTGGGCCCCGCGGGCTGTCCGGGGCTGAGACGCAGGAGGGCTGGGGTCCCCCAGACGCCCCAGCAACATAGCTCATGCTGCTCACACAGCAAGGCTGTTTGGCAGAGACTGTCTTTAGGAAAACGGGTTCTTCTTGTTTGTTATCTTCTGTCAGGTGTCAACCTGACCCTCACGTGAAACAACCAGCCCTGAGAGCTGAGACTTCTAATGCAAGTGGGGCCCTCGGCATGCTGTCCCGTGGGCCGGGAGCCGGGATCTAGGTCATTTTAAATGTAGTCTAACGTTCTTCTTGGGCTTTAATAGGTCTATGTTGTCACATGTTCCTAAGCGCAGATGGTGTGAGGTGGGGATAAGAGAGGCCACAGAGGCCAAGACACATTTGTAGGAGGTGAACAAAACAGTCTGTCTCCCTGTGGTACTTTTCAATGACCTGCTGTGCATGCGTGTATACATATGATGTGCACACATGAGTCACGTGTGTGTTTACATGATTGAAAATGTAACAAATCACCAGTGAAACAGATGAGCCCAAAAATAGACCTAAGTCAACATAGGACTTTATGACAAAGGTGACATTTCAGTTTTGTGGGAAAATAATGTTTTATTGTTATAATAAGGAGTGTAGGTATAACCACTTTTCCAGGTAGAAGGGGACAATCACAACGCTAGATTCTCAACCTTACGTAAACTAAAAAAAAAAAAATGTCCATGTGGATTTAAAAAAAAATAACATTTAAAAAGCGATACGTATAATTAGGGGGTTGGGAAGACCTTTAAAAGCTAGGTGAGAAATCCCAAAATCATTTTTTAAAAAGACCAAAATTTTGGATTTTGTAAGACCAGACTGAGAAGAAATATTTGCAGCGCAAGTCGTTGCAACATAAATTAGCTTAAGTCTCTGATAATATAGAAAGACTACTTACAAATCGCCTTAAAATTTTTTAATTAATTACTACCAAATAAATAAATAAATAAATAAATAAATAAATAAACACCACCAAATAAGCGAAACATGGACAATGGACGTAAGCAGCTTGCAGGGAAGGAAGTCCAGATGTCCCTGCGACAGGTGGAAATGTCCCTCAGTGCTCTAACAGGGACATGCGATTGGGAATCTCTTAACCGATCCTTTTTCAAATGGAGGGCCTTGGGGCCTTGGCAGCTGAGCCCAGACGCGAGGACTCCTCTTAGAAGGGACGAGAAACACTCTCTCCCTGTGAATGCGAGAACCAGACTCCAGGCTGGAGAGAGGTGCTGGCGTGAATCTCAGTCACGCCGTGGGTTGAGCGTCTGACGTTTGGTTGATTCGAAGGCCGTCGCCAGTTTTAAAAGGCGGACCGTGCACGAGTGTCTGAGGAGGTGGGCTCAGCACTTGGTGGGCTCAGCCAGTCCCTCGCGAAGCCACCAGAGCACAAGGCACAGGGTGGAAAGCGCCGGAGGGACGTGTAGTGGTTCTGGAAAACGACTTGCTGGTGTCCAGCAGAGCACATCTGGGGAGCTGGACGAGGAGGGCCCCCCTGGGAAGAGTCCTTGGCAGAGGTGAACGCTGCAGTTGGCACATGACAAAGGCCCCTTGATTTTTTTTTTTATTTTCGTCTAAAACGTCGAGGCCCACACCTGGGTGAACATAAGGAGGCCCGTTGCGAACGCTTTTCCTCAGTGGGGTTAGTCTCTCGGGGCTGTTGATCTTTGGGTGAGGAATTATCTATAAAAGATAACTTGTTTGCAGATGGATAGTAAAATCCCAAGTAAATTTATGTACATTTGAATAGTCATATTTGTGCGGTGGCCTCGTCCAAAAATAATTTGGATGGCTGTTTTACGGTAAAGTTCTGACCAGCGGAGTCATAAATAACTTATGAATAAATAATTACAGGTCATAAATACTTTGGGCTGTGCTTCCCGGGCCGTTTTTACGGCCCCCACGCTGGGCCAGGAGGTCTGTGACAGGTGTTACCACTGTCTGTGGTTCTTGTTCCCTCTTCCCCCCGTCTGTTAAAGAGGTTTAATAAACACCACTGCGAAAATTCTGGAAAGCCCCCAGGGCCAGGTATTCAGAATACATCTCTGGGAAGCGATAGATGAGCCTCATTCCATTCTGAGGTCCTCTCAGTGTGAGTGAGGTCAGGCTCAAGTTGGTCATCCTGTGTCACTGAAAAAAAGCGTTTTTTAGGGGGACATTTTCTTGTGAAACGAGGTCTGGCACAAAGCCGTCCCTGAGAGCCTGCTGTGCCTCTCCTTCCAGAAAGGCCTCTGTGCTGAGTCCCACCCAGCAGTGCAGCTCACGGGGTGGGTTTTCCGGGTGCCAGTTTTGGTGTTCCGGAACGTTCTCTGATGGCGGGTCGCCCCATCGCCATCGGCCCCGCAGCTCCGTGCGTGGAAGAAAGCCAGAGTCCACGGTGCCGGGGTCAGGGGCGGCGGAGCTTAGCGCTTCGCCTAGAAAAGATGCGGGCTACCCCACCTCGCTCATCTGTGCGGCAGAGACCCAGCGACAGGGCTTTGAGGCGGGGTTTTGTCTCGAGGTCTCCAAGCTGAAGGGACCTGGGGGCGCCGTCCTGCCCCCTCTCGCTGCCCGAGGAGGGAGGAAAAGGCACCTCAGAGGTCCTGCTGAAATGCAAACCTCTGATTCCCCCGCATGCTGAGCGTTTCCGGGCTCCGGGCCACATTTTATCCTCGACTCACGCCGTGCAGTACCCGTGGAAACGACAGAGATGACGTGATTTTAATAGTAATCTCATCATTAGCCTAAGCAACGAAGTCACTGAAATCCTAGGAGTTGGCTTGTTTTTGAGAGAATCCCGTCTTAGGAAGCATAAAAACCAAGCCCGTGTGATTATTTTTTTAGTTACGTTTTTTAATCGAAGGAGTGATACATGTACACGGTAAACAACATTTTTAAGCCGCACCAAAGTACTCAGCCTCCTCATAATGTCCCTCCCTGGGGACAGTGTGCAATTGCATGTGTCTCTGGTAACAATTATGCTGTGTCTAACATACACGTGTAACATCTACATACGTGTATGTGTGTGTGGTATGTACGCATGCCTGCAACAACATGGAACACGTGCGTGTGTGTGTTGTGTGCAGGTGCCTGTAACATGCAACGTGTGTGTGCATGTGCTTGTGACATGCATACGTGTGTAGTATGTGTATATGCAGACAGCACCATATAGCATACGTGTGTGCGTCGCAGTGTGTACACACAGACATACACGCATAAACGCACTGGCGTGTGTTTGCTTACATTTTAAGGTCCGCAAATCCAGCCTTCTAGACACCTTGACGCCGCGCCTTGTTTTTGCAGCAGCCAGTAGCACCCGGGTACCTTCCCGTGCTTGCGATGGTCGTGTGTCATCCCATCACGCTAGGCTGGCTTCTGTGTTTGCTGTAACAAACTGCCACCGAGCGTGCTTGCTCTCACGTCGTTGCCACGTGCAGAATCAGAATCTCCAGCTGGTGGCGCGAGCGTCTGACCCGGAGGCTGCCAGGGTCGTAGAGCCACGTCGCAAAGCTCCAGAATCAAGTCTTCCTTCCGCTTCGCCGTTTCTTTGCAGCATGTGTGCTGGAATTCCCGGCCTTCCTGAGTGAGTCTTTAGAAGTCCTCTGTCTGAACGACAATCACCTGGATGCAGTGCCCCCCTCGGTTTGCCTCCTGAAGAACCTGTCCGAGCTCTACCTGGGAAAGTAAGTCAACTGGAGCAGCCGCACAGGCCCCTTGGCCCAGGGAGGCACAATGTCCTCTGTAAACCAGCCGAGGACACAGAAACCGGAGAGACAGGAGCCACCTACGTCCCGAGAAACAGCCGTGAGAGTTTCAGAGCCCGGGGCGGGAGGGGAAGGCAGACGGGACGGCGCAGTGACATCGACTGCACCACTTCGCTCAGCTATAATGAACAGTTAAAATTCTTCCGTCCGTTTTCTGAGCGTCTACTGCCGGGGCTTCAGATAGTGAGCAAAGCGTGACGGCAACAGAAAGCGATTCAGGCTCTGTCTGCTGCCTTTTACAGACGAGGTGGTGAGGGTCTTCAGGGTTGTGTAATTAACAGAAGAGATAGAGCGGCTGGGGGAGGGGACCCAGTTCTAGGCCACGGGGTTTGCCTGAGATGGAGGTGCCATTTGTGCTCCCGACTTCCCAGAGAGAAAGGCTCCGAGATGAGTATATAAACGGACAGCTTGACATCAAAGCCCAAGATGACAGGCTCGGGGTGCAGGCTGTCGGTGGCCCCTGCAGCCCCACGGGCTGACGGGCAGCTGCGCGTGTGTGTGTGCGCGCATGTGCGCGTGTGTGTTCTCAGCAACCCTGGCCTCCGAGAGCTCCCGCCTGAGCTGGGGCAGCTGGGCAACCTCTGGCAGCTGGACATCGAAGACCTGAGCATCAGCAATGTGCCCGCCGAGATCAGAAAAGAAGGTAGGCCTTCCTCGGCGTCACCCCCTTGGGGGGACGAGTCCAGTCCCACTGGGAGGGGCCCGGGGCAGAAGCAGCGTCCGGCTCCTTTGTTTGGGAGGAGGCCGTGAAATTCTGCACGAAGTGGTCGTTGCTGGGGACCGTGTGTTAAGGCCGGCCGTGCGGTAAAGCTGTCTGCAGCCAGACGGGCAGCTCGGCTGTCGCTCGACCCCCTCGACTTGCGTGCATGGATTTGGGGGCGAGGAGCGTCTCGATGGGCCCCGTTAGAGCACGTGGGACGGGCTCCCGCAAGCCAGGGCCTGGTCCCGCGGGGGTCGCGAGCACCTGTCCCCCCCTCTGACCATGCCCAGGCCCCCGGGCGGTGCTGTCTTTCCTGCGTGCGCAGCTGCGGAGGGCGGAGAAGTGCAAGCTGATGAAGATGATCGTCGTGGGGCCCCCGCGCCAGGGCAAGTCCAGCCTCCTGGAGATCTTACAGACGGGGCGGGCGCCCCAGCTGGTGCACGGCGACGCCACCATCAAGACCACCAAGTGGGAGCTCCAGAGGCCAGCTGGCTCGAGAGCCAAGGTCAAGGATGGTCAGCGCGCAGAGGGCCCATGGGCGGGAGGGAGGGAGCTTCCCAGGGCCCTGTCCGTCCTCTGCAGAGAGCCCAGGACCTGCACCCCAGGGTGTTCGCGGGGGGCCCCGTGTGCTGTTCCACACCAGCTCCTGCCAAGGGCAGTGGGTAATTTCTTAACCTGACCTTGTGGTTTCCTGTTAGAGCTACTTGAGGCTCCGGGCCAGTGGCTTGTAACCCTGGCTGGCTGTGGGATTTCTTTGAGGAGTTTTTAAAGACAGCAATGCCCAGGCCCCAGCTCCTCAGGCCTCTCAGGATGCAATTCAGATGGTCTGGGGTCGGGCCCACCCCCGGGCTGCAGATAAACCACCGCATGAAGCATTGAGATACACCAGCACCCGCCCCTAGTGGGGAGGCTGAGAACGCACCCCGAGTTTGAATGCACTGTCCTCTCTGACACCTGCTTTCACTCCAGGTTCCGAAAAGTCTAGTTTTTGAAACAAATCCTTCAATGCACTTATAGTCATCCTGCTTTCCATTCAGTGTAAGACAAACAAAAATGAAAACTGTCTTGCCCTCGAATCAGAGGAAAGAATGCCTGCAGAATGCTGGTGGGAGGGAAGCGAGCCCAGGGCCATGAGCAACGGCTCCCAGCTGAGAGACTGACACCCGCCGATAATGCCCCCCTTACCTGTGGCCCAATCTGTGGTTACATGTAGCCACGCAAGGATCCGGGCGCAAGGAGGCTGTTCGTGGAAATCTGGGGGGCCTCCAGCCAGAGGCTGCATGATTTTTCCCATGGCCCCCAGCACACTGCGGGCGGGGGAGTCCTCCCCACAAAGCAATTATTATCCAACGTCACTTTCTTCCAGCTGTTCTTTACCAAACGGTCGCCCGAGGCCTGCGGGGTGAATTGCTATTTCCGTTTTTCCCTCTCCTTCGATCCCCTACTTCCTTCCTGCCATTGTTCAGTGCCGCCCACCCCCCCCCACCCCCCGCCTTTTCTCGTTGAAAGACGAGCACCTGACATTTTGCATGCGGGGCTCCGGAACTTTCCGTGTGGCTGGACCTTTGCCCGGTTTAGAGCAGCTGTGTTTTTATCTTTATACAAAAGCGGGTCACACAGGGTGTCGGAGGCCAACACGCAGCCTCGTGGGAAGAGTTCTTTACTACAGAAAACTGCAGCCTCGGCTGCCCGGGCCAGACCCGAACCTCAGAGCGAGATAGAGACACCGCCATGTACACAGCCTTCCCGTGAACACAGCCTTCCCGGGAGCCTTCCCGTGTACACAGCCTTCCCGGGTACACAGTCTTCCCGGGTACACAGCCTTCCCGTGTACACAGCCTTCTCATGTACACAGCCTTCCCGTGTACACAGCCTTCCCGGCAGCCCAACAGCTGAGCTGTTGTTTAATTCCCACGTCAGGGCGGCTTCCCTGCGTCCTTGGTGGCCGCGCCCTCTGACCTACGCCTTTCTCAGGCCTGGCTCCTTGGTCTTGGCCTTGGCCTTGCTCCAGTGGAGGTTGGCCTCGGCACGGGCCCTGACGTCACCACTGGCAAGATGTCTCCTGTGTACGGTCCAGATGGGGTGGGACAGTGCCCTCCAATGCTGCACAGACGTGCGGATGGACACAGCGTCCAGGGCCTGGCCCCGCCCCGTTAGCAGTACATGGAAGCTTCTGGAAGTCCACCCCTGCACCCCTGGGCCCCTTCCCCTCCCTTGGATGGCTGGTCCCTAAGACAGACAGCAAGACGGGCCCCAAGTCCAGTGTTCGAAGCGATCAGTCATCTCGATTTGATTGACTGAAGCCTCGATCCCTCACACGCCTTCCCATCGCCGCCTTGTTGCTCAAGTAGGTCGAGTCGGTGGAATTCAACGTGTGGGACATCGGCGGCCCGGCCAGCATGGCCACCGTCAACCAGTGCTTCTTCACCGACAAAGCCCTATACGTGGTCGTGTGGAATCTGGCGCTGGGCGAGGAGGCCGTGGCCAACCTCCAGTTCTGGCTGCTCAGCATCGAGGTGAGGGCCGGGCGTCGCCTCGGGCGTGGCAGACGTCGGCGACGTCCCCGACGTGCCCCTCTTGACCAGGAACCACAGACACGGCGAGGGAGAAACGCTTTGCGTTTTGACGGGCTTTCAAAGAGGCCCCCGACCCAAGGCTCATAGCCGGGCAGTTAGAATCCTCCTCGGCCACTGTCGGCCATTCTCTTCTGCCCTAAATGTAAAGGCTCCTCCCCGCTGGGACCCAGAGGGGGTCAGGGCTCCGCTCTCGCGTGCAGCGGTGACGTGGCCGGTCCAGGTAGCTGGTGCACTGTCCCAAGGGCTCAGACGTCTGGCCCCCGCGGGAGGGGTCACGGGGGCCTCGCACGCCCCTCGGTCCGTGCGTCACGGGCCCTGGAGGGTCACAGACGCAGGAGCCCTGGGTGACAGGCTCAGGGCCTTGGGGACCCACAGCGGGGCGGGGAGCAGCTTCCGGGCCCTCGTGCGGGTGAGGGGAGCCGCTCCCAGCCGTGGGGTCCCTGCCGCAGGCCAAGGCCCCGAACGCCGTGGTGCTGGTGGTTGGCACCCACCTGGACCTCATCGAAGCCAAGTTCCGCGTGGAGAGGATCGCGACTCTGCGGGCCTACGTGCTGGCGCTGTGCCGTGCGCCCTCCGGGGCCCGGGCCACCGGCTTCCCGGACATCACTTTCAAGCACCTGCAGTGAGTGTCCCAGGTCGGGGGTGCCAGTCCCCCCCTGGTCGTCTTCCCGGGCATGCCTGGGGTCGGCCTGAGGACGCAGCTCTGGGGGCCCCTTCCTGGACGAGGAGCCCCAGCTCGACCCCCAGCACAGACGTGGCCCCGGAGAGGGGGAGGGGCAGGGGGAAGGTGCCTCCAGGTGGGCCGGGTGGGCCGGCGCCCGTGAGCTGCTGCCTCCCTGACCCCCGTCCCGAGCGCCCATGACAGCCGCACAGGTCACACGCTGAGCCCACTCTGCAGATGACGACGCTGAGGCCCAGTGAGCTAAGACAGTGTTCTCAGCGGGCACGAGCATCCATGGCCACGGCGGCCGTGGTGGCTCTTGGGTTCCCTCCCTCTGGGTGGAGTCCCACTGACTCTGGAGCAGGGGGCAGCCTGGGGACATGGCCGCTTGGCTCAGAGCCAGGACGCTTCCTGTGCCCTTGAGAGCGACCCCTGCGGCCTGTGTCGATAGGAGCGGTAGCTCTGGGTCGGACGCCCAGGTCCCACCCGAGTCTGCTCCTTCCTGGCTTGTGTCCTGGGCGCCTCACTTACCTCCCCTGTGGAAAGGACACACTGTGAAGACAGACTAAGGTGACACACCGTGCTGCTCCCAGCCCCGAGCTCTGCACCGAGTAGGGCCGCAGTGGACTTCTGCGTCTGCGTCTCACGACGTCTCCCAGCTCGCCAGTGTTTGCGACAAGACACAGGGAAACAGAGACGCTGCGGCCTTTGTCAGGGAGGGGGGTGTGGCCGGCAAGTGTGGCTCTTTTTCCCCCCCACAGCGAGATTTCCTGCAAGAGCCTGGAAGGGCGGGAGGGGCTGCGTCAGCTCATTTTCCACGTCACGTGCAGCATGAAGGACGTGGGCAGCACCATCGGCTGCCAGCGGCTGGCAGGGAGGCTGGTGGGTGCCTGGCTTATCCCGCCGGAGCCCGGGGGGGCCTGCTTCCCTCCGTGGGGTCCCCGCACCTCCCCCTGTCTCTGCGTCCCCAGGCTCTGGTCCCTGAGTGAGCGAGGTCTCGGTGGAAGGGCAGGGGCGGGCGGTGACAGGCAGCAAACCCCCGCCCGGGCCGGGGAGGGTGGTGGCGGGCCGGCGGGTGGGCTGGCTGACGCACCCCGGACCCCACCCGCCGCTAGGTGCCCAGGAGCTACCTGAGCCTGCAGGAGGCCGTGCTGGCCGAGCAGCAGCGCCGCAGCCTGGGCGACGACGTCCAGTACCTGACGGACAGACAGCTGCAGCAGCTGGTGGAGCAGACGCCCGGCAACGACATCGACGACTACGAGGACCTGCAGTCCGGTGGGCGGGGGGCCCCAGCGGGCAGCGGGGGGCGTGGGATTGGGCCCCCGAGAAGGGCGGGCGGCCCAGCCTTTTCACCGCTCTGCAAACGACCGCAGATGCACCGTGACATCGATCTGGGGCCACGGATGGATTTTAGGGAGCAGGCGGATTTGCAGAGATGGAAGCCGTGGATGAGGGTGGTGGGTGGCCCGCTGTGTCCGAGCTGGCGGTGAGGTCAGCACGTCGGTGGGAGAGACACTGGGGACGCCGTGACAGGCAGCCATCCGGTCCATGGGCCCGCATGTCGGGACCGTCGATCGCCTCCCAGGGAGAGCAGGTTGCCGCGGAGTCCCTTTGGCCCGCGGTCTGACGTGGCCCTTGCCCTTCCCGTGGCCTGCACAGCCATCGGCTTCCTCATAGAGACCGGCGCCCTGCTCCACTTCCCCGACACCAGCCACGGCCTGCGGAACCTCTACTTCCTGGACCCCATCTGGCTGTCCGAGTGTCTGCAGAGAATCTTCACCATCCGAGGCTCCCGCTCGGTGGCCAAGAACGGGGTGATCCGGGCGGAGGACCTCAGGGTGCTGCTGGTGGGCACCGGCTTCACACATCAGACGGAGGAGCAGTACTTCCAGTTCTTGGCCAAGTTCGAGATTGCCCTGCCCGTCGCCAACAACAGGTGAGTCACGAACTGGGCGGCACAGGCTGCTCCGGGGAGCACAGAGCTGGGGCTGAAGGGACGAGGACGTGCCTGCTGATGACACAGCCCAGCTTCCACATGCGGAGAGGGCGGGCGGGCACGGTGGAGCCAGGGATCCCGGCCTGAGCCGGCCCGGAGCTTAGGGCCCCCGTGCCCCAATTTTCATTTCAGCCACTTCCTGGGGCTGATGCTGATCATGGCCAGGAACCAGGATCCCACATTCATAGACCTTTTCCATGCATTTACCATAGAATATGCCACCCACCTGTCCCCCAACCCTGGGCTCTGGGGACATGCCCACTAGAGCCTCCTGGGGAGAGTAGTTTGGACCCTATATGCAGACGGCCCAGGGCCACCTTTGCCTTGACCCCCCAGTCAGATTCCCACTCAGCCTTATATCCTTGGGGGCGGGTGGGGGGATCAGTCCTTCCTGCTGCTCCAGCCCCACGAGGGCCAGGAGTGAGTCCTAAAAAGAGACACCACAAAGGAATGCCAAAGCCATACGATCCCTCATACCAGGGGTGCCCTTGACTTCGGTCCATGAAAAAGCGGAAGGCGAGGCTTCGACATTGCCGAGATCCGACAGCTGTCTGACTGTTAAGTCAGCAGGGTAGAGGAAGAGATATTAACACGCGGGAAAAGCCAGTCAGCTATGCACATTCACGTGTCTGCTCGGACAGCAAAGTCAGCTGGCTCGTTGCCCTCTGCCCACCAGGCCGTCACTGAGTTTTGCTTCTGCGATATTTTTTGGCGTCTCTTCCAGAAAGTTCTAAAGACCTTTTCTATTGGACCTAAACTGACGTATTTTAAATGGATTAGGAGAGCCGACGGCAAAGCCTTCCTTAAGAAAAGGAGTAACTCAGGGCTCTGCCTGAGGCCGCCCCAAGCCTTCCATGACACACAGGAGACGCTGGCTTTTGGGGACACTCTCGAAGGGATCTCCTCAGTTTCCGTGGGTTTTCAAACGACCAGCTGCAAACAGCTCACTGACATGGCGCGCTCCCATAAAACATCCCCATTTTGCACAAACAGCCTCCTTCTAACTTTAAAAGTGACTGTGCCGTCTCGACCAGCCAAGAAAAATAAAGAGCTTCAAAAGCCAAAAACATTACTCTGACCCGATATCTGCATTGTCCCTGGGACTGTGCAGCTGTGTTTGTTTTTCCATCACTGTCCCAAGTTAATTTTAAGCGGTTCCCCAATCGCGATCCCGTTTACAGAGAACCAGCTGCAGTTTGCTCTGTCTGATGTGTTTACGGCTACCCACACCTCAGCGTGTCTAGTCTCTGTCTTAGAGACCTTGATAAATACATTCAAGCCCATCTTCGTTTACGTGTGGAGCATTTATCCTCACCCTAGAAACTATTCTGTCTTTCTAAAAATAAAATCCCGAGGCTGGGGAAGAAGGTGCCCGGGCTGTCTGCCAGGGTCGGGGCCTGCAGCGGAGCTGGGCCACGTGGCTCACCTGTCCCCGTCGATGTGTTTCAGCTACCTCCTGCCACACCTCCTTCCATCCAAACCTGGCCTGGACACCCACGGCCTGCGGCACCCCACGGCCAACACCATTCAGCGGGTGTTTAAGATGAGCTTCGTTCCTGTCGGCTTCTGGCAAAGGTTTATAGCGCGGATGCTGATCAGCTTGGCGGAGATGGACCTACAGGTAGAGGTGGTTTCCGCTTTGGGGGGCGGGGCACGGGAGGCGCCTGCAGCTGCCCCGTCGAGGGTGGGCCATGCCTTTGCTGCAGGGGCCCGACGAAAGACCCTTTTTCTGCAGCAGAATCATGAGCATAGGAGCAGGGGGCAGGCTGAGCGTGGCTGCCTCCTCTCCTCCAAGCCAGCGGATCCGTTAGAACCACTCTGTGATAACAGCTCAGCGCCTGGCTGGCTGGGACAGCACTCTTTCTTTAAGAGCGGTGGTTCTAACCTGACCCACATCGAAATCCCCTCAGAGGTTCTGATCCAGTGGGTATGGACTTGGACCCAAGCATTTGCACGCGTAACCATCACACCAGGTGACACCACCATACCTAGGGAACTGTGGTTTTCCACCCACACGCTTGTCACTCAGGCCGTGCCTGAGACTCACCTGGAGACAGCCCCTAAGAGGTGTGGCCCAGGCCCCAGATTGCTTAAATCAGAATCTTGGGTTACGACACCCAGATGTCAGTGTTTTTTAAAGCTTCCAGTTGATCCCACTGCCCGGGCAAGCTGGGGAACCGCTGACCTAGGACTTAAACTTGGTCTGGAAGCAGCGAGCTAAGCCCAGGCGCTATTGCCTGCGGGTGGGATCGCCCGGGGCTCTTGACACGAGGCCTGGCTGTCCCTCACCATGAACGTCACGCAGGACAGTGACAGGGAAGCCAGATTCGTCCACAGCGGCGGTTCTCAAAGTGGGGTTCCTGGGCCAGCAGCGTCAGCCTCAGCCGGGAGCTTGTCAGAAATGCGAGTTCTCGGGCCTGCCGCAGACCCGCTGCCCCAGAAACTCCGGCGTGGAGCCCAGCACCGTTTCTTATGCTCACGCCCCAGCCCCCGGGGATTCTGGCCCACTCCACAGTACGAGAACCGCTGGCCTAAACCCGAGCTGTTGAATAATGGACGTTAAATTCAAGACGAGTTGACTTTTGCCACAGTCTAATCAAAAGGCCCTTGTGGAATTACGGTTCCTTGGCTAGACAAAGCCATTCTTTTGACCTTCCCATTTTACTGAAATGTTAAAAAAATAAGGCGAGAGCCAGAAAATTGTAACCGTCTCGGGCCACGTTAGTGGGGAGACTGGTTTGTACCGCTGCGGGGGGCGGTGGGTGGGTATAGGAACCAGAGCTCTGCTCCCGGCATAAGCCGCATGGGGGCCAGACGAGGACTTTAGCACCCGAGTCGTAAGAGGCGTGCCCACTCAGGCGGTGCTGGGCAGTCACCGCTCGCCTGTCACGTGGCCACAGCCAGACCCAGGATCCCGGACCGTTCACACACGGTGGGCCGCGTGTGTGCGGTTTAGTCATGTCGAAAGCGGTTTCTCAATACGGAACGTTCCAGATAATCCTACCACTAAAAATCTGAACTGAGGAGATCATTTGAAATCATAGAAAGCTTTGTGCTTTTTTTATGTTCATCTGGCTTTTCTGAGGAAGCAAAAGATTGGAGCCAACCTAAACGTCCGAAGAAGAGAACAATTCGGGAAATAGCTGTACTGAATGAAATATGGAGCTTTAAAAAAAAATGAATTTGAGATGAATTTGGAGTGGCGCTAGAAAGGTGAAGTTTTTAGAGTGTACCTAGTTGGAAATACAAATTTAGAAATTTAGAAAATTAGAAAGTAGGAAATATGCCCTTAGTTGTCTCGTAAACATGTATGTGGATAGAAGGACTTCTGGAATCAAATATACCAGAATCTATTTTTTCCTTTTCCTTGATATTTTATTTTTCCACCAAGATATTTTTCCAGTCCACTTTGAGATCAGACATTGTGGACTCGTTCATTTTATGCCCATATTTCTAACACATATTCATCCAGAGTCCATAAGTGTTAAAAGAATTGTGATATTTGCCCGCAGAATGTACTGAAATCTTCGTGATCGCTCTGCTTGGTGGCATCGTGTTTTATTTTCCTGCTTCTGTTTTTCTGTATTTTCCTCACAAAGTCAGGAAGGAAAAGATTTGGAGAAAAAAAATCCTATCTTCAATCCTTTGTGGGGAATGTGTTCCTGGCGACACTTTTGGATCACACAGGATTCAATTTGGCAGCGGTGTGAGCGAGCCGGGAGGCAGGGTGGCTGAGATGGCGGTCCTCTGTCACAGGCCGGGCCAGGCCAGCCTCCTCTGTCACAGGCCGGGCCAGGCCAGCCTCCTCTGTCACAGGCCGGGCCAGGCCAGCCTCCTCTGTCACAGGCCGGGCCAGGCCAGCCTCCGCAGACCCCCACCTAGAACCAGCGAGGGGCCCGAATTTTTTTTTTCCAGAATTTTTAAACTGAGTCTTTCCTCTTCTTGCAGCTTTTCGAAACCAGGAAGAATACGAAGAGCAGACACAGGAAAGTCGCCATTTACAGCTTCGCGGGGAACCAGAGGAACCGCTGCAGCACGTTCCGCGTGCGGCGGAACCAGACCATCTACTGGCAGGAGGGCCTCCTAGTCACGTTCGACGGCGGCTACCTCAGGTAGGGACGCCCGGCACGGTCACCGTGGCGCCTCCCCGGGAGACCGTCCGTCCACGTGGCATCCACAGGTCTCCTCCCAAGAGCAGTGCACTAGGAATAGGAGACACCCTCCCCTGCGAATGTCCCTACGTCCCTGAGGGCCCCCAACTCCTCACCCCACCTTCCCTCCCCTTGCAGGACACGGAGGTGAGGGAGGGTCTGGTGACCATCTCCGGCACCCCTGTGGTCACTTAGGTGAGACCTGCAGTCATCCGGCCCTACCCCCTCGTCCTGAGACTCGATGCCCAGATGACGCCCCTGGTCCCAAGTGTGACCACCTTAGCTCTCTTTCCTACTTTCTTTCTTTTTTTTAAGAGAGAGAGACATCAAATCAGCTCAAATGGTTGAATAAGTGATTTTAATCTGGTTCAATAAACACACAAGGTGATTTCCTATTTACAGTGAATTTTTCAAAACATTCTTCAGCTCCATGAGACGGGGGGTTAGGGACGGTCGCTGTCCTTGAGGCCTGACGTGGGCTGCTCCCGGCGCCCGGCGCTCCATGTCAAGGAGCCCACGTCAAGCTCATGGTTGTCCCTCGGCAGAGGAGAGCCCGTGGCGCAGAGTGGGAGGGCCTCCCTGGCCGCACCCGAGGGCCAGAGCCCAGCCCGAGCACCCAGAGCCCTCGCTGTGGCCACTTCACCCTGTGGGGGGCGGTGGGGGCACACGGCAGGCGCGCCAATGCAGCAGCCCCCCGACAGCCCTGGCGCAGGGACCTGGGTCCCCTGGGGGTCAGTGCCTCGCCCCGGAGGCTGATCCCCAGGGACCTTTTCCTCCCTGGGCTGCAGCGTGGAATCCTCGGACGTGAACTGGAAAAAGAAAAAAAGCGGAGGCATAAAAATCATCTGCCAGTCGGAGGTGAGGGACTTCTCGGCGATGGCTTTCATCACGGACCACGTCAACTCCCTGATCGACCAGTGGTTTCCCGGTGAGAGCGGTCCCCGGCCGCGTCTGCGCTCGGGGTCACACGGCGGAGGCAGCCCGGGTTCGGACCGTGCGGCTCCGCCACACGCGGGTGGGGAATGGTGTCGGGGGTCCTCACGCGGGGACCCGCCCTGTGCCATCTGCGTGAGGGCTCGTGTGCCCGGGGGCTTGGGACCCGCCCGGTCCCGGAACCCGGGGCGCCCGTTGCTACGTTTTCAGCAACTCAAAAGTTAGAAGCGGCTTCCAGCTGCATGGGGTCAGCACCCCTCAGCCTGCATGGTTCAAGGGTCACCTGTAGTTCCTTACAAGCCAGGTGGGGCTTCGGATGTGGGTAATAGTAACCAGAGGGGCCCTCATGGCCCTCCGGGGGAGTCGTGACCCCTGGGGAACCCAGCAGTGGGCTCGAGTGGGCACCACGGGGAGACGTGTGCCCGGACCCTGCAGGGCGTGTAGGCTCAGCCCCCCGACTCCCCGTGGTGTGTGGGGAAGGACAGCCCCGCCACCCAGCCTGGCCCAAGGCGGCCCTCGGTGCAGGCCTCGCACAGCCTTGTTTACACGGTGAGGACAGCTCTGCTGGAACCGGGGCCCACAGGTGGGGGGGTGGGGGCCACACCTGCCGAGGGCCCCCGTTCTCCTTTCCTGCCTGCCCCCGCCCCAACTCCCAGGGGTGCTCAGCCACCCACACGGCCCTCTTCAGACCCTTTGATCAGTGTCCTCATCGACTGTCCACCCAAAGAAAATACTCTTTGAAGTGAAGCTGTTGTTTTGCTGCCGGAGTGGAGACAAGCCCCCAGCACGTCCTGCAGGGAGGAGGCCGTCCGGGCAGAGGCGGGCGGCCTCTTCCGGGGGAGCCCTCGGCCTCCGAAGGCCGGCGGCTGAGCAAGCGGACAGCGGGTCCGGAATCCGAGCAGCGCTGCTGGCCTGCCAGCCAGTCCCCCAGCCCCCCGAGCCGGCCAGTCCCCCAGCCCCCCCCCGAACCGGCTTCCTCGCCGGCACACCACCCACCCGTGTCCCAGGAGAGCACCACAGGGAGTATTTAGGGAACAGTGGCAGGGGGTGCTCCAGATGCTCAGTCCAGACACCAGAGCCCAGCGTCCTTCGGGTGTGGATGAGAAGGTGACCTGCGAGGAAAAAAAAAAGGCTTAGAGGGGCCTAAGAGCAGACTGTCTGGTGTGTGAGTTGTAGCAGCCGTGCCTGGCCATCCTAGTGGGGCCTCCTTACCCTCCCCACCAACCAGGGCCCCCCACAGCAGGCGCCACGGGCGATCTGACACAGGGGTGGATCTCATTTCACAGCAGGGACCGGGCCGAGGGCCTAAGGCCGGGCTTCCTGGGGACGGCAGCGCCAGCCTCGGGTGGCAGACTCACTCAGAAAGTTCTAGGAGTCCCTGCATGAAGCAGGCCGCTGGCTCGCCCCAGGAGCGCCTCCGGGGCGCCCTGCAGGGCATTCCTTTGCACCTCGTTTTCGGGGGGGCCCGTGTCAAACGGCTGGGGTGTGCCTTATGATTCCTACTCGTTCTCCCCGTGCGTCGCCCCCCCACAGAGCGTCGTGGTCGTCGCAAGCCCGGCCTTCCTGATTCTAACGGTGGCTCCTTCCTGGTCGTGGTTTGGTCCCTGGAGCATGGCACGGCTCAGCCCCAGCCCACAGCGTGCTGTCGGGGCCCAGTCGGGAGGGATCCCCAACCTCTCAGCCCCTCCGACAGCGACCACCCAGCAGCCATCCAGTGCACCCCGACCCTGCCCTGTGTGACCTTCAGGATCACGCTCTCAAAAGGAACCCGAGTGTGGCAGTCACGGGCCAGCCACTCCTTGGGGGCCAGGGCATGGCAGACAGGCCCCTTCTGGCAGAGGCCCACCCAGCCCGGGGTTGCCGGCTGCTGCTCAGGGACCCAGCTGCAGCCGCCTGTGTGTGAGCCGTCCCCCGCTCCGTCCCCATTTAGCCTTGACGGCCACGGAGAGCGACGGGACCCCACTCATGGAGCAGTACGTGCCCTGCCCGGTCTGCGAGGCCTCCTGGGCCCAGCACGCCGACGCCGGCGACAGGTCGGAGGGCGTGCAGTACTTCGACATGGAAGACTGCGTGCTGACGGCCATCGAGTGGGACTTCATCTCCTGCCCCAGGCACCCCAACCTCCCCGTGCCTCTCCAGGAGCTGGTCCCCGAGCTGTTCATGACCGACTTCCCAGCCAGGTAGGCAGCGGCCCAGCCTCGCAGCGGCCTCGGGCGGCTCCCAGG
This sequence comes from Eidolon dupreanum, assembly GCA_028627145.1. NCBI lineage: Eukaryota > Metazoa > Chordata > Mammalia > Chiroptera > Pteropodidae > Eidolon > Eidolon dupreanum. Next base: position 21,033,475 of record CM053516.1, on the reverse strand, counting down.
GCCCCGTCCCCGGCTGCCGAGGGGAACCAGGCTGCCGGCCTTCCCTTCCCTCACACGAGCTGGGCTCCCCTCTGAGTCAAGGCGGAAGGGGGTGCTCCCCAGCCTGCAGGCTCATTTTCATCTCTCGGCAAATGCCGACCCCTAACTGCTGTCCTGCGGCTGAGCATTTAGAACCCCAAAATCTGCGGAGCTTACCTCCACCGATCTAAGATGACAGCTGGGGAGACAGGCCACAGGAAACAGAACACGTTAGTGGTCCCACCCAACAGGAAACCAGCACGGAATCCAGGTGCTCAGTAGAACGTGGAGTCCCCTGTAGTCATGGAAACCGGAAGCTGCGGTGTGGGCTCCCCAGAGACATTGACATTGGTGGCTACCAACCTTTCTGGAGTTGTGAAGTCCCGTTATTTTCTTCTTCAGAGGATGGCTATATCTAGTTTCAATAAAGAAAATTAAACTTTGGGGGGTGGAGGAAGAATATTGGTATTCTCATTTTTTCTAAATTGCTCCCCTGTCCCAAGAAAGTAGATGTGGAGTGCTCTGTGATACTGTAGAATCGGGGTTCCAAAGCATGCTTCTGGGAGAGTCTATTATATTAGGAACTGATCCCTACATTGGATAACTTCCCCATAGTTCTTTTCAATACCCCTGTTACCTCAAACTCTTTCCTTTAATCCTCGATCTTAAACGTGTGGCTGTCACATGCAGAGTTCCGCATATGTGTGAATCGGATTCTTTTGGGGAAGGTGCCTGATTAGTTAGGCAGCCCCAAAGTTTTCGGATTTCCACTTATTTACTGAACCTTATTTCCCTGAGTCTGGGCAGCGAGATGCTGAGTGGGATCCGGGCAGCTGGTTTGGTTCTAACCGCAGCTGGGAAGTGGTTTGTAGACTGAGTTACTTGGCCAAAAAGCCCAGCGACCTGAACAGGACTTGAAATCCGGCAGAGGCTCTGGGAACTCCGGCTGTGGCCCCGTAACTGTCACACACATCGCACGGTTGCATCTCGGAGAAGGGGGTCTGTGGGGCCAGGCGGGCTCCAGTAGAGGCACCTGGCAGTAGTTGATGAGGGACCGGGGGAGGCCCGGACAGAGAGGGCTTTGGGTCCGCTGGGCCCTCCATTCCAGAAGCAGCTTGCAGTATTTCCAGAAGCCAGCAGAAATGTCTCTAGGTTTATCTAGCGTTGGAACACACAGACCAGTGACGAGGTCTAAACCCCCTGCCCTCAGCTGACATCCTAGTCATTGAATGCGAAGATGTTGGTCACGCCGATCACAAGCTCTGTGTGGTTGTTTATACAATTCTTCGCTTAATGAAAAGAAATGGGGAAACAGCTAACTGAGCAATAAATCCGCACAGTTTGTCTGATGGGTACTAGCGCTCAAAGCACGGGCTTTGGGAGGAAAACGTCCAAAGGAATCTTTCTTCCACATCCGCCCCTTTCGGAGGCTCCCGTGTGCCTCCCGTACTCCCACGGGGCCACCCCATGTGACTACAGGTTGGCAAGGCTGCATGGCCTGCGCAGATCTGTCTGACCCCACAGACGGCTTTGATCCCTGACTCTCCACAGGGGGAGCAAGCGAGCGAGCAGCCCCTGCGCCCGCCTGGCCCAGGCCCCGCCCCCGGGGTCTGTCCCGACTCCGTGCGCTGTGTTTCCGGCAGGCTCTTCCTGGAGAACAGCCAGCTGGAGCACAGTGAGGACCAGAGCAGCATCCTGGGCCAGGGCGGGAGCGGCACCGTCATCTACCGGGCCCGGTACCAGGGCCAGCCCGTGGCCGTGAAGCGGTTCCAGATCAAGAAGTTTAAGAACTTCGCCAACGCCCCAGCAGGTAACAGCCTCTGCATCGCGTGCTTTCAGACAGAGCCACGTGCCACCTCACAGAGCCCCGAGGCCACAGGCCCGGGCGGGAGGAGGGCGGTGGGCGAGGCCATCGTGCGGCCTGGGGACAGCCGTTTTGTACCTGGCAGGACATGGGACAGGGCCGGGGGCCAGGTGGAAGGAGTCCTGCAGTTCGCTTTTGGGGATTGCTCTCCTGCCCAGACATGAGCCCCTAAGAGCATGGGTCACCTGTACCATTTCCACCCGCTCCGTGTCCGGCACGGGCCTGGCAGGTGGTGGGCATGTGATCAGACCTCGGGCAGACCCTCTCAGCCCGTGGGACCCTGTCAGATGTCTCCCCTGAAGGGAGGAAGGTGGCACTGTGGATGTATCAATTGGGAAGCCGGCACAGGTGGCTTCTCGCTGCCCCCCACCCCCACCAAGGGAGGAACACCCCCTCGCCTTGGCAGGCTCCGGCACACATCACGTGGAGCCCCTCACTGCTTAATGGCCAGCCAGAGCGGGCGCTGGGAGGCCTCCTTGCTCCCAACTGGCTACATGCACATTTGTCACTGCCCCTGGCTCACCGCGGTCACCTTTGTGATCACAATGGCGATTTACACTCTTGGTAGAAAAATTAAAATTGTAGAACAACATGAAGAAAGCAGATCAGAAAGGAAGAAATGAAACTGTAATTATGTGCAGAGCACAAACATCTAAGAGACGCGGCTGACAAACATCAGAGCCAATAAAAGTTTCATAAACTGTCTATAGACGGGAGCCAAACACCGGAATCCGGCACATTCCCACACTCGCCATTGGCCCAGTGTGTGCGTGTGCACGTGTGTGCACGCGTGTGTGTGTGCATGTGACGTGATTCTAAAATGCATGTGAAATGACAAAAACCTATGAACGGCCAAGAAAATTCGATAGTGCGAGACAGTGGAGAGAGGCCTGCCCAGCAAACGTCGTGGCCCGTCAGTGCCCGGGCGTGAGGGCGGCTTTCCCGGGCGAGGACGAGGTGAGGACAGGCCGCCACCGGAGCAGAGACCGCGCATGGGTGTGCGGGAAGCTGGCACGTCACAGGGGGGACGTCACGAGTGGAGGGAAAAGGCTGACTCTCCACGAAACCGGGGTGGAGACGTGGGTCGGACTCCAGAGTCACAAACAAATTCGTCACGGGTCAAAGGCCCAGTGTGAAAAACGAAACTTGTACACTGAAAAAACAAATCGATCCCAGCACAAGTGACGCTTTTTAGCTGCCAAGATTTTTTTTTTCCTGCCATTTGAATCTCCATGTCCACGGATCCCCGATTTTAAAATCTGACCGCAGGGGAGGGACAGATTGGGGCACAGGAGGACAAGCAGGGCGTGGGGACACGGGCAGGTGCCTTCTACAGGGTTTCAAGAGCACTGGGAGGTCACAGCATAGGTGTGACGTCACCCACCACTGCCCAAAGCCCTTTCTCCTCTGGCCTGAGACGGCATGTCACAGGCCTGGGGCCGCCCCACAGTTTCATCTCTGGACTAGAAGGTGGTGGTCTGTTCTGCCTTTGGTGTCCTGGCCACTGGGTAGGGGACGAAGTGGGCAGCAGTGACAAAACCCTCAGCGTCCTTGTGGGTGACCAGTCAGGGGCCTGCTTATGGCCCTCCAAGGGATGCAGAGTTGGAATAAGATACAACTGTGACCCTCAGGCGGCCTGCAGTGGGGCGGGGTGAGGGCTGCAGGAGAAACAGCTGGGTGACGAGGGTGGGGACGTGCCCGGCCCTCCACGGATGGGGCGCCCTGGCCTGCCAGCCCCTTGAGCCCCACACGCGGCAGCTCTGTGCGGCTGGGACACTCGCCACACGGCCCCAGAGGGGGTCTCTGGACAGGCGGTGCAGGGCGCGCGGGCGGCCCACACCCCCGCCCGCCGCTCGCTGACGCCGGGCTGTCCCCTGCAGACACCATGCTGAGGCACCTGCGGGCCACCGACGCCATGAAGAACTTCTCGGAGTTCCGGCAGGAGGCCAGCATGCTGCACGCGCTGCAGCACCCCTGCATCGTGTCCCTCATCGGCATCAGCATCCACCCACTGTGCTTCGCCCTGGAGCTCGCGCCGCTGGGCAGCCTCAACACCGTGCTGTCCGAAAACGCCAAAGGTACCGGCCCGGCCGAGGACGTTCCGAGGGCGTGGCCCGAGGCCCAGCCCGGTGGAGCCCCGGGGAGGCCGAGAGCCCATGGCAGGCAGAGGGGGCCGGGGGACTGCCCCCGCCTGGCCCAGGGACAGGGCCACCCCCGCGGGTGACAAAGGCCCCGCACCAGGTCTAAACCGCTGTGGCGGTGCCATCGAGGCTGCAGACACTCCCTCTGTGGGGTCAGCACCAGGTCCCAGGTCCTGGCTCTCGGGCGGGATCCAGGCGGTGGCTCACTGTCCTGGCTGTGACGAGGGCAGCAGGAGCCCCACTGGGAGGACGGCCGGGTCTCAGGTGGGGCGGCCGGGGTCGGGGGCCAAGCGGCAGCCACCTGGTGCCCACGGCCGCCTGGCCGAGGAAGTGTCTTCCTCCCCCGGGACAGACCACACTCACCCACGCTGTTAAAACTCTGAGACCCTGGGGCCACTTTTACCCGATCTTATTTTTTAACAAGATTTTTAAATAACTGACCGTGAGAAATAGGTAACTGAATTCCAAAGAACTGACAGAGGGACTGAGGTAGCTGTCTTCTGACACAGGAAGAAAAAAAATACCGTGGAAATCAATTATTTCTCCCTCGGTGTCAAAGCCGTTTTCTTTAATGAGCCTCTTATACCCCGCAACTCGCCCGATCGTTCGGCGACCGGGACCCGAGAGGTACGTGAGGACTGGCGAATCCTCGCTCTTTTAATAAAAACAGCCCTTCTGGGCCCGAGATGCCATGAATGAACCTGCAACAACAGGTGTTTCTATCCTAAGTGATATTTGACTGAAGGAGGTCACTCTCCCCTCCTCCGGCATGGACAGTGACAAGGACGCATCAGTGGGGCAGAAAGTGTTGGGGAGACGGGAGGTGGACAGAGAAGACAGTCGCCCAACCGACAGCTCGCTGCGTTTTTTTTGTTTTTTTTTTTTCTTTGCAAAGATTCTTCCTTTATGCCGCTCGGGCACATGCTCACCCAAAAGATCGCCTACCAGATCGCCTCCGGCCTGGCCTACCTGCACAAGAAGAGCATCATCTTCTGCGACCTGAAGTCGGACAACATTCTGGTCTGGTCCCTCGACCCCAAGGAGCATGTCAACATCAAGCTGTCGGACTACGGCATCTCGAGGCAGTCATTTCACGAGGGCGCCCTGGGCGTGGAGGGCACTCCTGGCTACCAGGCCCCTGAGATCCGGCCCCGCATCGTGTACGATGAGAAGGTACCCGGCCCCTTGCCTGCTGCTTCCGAGCGCCGTGGACCCCCGCCGAGCAGATGGCTTGTGGCCTGATTGCCTTAAGCACGTGAGGGGTGACCTGGCACCTGTGGCCGCTAACAAGATAATAATAATAATAATAATAATAATAATAATAATAAAACAATAATAATAATAATAATAATAATAAAGGCAAATCCATGACCAAAAACAAGAGCTTCTTAGTAGCAGGTGACACAGGCCAAGCACCTCAAAACTGAGATTATAGCAGGAACTTCATACTGAAAATTCTCAGGTCTATCTCAGCTCTTATCCTGCTGAGAAGTTATTTCTTGCCCCTTCTGGGAGCCCGCATACCTCTCTCCTTGCCAGGACTTCTTAGGACATTAAAATTAGAGGAGTCGGCCTGGTGCGATCTAGGGGACATGCCCCCTGTCTATGATGTGCATATACTGTTCATCTAGCAGCGAGCACGTTAAGCTGAGGGTCTGTGTTGTCCTGCCTTGTCTTCATGGTCAAGGGCGAGGCCCATGGCGTCCTTGGAGCCCTTACCCAGTGCCCGATGGCGAGCTAGTCTGAGCGTGTGTGCACTGGATGGATGGTAGACAGGAGGAGGGGTAGACAAATGTGCAAAACAATGGGCGAGTGTGTGGGTGGACAGAGAGAAGGAAGGAAGGAAACATAAGACGGACAAATAAAGAGACAGAATGAAGGCTGGTCAGGGGTTTGGACAGGCGGAGAGACGGAGGGGTGGCAAGTGTCCCCCTTCGCACAGGGCCCGCGTCTTCCTTCCCCAGTGGTGTCTCCCTGCTCCCTCCAGCTTGCAAAAGCTGCCGAGCCCGGGCAGGGGACCTGACCTGGGCTCGCGTGTCTGCCCAGGTGGACATGTTCTCCTACGGAATGGTGCTGTACGAGCTGCTGTCCGGACAGCGGCCGGCGCTGGGCCACCACCAGCTTCAGATCGCCAAGAAGCTGTCCAAGGGCATCCGCCCGATGCTGGGCCAGCCGGAGGAGGTGCAGTTCCATCGGTTGCAGGCGCTCATGATGGAATGCTGGGACACGCAGCCCGAGAAGGTACCTTGGCGGGCGGAGGGTCTCGAGCGCGCACGTCCGGCCGCCCACTCACCCATGCGGAGGTTCTCCAACACCCAGGGCGAGCCTTCTCTGCCCGCCGCCTCTAGAAAGAGATGCCCCCGGCTCCTGATACATCCGAATCATTTTCTTTGGCATATGTATCACCCTCGGGAAAATGGACTATTTTTTCCTCCCCGACCTTGGGGTTGGGTCATCACCTGCAGCGTTACCAGCCCTTCCTACCAGCCCTGTGCAAGGACAGAGAGGACGTCAGTGTCTCTTTGCAGAGAAAGGGCTGGAAGGTTTGCTCATGGGAGGCGGTCATCACGTTATTGTTTTATTTATTTATTTTTAATTTTTTAAAAATTTTTTTAGGCGAGGCAACCTTTGCTGGACCTCACAGATTGCAAGGACCCTGTCAGCTTACAATCCCTTATTTTTTATTTTTTTATTTTTTACCACCTGGTCTTCCTAGGTGGTCTCCCATCCAAGTACTAACCTGGCCCAACCCTGCTTAGCTTCCGAGAGCAGCCAGGATCGGGCTTGTTCAGGGCGGCATGGCCGTGGCCATGTTATCATTTTAAAGCTAGTTGTTTCTGGAAGGCTCCAGTGGTCTCCCCGAGCTCCAGGCACCGAGGGCACTGGGACCCGGTTGCCAGAAAGGTCCTGTTTCCGGTCCCAGGTTGTTCGGGGCGGGTGGGGGGGGGGTGGTCTCCAGTGAGCAGGTCCCAGTCCTTCCACCTCGGTCCCAGATCCGTGGTTTCGTGGGCAGAATGGGCACTGTCTAGACGTGCGTGACCCCGGCAGCCTCTCTCCCTCAGCGCCCGCTGGCCCTGTCGGTGGTGAGCCAGATGCAGGACCCCACGTTCGCGACCTTCATGTACCTGCTGCCCTGCGGGAAGCAGACGGCCTTCTTCTCGCCCCAAGGCCAAGACTACACGGTGGTCTTCTGGGACGGGAAAGAGGGGTCCAGGTAACATCCTGAGGCCTCCCAGCCCTGCCGGTGTCGGAGTTGGGGGCAGCCACGTGGTTGGGGGCAGCAAGGAGAGACGTTTGGTGGGTGGTGGGCTGAGAGTGGCGGGGTGCTCATGCACATGCCCGGTGGCTGAGGGGACCGTGGGAGGTGGCGTCTGCCGGGGTGTCGAGGGCGAGGGAGGGCTTCGTGGTAGCTGGGAGCTCCCTTCCACTCGGTGGTGGAGGGTTTGGGGCCGGAGGACAGGGAGTGGAGCAGAGCTTGCTTCTTCCCTGGGGACCACCTTTCTCCGCCTGGACGGTCGAGCACTATAGGCCTCGAGCCTCGCAGAGCGTGACAAAATTCAGCCCCGGACCCGGGGTGGTGGACAAAGCCCAGAGCTGATGTCCCCCTCCAAGGCGGTTGCAGGCCCGGCCAGGGTGGGGGAGGCAGTCCCTGGCCACCGCCGCCGACCTCACGCCTGCCGCCCCGGCAGGAACTACACGGTGGCGAACGTGGAGAAGGGCCTCCTGGAAGTGCAGAGAATGAGCTGTGCGGGGATGAAGCTGAGCTGCCAGCTCAAGATCCACAGCTGTCTGTGGACGGCCACCGAGGTGAGCGCCCAGCGTGCAGGCCAATCCCCGAGGCGGGCAGCGCCGAGTGACAGCCCCTGGGGGCCAGGCTCAGCCCCCAGAAATGCAGGAAACCTAGAAACATCTGGATTCCCAGTGACCCCAGCCCGCACCCGTGCGGCCCCAGAGCAATGCCAGCAGCCTGCGACCCTGCAACAGTGTCTCCCCATGGGCAGCTCGACCCACCTGTCCCTGGCTGGTGACTGGGGCTCAGGTACCGAGTGCCAGGTACAGGGTCCCAGCAGAGGGGACCCCCAGTAGGTTGGTGAAGTGACTGGGTTTCTTATAATGCTGCCGGGTCTACACAGCAAACCCACTCATCTCTGAGGCCTTTGGCCTTCACGTAAAGGAAGGCAGCAGGAGGCCCAAGCTGCCTTTGAGAAGGCCAGACAGGAATCCCCGATGAAGGCAAACGCCCTGCCGCTAATGGGGGAGGGGAGCTATAAACTAGTGCAGCCTCTCCACATGGCAGTTGGGAAATATGGTTCAAACGTGCGTCAGAAATTTCTTCATACCATATAAGTCTCAGTAATTTCAGTTTTAAGAATTTGTTCTAAGGAATAAGCAAAACACATGCATACACACATGCACACGACACACATGCATGCACACACATGTGCACATGCACAGACACACATGCACACACATGTACACATGAACATGTGCATGTGTACACATGCAGACGTGCATGCATGCACACACATGTGCAGGGGTGTGTGCACGCATGCACACACATGTGCAGGGGTGTGTGCACGCATGCACACGTGGCCGGATTGCATGCGCACATGCACAGACACTTGCACATGTGCACATGCACAGCCACACATGCACACACACACATGTACACATTCACAGACATGTACACATCTGCACACGCATGTGCATGCATGCACACGCACACATGTGCACATGTGCAGGCATGTGCATGTGTGCGCACATGGGCGCAAATGAACATGCGCTGTGCACACATGTGCGCATGTACATGCACGTGTGCACGTGCACACACGTACACATGCACAGATATGCACACACACGTGTGTGCAGGAACAGATGCACATGCACACACATGTACACATGCAGACACCCGTGCACGCGCATGTACACGTGCACATACGTGTGTGCACATCACATGTGTTCACATGCACAGATGGACACACACACAGCCGTGTCTGTGAGAACGCTCATTTAGTATAATCCAGAATAGTGAAGACTAGGAAACAGTCGGCACCTGACAACAGATGAGCCCGTTTCCGCACGCCCAAGTGTAGACGCTGGAGGATGCTCCGACCCCGTCCTCTTGGGGCCTAGGTGGATGGGGCCTCTGCCTGTGGCAGGTGTTATCCCAGGAAGCGGATAGTGTGACCACAGCCTAGTGGTGTGCGCCCACTTTCGTTGGGAACGGGGACACCCACGCAAGTACCCACAGAGACTGAGACTGTGCCCCAAACCCCACGGGAGGTTTTCTCAGCGTCATGGATTCCAGGCAGCCTTATTTTCCTTCTTTAGACAAGTCTAACGTTTAGACAAGTCTTTCAGAGTTTTCACAAAGAACAGAGGTTTGAAAACAACCACCTGGAAAGCTTTCATGCATGTTCCTTTCTGAGGTGCAGGGGGGACCCCGGGAGCCCGCGCGGGCCCCTGCAAGAAACGCCGGCTCGTCCCAGGGCAGGCCCCACGTGGCCCTCAGGCCTCAGTGGCCCCTCTGCCTCCACAGGACCAAAAGATCTACATCTACAGCCTCAAGGGCATGTGCCCCCTGAACACGCCCCAGCGGGCTCTGGACACCCCAGCCATCGTCACCTGCTTCTTGGCGGTGCCTGTTTTAAAAAAGGTGAGGTAACAGGGAAGGTGGGCGCACAGGCGTCTGCTTCTCCCTTCTCGTCTGGGGGGAGGGGCAGCAAAGCCACGCCCTCCTGGACCACAGTCAACCTTAGCGACTCAGGGACCTGAGCCACCACCAGTGGCCTTCTGGTGTGCGAGCACCTATGGGACCAGAAAGGCTAAGGCTAAGTGGAAGCCAGCATTCCCCACGCAGGCGCCACAGCCCACTTCTGCTACAAACCCTGCAAAGGGACAGTTGGTGAGGGAGTGTCGTTCCTCCTCTGACAGTAGCAGCAGAGAGGGCCAGCACCTCCCTGGGTCCCTGCCCAACCCCTGTGGGGCCGCCAGCTCTCCTCCCCGTCTCTGTCCCCACTGGCACGCCCCCAGGCAGCCCCAGAGCTGGGTCCCTCTTTGTCCAGTATGGCCCCTGCCTGTCTCAAACGAAACCCCGAGTGAGGCTCCCCCAGCCCAGGTCCCAGGCAGCTCTGCCACTCCCAGGAGCAGACCGGGGTGCCTCTGCGGGGCCAGTGAGGGACCCCCAGCTGGCACCACCCAGCTAAGGGGCCCTTCCCACCAGGAACCCCGTGGGCTGCACACACCTCTCCCCCACTGCCTCGAATTCAGTTTTCAAGACCGAGGCCGAGGGCCCTCCTCTGAAGAGCTGCTCTAAGGAATGTCTTCGGCCTTTGGAGACGTTCTCCACATTCTTGGCCCCCGTGGCCTCAGGGGTCCAGGCCCTGCTCTCCCCTCATCTGCCCTGAGGCTCCCACCTGTCACTCCCCGCTCATAGTACACACTCAAGGTGTCATTATCGGTGTTGCTTTATCAACGTGGATTTGCTGTCATCATCAGATTGCAGTTTTCCCATCTGTAAAATGGGGATCAGAAGGGGTCGTGGAAAGGCCGACATGCTAGGCACACATGCGCAATACTGTCACTTCCTGGTGGCCCCGAAACACAGGCGCTCTTCTCTCTTACAGTTTCGTTGCTTTAAAAAAAAAAAAGTCTGAAATCAACCTCAGAGTCATTTATGACTGTGGCCGCATGGGCGAGGCTGGGCAGCTCAGGACCCGGCCTGCAGCCGAGCCCAGGAGATGCGACACAAAGTGTTATTTAAGGCCACTGCTGGCCAGTGCCCCCAAGCCAGGGCACCGCCGCCCGCACCGCAGCCTGCCCGGCCAGGGGGAATAAAGCCGGCTCTGTGCAGAGCCTCCCTGCCAGCTTGGGTGGCACAGCCCTGCGTCCTTGCAGTGCACAGTCACACCTGGCCGGGAACGTGGGGCTCACGGTCCTGACCCGGGCCTGCAGCTGGGCTCACACAGAGACGTGGCTCCTGTGTGCCTTGGCTGCTTCCTTTCCTCAAGTCTCAAGACAGATTTCGACAAACGTGCTCAGGGCTCATTGACAGCGCTGCGGGGTCAGAGGCCCGTCCTCTCTCTCCCTCAGACGCCCCCCTGAGGGCCTCCAGCACAGACCCCCTGGGGTCACAGAGACGCATGAGACCCAGCCCTTCCCTGTGCCAGGCCAGCGTGCCCCAGGGGCAGTGGTGGGGGTGCAGGCAGAAGGCCATGAGACCTACCCTATGCCCTCTCGGCTGTCATGGTAACAGGAGGGCAAGAACCCCGTCCCGCCTCTGAGGGGCGCTGCGGTGACCCAGCGAGGCAGCTCCCTGCTGCTCACGCTGCCTCTGTCTCTCCAGCTCACTCCAGGGAAGGTGGCCGCCGCTCCTCCGGGCGCTGGCGGTTCCTGCCTTAGGAGCCCGACTCCTCGGGGTGCTGGTGGGGTGCGTGCGGAGGTGAGTCCCGCGCCCGCCCGTTTCTCCCCAGAATGCACGAGACTAGAGCGGCCCGCGGCCCTGCCTTCTCCCCGCAGAATTCCTACCTGGTGCTGGCCGGCCTGGCGGACGGGCTGGTGGCCGTGTTCCCCGTGGTGCGGGGCGCCCCCGACGACAGCTGCTCCTACCTGTGCTCGCACACGGCCAACAGGTCCAAGTTCGGCATCGCGGACGACGACGTGCGGCAGAACCCGTACCCGGTGAAGGCCATGGAGGTGGTCAACAGCGGCTCCGAGGTCTGGTGCACCAACGGGCCGGGCCTGCTGGTGGTGGACTGCGCGGCGCTGGAGATCCGCAGGCGGCTGGAGCCCTTCTGTGCGCCCTCGGTGGCCACGTCGCTCGTGTGCAGCTCCGAGTGCAGGGGCGAGGAGGTGGTCTGGTGCCTGGACGACAGGGCCAACTCCCTGGTCATGTACCATGCGGCCACCTACCAGCTGTGCGCCCGCTACTTCTGCGGGGACCCCAATCCCCTCAGGGACGTGTTTCCCGTGGGCCCGGTGGGCCTAGAGCCCCTGGACGGCCACGCGGCCAGCCCGGCCAGGCTGAAAGGGGACCGCATCGCGGACGTCAGCATCATGTACAGCGAGGAGCTGGGCACGCAGATCCTGACGCACCAGGACTCCGTGACCGACTACTGCTCCATGTCCTCGCGCTCCTCGTCGCCAGCGCGCGGCGCCCCGCTGTCCCCCGCCAGCTCGTCCAGCGCGCCCTCCTCCTCGCTCGCCGAGGACCCCGACGGGCTGCGCGAGCCCGCGGCGGGCTGCGACCGGGCCGAGCACGAGCTGAGCCCCGTGGACGGGGACGCGTTCAGCCAGCACCTACAGGCCGTGAAGGTGCTGGCGGTCAAAGACGTCATCTGGGTCCCCAGGTGGGTTTCGGGCTGGCCGCGGGGCGGGGCGCGCCCCTGCGCATGCGCGCCGCTTTGGGGTGGGCGGTGCAAAGGAGCTTCCTCGTGCTGCCAAGATCGGCAGACCGGTCTCCCCTATTCTGGGATCCCGAGGGGTCTCTTTAGCGAACCTGGGAAGGGCTGCTCTAGGCCCATGCGCCCCCAGAGACCTTGGGGCGCCGCGGGGCCGGTGGGGTCAGAGCTCCCGCTGGGATTGTGCGTGTCGCCGCCCCGGGGTCCCCTCTGCAACCCGGGGTTCGCCGCCGCCCGCCCGTCTGCTCCCTGCTCTGTGTCGCCCGCACCCAGCGCGTCCCCTCCTTGTCCGATCTCGCAGGCGCGGTGGAGACGTGATCGTCATCGGCCTGGAGAAGGACGCGGGCGCCCAGCGTGGCAGGGTCGTGGCCGTCTTGAAAGCGCGGGAGCTGACTGCGCGGGGGTAAGACTGCGTGCGGGCAGCCTCGGCCCCACGGCGCCCTGCCCTGCACCGTGGCCGCCCGCCCCCCACAAACAAGATCACATCCACCAGCGTCGCCATAAGGCAGACAGGGAGCGAGGCGGCATGCTCCAGGCAGCTCCTGGGGGACCAGCAGGTACCGGCTGACCTGGGCATCCGCCACCTAGGGTGCGACCCCAGGACCTGAGTTGAGCTACAGTTGAAATGGGGATGCAGGTGGCTCACTGTCCTTCCCACCAAGCAGGAGAACCCTTCCGGAGGTGCCCTGCTGCCTGGGCAGCCCCCCTGAGGCTCCATATCCATCTGCAGGGTCCTGCCAGGACAGAGGCCAGGCCCGCTGCAGGGTCGTGCTGGGCGGGCAGCCTGTGGGGCTGGGAGGGGGGCTTTGCCAGTGTTCCCACAGTCCTCTGGCAGCAGACATGTTTGCACCCCTCACCCAACCCCCTCAGTGACTCTCTCTTATGGAGAAATCCCTTTTGGCCTCCTTCCCTCAGAGCAGGACAATGACCAAGGAAACACCCATGGCAGTTCCCCTCCCTTGTCCCCAGCATGGCACTCTTGGTGATTCACCAGAGGTTCTATAAAAAAGACCTGGGTTTGATGCTGATGTAGGTGCCAGACGCGGGCTTGAGGGGCTTCCAGGCTGCAGGTCTCGCTCCCCGGGGACCAGGTGGGTCTGTGGCACCCAGGGCTCTTGACCCCAGAGAACCTGCTGTTGCTGTCCCTCCATTTCCCCCTGGTGTTGTTTTCCCCATTTAGACCCCAAAAGTAGGTTTACCAAGAGCCAGGCACACTGACTAGCGGTAGGGGGCAGATGGCCAGCCAGGAGGAAGAACGCAGCCCGAGCCCGCCAGCTTTCTGAGATGCCACTGAGATACTGATCCCCGCAGCAAACAGCTGCGATGTGCAAGGCCCTGGCAAGGCCCCGAAGGAACAGGGGGGCCCCGGACATCCTGGTTTACATCCCAGCAGTCTCAGTGTGCCAGGCAGCAGGCTCTGGGCACCGTGGGAGGAGGGGGCTTCACAGCCTGGCAGCTTCCAGAAAGAAACTGCATGCGTGGATGATACAAAATAACCCACAGCCTCAAAAAAAAAAAAAAAAAAAAAATACGGCTAAGACTTGTCGGCACAGGTTTCCTGCCTAATATGTTACCCTGTATTTTCTAAGCATGTGGAAACTTAGAATGGGAAAAGAATCATGCACAAGGCGAGGGAGTTGAGTCAAAGTTAAAATTTATCATGGGCCATCGACAAGCAGGAATTAGAGTCGATGGTATTCTCCAGACGCTTGGGAGTCAGAGACATGTTACAGAGGTACCTGCTGTGACTGTATCAGTGTACCAGAAGTCAGTCCCTTCCAGACAATCCCTGTGAACTTGAACCGATGCCCTTGACCCTTCTTTGCATGTTAGAAAGCCACCGCCCACAGGCCAGACCACTGGACCACCGAGGAGAAGTGGCCGCAGAGCACGCCGGTGGGTGGGGCCAGGCTGAGACGCACGGATGCCCCACTTCACCAGGCTCTGTCCTCCTGGGAAGGTGCAGGCCAAGGATCCCGGCCCCAGCCAGGTGGGGGGCCCCTGTGGGCTATCTCAGACCCCCCCCCCCGTCTCTCTGCAGGGTACTCATGGACGCAGCTGTGGTGGCAAAGGACACGGTTGTCTGTGGCTTTGAGAACGAAAACATGGAGTGGTGCCTGGCTGTCTGGAGGGGCTGGGGCACCAGGGAGTTTGACGTTTTCTACCAGTCCTACGAGGAGCTGGGCCGGCTGGAGGCTTGCACGCGAAAGAAACGGTAACCCTGTGCAATGACCGTCACTTGGGCCTGGCTGGCCCGGGCCAGTGGCTGGACTCCTCCCCCTGCAGCCTGCAGCCCTCCGAGGATCCAGAAGTTGGCCTGGATTCTCCCATGAACCACATGCTGCTAGGAAGTGCTGGCAGTGGTTTGGGGGTTCTCCGGTTCTCCAGGGCAGAGTTACCCGGATACCCCCACTCCACTGCTGGTTTTACAGCCCAAGGGAAGATGGTGGGGCTGACCAACGAGAGACTCCTCCCGCCTCCTTTATCCACTTCCAGGAGCAGAGGAGGGGGCCGGGCCCGCCCAGCACACAGAGCCTGGCCTCTCTCCTCCCCGAGTCTGGGATGGAGTTACACTAGAGGTTCTCAGTTGGGAAGCCGTTTGGGACAGGGCCGGAGGACGACGGTGACCCGTACCCCTTCCCCGGGTGGCCCCAGGTTCCCAGCGCCATTCGTTCACAAGCTCCTGAGCTCCCGGGGCCCTGCTTGGGGAAGCTGAGATCGTATGTCTCCAGCTCGGGAAAGTCTCTGTGTGAGAAACGCCCAGAAGGACCCTGGGCGAGGAGCGTGGCCGGTCTGGGGAATGAATGGGTCCCTTTAAGCCACGCAGCCGAGAGCCAGGAGCAGCCGGGCCTGAGAGCGCCAACTCAGCCTTTACATCCTTCTTCCGCCGACAAAAGGAAGGAGACACTCCATCAGCGGGACTTAGAAAAGGGCCTGGTGTTTATAGCTTTGTAAAATAAACTTGGATGCAGCCGAGCACAAGCCCTGTTTGTTTGCACATAATAATTGTTTATCACTTTAACAAATTCAGCAATATCTCAGCAGCCAGGCCTCTGGTTGTGAAATCACATCCTATGGGGTTCATACCAAATGATGTGCACACACGGGTGCAGCAGAGTAGAAAAAGTGAAACTGTTACCCGGGGATGTGTAAGAGCCACGGCAAGAACGTTTCTGAACTATGTCCACGTGGTTACCGAGAGTCACCATTGGAGGCGGCCTAACCCAGGTTGGGGAAGCCTGAGATCGTGCCCCAGTTCACGTTGTTGACGCCCTTCTTCTCAAATTAAATTACAAAAATCAGACTCAGGTTTTGCTGGGGTGTGTGGGCGAATGTGACTCCGTTATCTGAAAATAAACAGGCTCTCAGAATGAAGTCACAGCCTCCGTCTGCAGAACGCTTGGAGTAAAGCATAGGCTCTGTTCCACCCGGCCCCGTCCACTGGCCGGCGTGGGCCTGGCGACCCCAGCGGGCTGCCCCATGGCAGGTTCCGTGGGCAGAGACGGCCGCTCTGTCACCCTCCACATATCCCTTTACCGGCCTGGGAATCAAGCCCCAGGGCGGCTAAGGGTCTGTGCCCCCTCCCCCACACACAGGCCGGGCCCTCAGCAGGGCTTTGGTGATCATCCCGGCACCCCACAGCTCCCAGTCAACGCCAGCTGCAAACAGGATCCCGTCCCTTCCCGCCCCGGACCTGCTGTCCCCGTCGCCTGCCGCCTGACTGCTCTGCCAGCCGTACGCAAAGACAGATCAAGGACGTCAGTGCGGCGTCGCTTATGATGACCCCCGGCAGGAGACGATGTCAGCATCCACCGGGAGGGAACCCCGGATGCAGCGACACCACACTCAGCTGGCTTTCGGGGACGGGGGCAGGTCTGCAGCGACCTGCAAGGTGTCCTAAATGCATTGCTTTTCTGAAAAGCGACTTGCAGTGTGGTGTGTACAGTTACAAGCTGTGTAAAAAATGCTGTAAAGCCAGCTATGAGTGCGTGCACCCCAACAACATCCTGAGGGCGCCCGAGGGTCCCCCAGCGAGGGCACCTGAGGGCCGCGTGGGGGGCTGGGCCCTTCACGCTCACTGCGCACCTCCTCTGCTCTGCTTGCACTGTAAACGGGCCTTTCTATGCAGATGAGCCAGGCCAGGGGGGCTTCTTCCCTGAACCCCAGGAAGGACGTGCCTTGGCCTGCAGTATCCAGTACCGTGGCTGCGCAGGTTTGTACCCCGGGAGCGGCGGGCTGTGCCACGCGGCCCAGGCGTGTGGCGGGTGGCACCATCCAGGTGTGTGTAAGCGTGCTCTGTGACGCCCACACATGACGAAATCGCCTAATGACACGTTTCTCAGAAGGTCACTGGCACGGCTGCGGTTAAGCTCCCTGGAGCAGCCCAGCCACAAAGGGGTCCAGAGTGGCATCCTTGTCACCCAAAGGCCAGGTGTGAACCCTCGACCCCGAGCTAGCAACACCCCCTCTGTGGCCCTGGGCAGGGAAATGGCGTGACAGTTCTCATGCGTCAGGATCAGTGCGGGACCAAGAGCGGTCACGCATGCGACAGCCCAGCCCCAAGCTGGGGCCACGACTCCCTCCCTGCCCTCCCCAGTCACCCCCACTCCCACCCCCGCCCGAGGAGGGTGCTCAGGGGACACACAAGTCCTGTCGGGAGACACACATGACTCCATTCCTGTGGAATAGCCCAACTTGAAAAATAAACTCCTGTTTTTCCTGAAATATCAGAGTGACTTTTACTCACACCTTTGCCTGAGAACTGAGTTCGGGTGCAGCACACGCAACAGTAAACGCAAGCTGATGCGGGAAGATGATAAGAATCTTGGGGAGCCCCTAACGTGGGGAACACGTGCTGGGGAAAAGGAAAGAAGGAATGAAGATAGAACACCAATGGAATAAGTTTTTGCTTTGCCCTCCGTGTCTGGGTCATCCTCGGGCGGTCACCAATGCCCCCACCCTTCGGCCTCTGTCCAAGCTGCGGCCCTGGGCCCTGCCCCCCATCCGAGGACCAGGGCTCAAGGAGGATGTCGCAGACCCTCCCTGCCCTCTGGGCTCCTGGCTGGACCAGATGCCAACCAGAGGCCTCCAAGCCTTTCCTGTTGATGCTTCTTGGGTGACAGTCACAGACCAGAGCATGTCACCCACACTCACTCACTCACACACACACACACACACCCCGTTCCTCACATTGGACGATCAGGGCCCGGGCTATTGGCCCGGGCGGCAGAGTCCGCCTGTCCCCTGTCCGCTTCCGCTCAGTCCAGGGAGGGGACGGGCCGTGGGCATGCTCCTCTTCAGCTCCCGCACACGGCCGTCCCCGTCACAGGGACCAGGGCGTCGGTCAGGCAGCAAGGCTCTGGAGAGGATTCCCAGTTGTCCAAAGTCGCGATGGGACGTCCCCTCCTCGTCCTCAGAGGTTAGAGGGAGGCAGGCGGTGGCCCCTGAGCCAGGACCATGTGGGGTCGGGGTGCAGAGGCTTCCTCGGCACCCCAGCCAGCATGGCACTCCTCGGTGCGGCCCCAGAAGGCGATGGTGGCGGCCGCGGGTAAGGCTCCAGCAGGCCCCACCCTTCCCCTGACCCTAGGGAAGGAGGGGGTGGGTGCAGGCCTCCCCACCCCCATTCCTCAGCGCAGCACCCCACAGCGAACCCCGGAATCACACCGCATCGCCAGGAGCAGTTCCCGCACCCGCCGCCAGGGGGCGCAGGTCTGCCGCCCGGGAGGCGCGTTGGATGGATGTGCTGACTCTATCCAGTGTTCCCGAGCAGGATCGCATCTGGGGAAGGAGCCCTCGTGGCCGCTGTGGACTGACGTCTGTCTGTACACGCAGACATCCCGGGGCGGGCAGAGGCTCGGGGCGGCCAGGCCCGCCTGGGGCTGGCTGCAGGGGGCGGCAGGCCATCCTCTCGGGACTGCCGGGGTCTTTCTTACCGACTTCTTGCAGTCCTTGTGTGATTGAGTTGTTTCAGAGTGTCACCAGGCTTTTCTGCATGTGTCACAGGCTTGCGAGGCTTGCTGTGTGTGTATGTGTGCACGCACGTGTGTACGCCCATGAAGTGGTGTATGTATGCATGTGTGTGGCATGGGTGTGGGTATGCTTGTATAGGTATGAGTGTGTGTGTCGTGTGTGCACATGTGTACAGTGCGTGGGTGTGTATCGTGTGGGTGTGCGGTGTGTGTACATGCGTGTACAGTGTGTGTGTCATGTGTGCATGTGTACAATGTGTGTGTTGTGTGGGTGTGCGGTGTGTGTGCATGCGTATACAGTGTGTGTGTGTTGTGTGTACAGTGCATGGGTGTGTATCGTGTGGGCGTGCGGTGTGTGTGCATGCATGTACAGTGTGTGTGTGCATTCACACACGCTTCCGTCGCTTACATGTGACCCGGCGCGGGTCCGAGTAGGCCCTGTGTCCACTCCGGGGTCGTGCGGATCTGAGGGGCGGTGGCACATCAGGACCGGGCACGAGTGGAGGGGACGTGTGGCAGTCTGGAGACAACCTTCCCTCTGAGAGTCGCTCAGCAGAGTCACGCCTGGAAGCACGAAGTCCCCTCCGTCTCCTGTCCTCCCAGCTGGGACCTACCAGCGCCCGCCCTGCTCTCGGCCAGCGTCTCGGCTGCTCGGCCACCAGACCCCAGGAGCATGGCTGCAGTTCATCTCAGCCCCACAGGCACCGATCCACCGGGGACAGACTGCCCCGTTATGTGAGTGCGGACAGCGTGGCCCTGGGAGGGGGGTCTGTCCCAAGACCCAGAGCCACGGCCACAAGGTTAGAGGGCCCGGGGGCACCCACAGAAGAACCTCTGGGCCCAGGCTGCCTGGCTCCAGGGCGAGGCTCTGCCTGGTGTCACTCCTTCCAGACCCGCAGGTTGAGAGCCAAGAAACACGGACCCAAAGCCACACGAGTGGCCGAATGGCTGTGGAAACTGAGGGGTGCAGGCAGTGTGGGGTCCTCACGAGGCCAAGTGGCCCCTGAGCTCCACTTAGCCCTCACTGTGCCTCGTTGGCCCAGCCGCAGTGAGGAGGGCGGGGGAGCATGCAGGCGAGGTCGTGGCCCATTGCAGCCCCGCCTCACGGTGGTCAGAAAGGGACGAAGGCCCTGCAGAGGCCTGGCTAGGGCTGTCCCTACAGCCAGCAGGCAGCTGGGGTGGAATGGGGAGCCAGGAGCCAGTGAGCAGAGCCCGTCGTGTTTTCTGGACGTGGCCCCGACGGCCCATGCCGTCCCGTGAGCTTCACCACGATCAGCCTCCCATCAAGAGGTGGGGTCTGAGCCCCTCCCTGGGGGCGGGGGGGCTTGTGACTTGCTCGTGGCCAGAGGGACGCGGCGGGACAGTGCCCTGTGACCTCCGCAGAAAAGGCAGTGAAGCAGGGCGCCCCCCTGGGGAGCTCTGGGCCACCCGGTCAGAAGTCTGACGACGATGAGGCCGCCATGAGGCCAGGTCACCTGGAGATGCCAGGTGTTGGTGCTCTGACCACAGCCCCAGTGAGGTCACAGCCAGCGTCATGGAGGGGAAGTGCCCGCAGATGATTCAAGATGTTTGGCCACCCTCGGCCATCGCCTGAGGCCTCAGACTTCTTGGGATAGAAGCCACCAGGCTGCTGCTCCCCATCCAAATTCAGGGCCCCCAAAACCAAAACGATGGGAACATGGTTGTATGCTGCTGAGTTTGGGGGTGGCTTGTGACACAGCAACAGAAACTGGAACTGGGGCCGAGGAAGCCACTCAGAAAGCTGTGTCACCAACCCTTCTGTCCTCCTCCGTTTCACAGATGACACTGGGACCTGTGGAGAGTTGGGCAGGGGCTGGAAGCCTGGACAAGTGCTCCCAGCTCCAGGGTCCCGAGTGGTCCTCAAAAGCCACCTTCCTCGGCCATCAGATGATCTGTCCCCGAGCTGAGGCCCTGTGACACACGCAACTCAGACGCCTTCATCTTCCTTCTGGGATTCCCACCAGGGCTCTGAACAGTGAGAGAAAGAGGCCGCGATTTGTGGGTCTGGCCTCCCAGGACATGCAGCTGAAAATGACCTTGACCTTCTCCCGCCCAGCCTATGCATAGGGAAACAAAGGCCCAGAGGAGCCGCCAACCCAAAGTGTGTCGTCACCAAGGGCAACGTGGCCGCAGCCCTCACTCTGTTCTGGAGCCTGGGAAAACGGCTCCTTCCCTCACGGCGGGGGCGGTGTTTGTTTTGTTTTCATTTTTTTTTGAAGCCTGAACCAAATTAGGTTTTTAAAAAATGCTGCAAGAGGCCTGAGAAGGCAGATCCGGGCTGAGGGTCACACATTCCAACGGACACCCTACAAGTGCCAGGCGGTGCGTGGCTCCTGCCTGAGGCCAACGTGTCCTGCAGGGTCCGCCCAGCACCTTCCGTGGAGCAATGTAGTTAAAAGGTCGCATGCCTTGTCGCATTTTCTCTTCTCTGAGAAGTCTGAAATCTCAGCATGGACGGCGTCCTTTGTCATGATTTCATGTTGTCACACACATTCGATTAACTGTCCCGTCAGACCCAAGAGCAGCACTCACCCAACTATGTGGGACAGGACTCCAGACTTCTCAGGAAGGGAGAGAATGATGGCGGAAGTCCCGCTTCCCTTTCTGGAAGGACAGCAAGCTGGCCCGGGCCCGGCCGGAGGCTTCTGCCAGTCACTCCGCCCGGCCGAGCTGACCTTAGCTCCCAAGCTCCCGCCGTGGCACTGGCCTTGGGCAGCTGTCACCCCAGGACCTCACTCTCCCTTTCAGGCCAGCACTGCCCTTCTCCGGCCCCAGTACCATCTGGTCCTGTCCACAAATGCCACCGCACTTGCCCTCCACTGAGGCGTCTGCAGATCTGCAGGAGGGTGGGGAGTGGCTCAGGGGACCCATCTGCAGGGCTGAGTGAAGGGGATGAGGCAAGGTGGCCAAGCAGAGGGGCGGGAGCTGTTCAATGTGACCAACTGCTTCCTGCCCTTGTCAAGGGGACCCAAGACCTAGCTATATGACGCCATCTTGGAAATCTATTCATTCAAGGTATCACTTTTTGCCCAAAATTTCAAAAAAAATTGATAATATCAAACATTAGTGAGGATGTGAGGAAATATGTGCCATCATCCCCTGCCAGCGGAAAGATAAATAAAAACACTGGGGAACAATTTGTCAGTGGCCTTTAAACGTTTTAATCCACTTATCCTTGGACCCGTTTCATTTCTTCATATTTTTCTCTCAAGCATATGTTAAAGGCACTGCATGTGTGACAGAAAGATAGAATTTTGTAATTGGAGATGAGGGTTTTAAAAAATTAAGAGGCGTAAAACCACACCCTTTAGGATGGCTATTATATTTCTTTAAAACACCCAAAAATAACAAGTGTTGGCGAGGCCGTGGAGAAACATTGGAACCCTGTGCTCTGTGGGTGGGAATGTAAAATGGCACAGCCGCTGCAGAAAACATTAAACGTAGAATCACCTCTGGGTATAAATCTGCTTCTGGGTATAAACCCAAAAGAATTGAAAGCAGGAACAGAAACAGACATTTATACCCCCTCATTCATAGCTGCGCTACTCAAAGCAATTCAGATGAAAGCAACCTGTGTCCTTGGACGGATGAAGAGACACAGAAAATGTGACAGAGACACCCGTGGAATATTGTTCAGCCGTAAAGAAGAAAGACTGTGACACGTGCTGCGACGTGGATGACCCTCGAGGATCTCATGCTAAATGAAGCAAGCCGGTCACAAGGGGACAGATCCTGTGTGAGTCCATGGAGTGAGGGTTCATGTTTAATACGAACGAAGTGTCGGTTTGGGAGGTCCGGGGACAGGTGGTGGTGACGGCTGTGTGACACGGGGAATGTGCGCATTGTGATTTGATGCCAAGAAACTGTACGCTTTTTAAAATAAACGGTTAAAATTTTGTGTTATGCATATTTTCCCATAATTAAAAAAGGAAATTCTTTTTGAGTTAAGACGCAAGCTTACTTCAAAAAATACACTTCCTGGGAACCCAAGAGGAAGTCAAAACAAAATCGTGTGGTTTCCCAGAGCAGCGTCCACAGGGCCGATGGCCTGAGCGGCGGCAGACCCAGCCTCCCCTCCCCGCTGTCCTGGCCGGCCCAAGGTCGGGGACAGACAGTCCAAGTGAGGGGCCTCCAGGCAGTCCCTGGAAGGGCCCTGGTCCCCTGTCCCCACAGTCTGGAAGAAGTGAGCCCTGCATCACACCTCCTTCCAACTCAGGTCCAAAGTCCGTCGTTCCCACTGCCGGACCACGGTTCTGCTTGGCGACAACCCGGGTCTACCAGATGTCTGCTAACGCTGCCTTGGCCTGAGCTTAATGAGCATGGTGGCATCTCACAGGACCACCGTGAAGAGCAATAAGAAGGGGTATGCGCATCACCTGGACCAGCAGGTGCGTGGTAAAAGGCTACTTATCTTCTCTTGATTTGTGAGTTTCTGGAAATTTCATTTCCCGTGTGAAAGCGAGACCTGTTCGCTCCGTCCGGGCACTATGCAGCCAGGACCTTCCCCCAGGGGCTGCAGGGCAGAGCTGCAGGAAGGAGCGGCCTCTCCAGCTGAGGGGTTTGGGATCTTGCAGCAAAATCAGTGCAATAAGTCACCCGGAGGCCAGCCAGCAGAGCTCGTGACAGATGCCAGGGGTGACAGAGCCCCTGTGTGACCAGGAAAAGCCAGGCTGGGAGGGTGGGGTGGCTGGCGAGCCCGTGATCCCATGGGGAATGGCAGACTCAAGCCCACTGCAGGAGGCCCCACCTGGGACCCTGCCCTCGGGGCCGGAAGCAAAGGGCTGTCTCTCCCTTGGGATCCGGCGAAGTGCTTTGACAAGCCCAATTGGGTGGGATCTTCCAGAAAGGACACGGGGCCCTTCCTGCTCACCGGCCCATCCCCGGCTGTGCCGAGACCCTTCTAAGTGGGTGACAATGGACCCCGCAGACTGTCCTTATGCTAGGCCTTGGCGCGGCCTCCTCTGGCAGGCGGAGAAGGCAGCTGGGCGGCCAGAAGCCTCCTCAGCCACCGCTGGGGGTGGGGGTGCCACCGTCTCCTCAGACTAAAGGGCCACACTTTTCGGGAAGACAGTCGAGGCCCACGTGACTCGCACCTGGCCCAATGCAGGCTCCAAGGGGGTCGCTGGCAGCCTCTCCTCATGGGGGAAGCCATCTGGCATGGGTATGGACACTCCGCTCCTGGCTGGGTCCCACCCCCGAGGCTGGCCCTGGCCACAGTGCCCAGGGACCTGGGACAGGTGTGAGCAGTCGGGTCCCCAGGGGCAGGGCCGGACGTGGCAGCTGCCCGCGATGGGTTCGTTTGGTCCAGGGCAGGGCGCCTGAGGAGTGAGGGAATTCTGATTCAGAAAGACAATCATTTGCAAATGGCAACTGTAGTTAGCAGGTTTGTTTGTGGGCAAATACTTGGTTCATTGAATGAGTAAGTGTAACAGAGAGAGGGGTGGGGAGTGGAGAGAGAGAGAGAGAGAGAGAGAGAGAGAGAGAGAGAGAGAGAGTGAGTTGGGTTTAGGAAAGAAAGGCAGAAGAGAGAGATTGTCAAGACAGATTGCAAATAGAACATCCGATGAATGAAATGCAAAGCAAACATTTGGGGACTGCCCCACAGAACCTGAGGACTCGCAGCCCGCCTCGGGCAGGCTGCCGCCACTCCATTTGCCAAGACTTCTCCTCGTCCCCAGTCACCGTCCTCACCCTGTTCAAGAGCTGGCCGATCACAAACCGAAAGACAATTCAGAGTTCACTTCAAGCCTCTGTCCCTTGTTTGTGGATTTTAATAATTTAATATTCAAGGGCTGTATTGGCTTCTTGGGACTGTCACCACAAATGGTCACAAACTTGGTGGCTTAAAGCAACAGAAATGTATTCTCTAGAGGAGCTCCTGGTCTGTGTGTCTGCATCTCTTGACTCTTACAAAGATACTTGCCATGGGATTTAGGGCCCACCCAGGTAATCCAAGAAGATCTCAACAAGAGACTTAATTCCATCGGCAAAGACCTTTTTTTCCAAATAAGGCAACGTTTGTAGATTCTGAGGGACTTGCTCTTGGATGTATCTTTTGGGGCCCACCTTCCCGTCCTCCCACCCCATGACCACATGTATATATGAGCAGTGATCCACACATTTTAGCAAATGGCTATTTCCCAAAACCAATCTCATCATTTAATGTCAATTTTTGGCTGGTGAATTTGCCTAATACCAGCATTAGCCGAAGGACGCTGTCGTTATCGGTCTGCCGGCCGTCCGACTTCTCTGCATCAGAACCCGCTTCCCCTCCACACACAGACCTGAGCCGGGGCCAGTCTCTGGAGCCCTCAGCCCACCCCGCTGCCTCTTCTGACTCTGTCCCCTTTGGAGCTGCTGCCTCCCCACAGCTGTGGTGTCACAGCAGAGGCCGCTGGGAGGCTGGACCCGGACGGAACTCCATCCCCATCCTTCTCAAGGTCTGTCCTCCTCCGCTTCCTGCCCCCCAGGCTGGCCAGACACCAGTGAGGACATTCACGCTGTACTTTGTCAAAAGAAAGCCGACACTCACAGTCGTAGCAGCATTATCGGCAGTGGCCCGAAAGTGGAACCAGCCCAAGTCTCCACTGATGGATGACGACAGATAAACAAAATGTGGTCCGGCCACACAATGGACTATTATTGCATCTTAAGAAGGAAGGAGAGTCTGACCTATGCTATGACACGGATGAATCACACCCCCGTCCCCCTCCTCTTGGAGACAGGCCCTGCCCCTCCTGGGAGGTCCTGCCATCTTCATCCCTCTGGGAGGCTCAGAACAGGAGCCCCTCAGATTCAGGAGACAAAGCTGGGGGCCCGAAGTGCTGTCAGGGTGGAGGCCCCGTACCCTGGTCTTGACCTCTTGCCCAGCCCAGCCCTGGGTTCTCTGTGGATTCCCCACCCCCTCCCATGCCCCCTCCCCCCGCACCCCCCCCCCCCACCTTCCGGATGCCGCAGCTGCTCATCCCACCCCCACAGGTGTAGGAAGTAGATGTCCTGCACCTGGGCTCTGACGCCCCCAACTGGGAGAGGAAGGAAACTGTATTTCCCCCAGGGCAGGAAGTCTTGGAGGAAGCATCAGCCATATCTGGAGGGATGGGGTGCCCAGGTTCTGGGGGTTCAGGGAACTGAGCCAATTCAGTGGGGGGCTTCTGAGGTGTTTGCATATAAGTCCAGGCTCCAGCCAGCGATCAGTGGACGTAGCCGGGAGAGACTTGATATTCAAATAAAATAAATTCAAGGGTGATCTGTGCAGAGGTGGCCATTGAGACCACAGGGAGAGAAGGATGGGAGAAAGAGGCAAAGGGCTGGGCCAGGCCGGCCAGGGCCCGGGGCCAGGCGGGGGGCACAGGGGTGAGCTGTCAGAACCGAGGCCATGCCAGGGAGTGTGGACACCCTCCTACGCGACAGTTCTCACCCTCGGGGACAGGTCACCCGGGGGGCCGGAAGAAGCCACTTGGCACTGTGCTTTAAGGAGCCCCCAAAACAGCCCTTCAATTTTAGCCAATAATTCTCATCTAAGAAGTTCGTCATAAGGAAATATTTCTAAAGAATAAAGGGAGTCAGTGTGTGGAGGTGTTCGCTGCCATGTGAGCAATGCTGGGCGCAAATGCCCACCTCCTGCGACCGGAGACCAGAGACAACGCGATGTATCTGCTTGAGCTCCCAGGAGGAAAAGCACAAAATGGTCTCCTTCTCGTGGTATTCAGCACACAGACAACATTATGACAGCGACAGAAATGCAGACATCGTGACATGGTTTACACAATTTTTAAAACGGCCACATTATTTTTAGGCGCTGGTTGCCACAGTCTGAGAAAGTGGGATCGGGGCTGACGGGGAGTAAATCGTCTGGAGAGCGCGTTGGAAGCATCTGCGAGATGATCTCCCGCGTCCACCGGGCTCACGGAGCGCTTGCAACTAACTTTTCTTCCCTTTCTTCTTCCTTCCTTCCTTCCTTCCTTCCTTCCTTCCTTCCTTCCTTCCTTCCTTCCTTCCTTCCTTCTTTCCTTCCTTCCTTCCTTCCTTCCTTCCTTCCTTCCTTCCTTCCTTCCTTCCTTCTTTCCTACTTTTCATTCTTCCTTTTTTTCTTACCAGAACGTTTCAAAATCCCTTTCACAAAATAATCCGCACCACAAAGAACCTTGGCAAGACAAGCCCTGGCATTCAGGGGCCTTATCTCCACATAGGGATCCCTAGGGAGCCCCCCACCGTTCAGGAAGCTGTCTTTTGGCACCACCTGGGGACCCGACTCTGAGGAGCCGGCTCCTCCTGAGCCAGGTGCTGGCCGGGATGAGGGCGGAGGTCCTCGGGGGTGCGGCCCAGGATGGCCAGGTGCTGCGGTCCCAGGGGCACGTATTCGGTGGCCGGCTGTCTTTGGTCCTGGCTGAAATCCCTGAACGACAGCCAGGGCCGGCAGGACAGCCTGGGGACATCCGGAGCTATGAGGGAGGCTCTAGGCTCAGCAGCAGCTGCTCCAAAGCCTGGAGCAGCTCCCATGGGTGCTGGGAAGGGAGGCCAGCCCCGCCCCCCCATCCCCCCAGGAGGCTGAAGGAGGTGACTGTTTATAAAATCCCACTGACCATCGGCCTCTCTGACCTTGAGGCTGAGCCTGGTCATTTGCTGGGTCCTGACCACAGAGGATGTGTCACCTGTAATCCTTTACCTGCAGGATTTATCCTTTCCTAAAATTCCAGCTCCCGAATGAGGCGTTTGAGGCTCCCTCATGTCCTGCCTCCTCCGGGGGCCCTCCCTGGGCAAACCGTCTGCCTCTGACTTTTCCACTTTGTGTCCTTCTGTGCCTGCCTAAAATGCAGCCTGCTCCCTTCCAGCACCTTCCACCCCAGCTGATCGCCAGACACCCTAACTTCCTGGTGAGCAACCTGATTTCACCAACTCCACCCCAGTGACCTCACGTGTCATCACAATGTCCCAGCAATTGCTCAGCTTTGCCAAACGGAGTAAATCACATCTATAATTAGAATAAAAATGCGCCAACAACCAAAGAGGCCTGAGCAGCACTCCGGTTACTCGGGACGAAGCTTCTTTCCTGTGAGGCCACTGAAGCCACTGGGTCCCCCTGCGGGGGTGACTCAGCGGATGGGGACGTGGGCACCAGGCACTGTGGCCCTGAGACGTCCAGGCTGCCGATCAGAGTGTCTGGAGCTGGGGTCCAGACGGGGGCCTGCTTTGTAAGCCCCAGGGGACGTCTATGTGCAGCCGAGGAGAGGGTTGGGGCAGGCGACCCAGGAAGCCAGCGGAGCCCCACAGGGGCCGAGTGGGTGAGAATTTCAGGGTCGAGAAAGGCTGAGTGTCACCCAGCTCACTTGGCACAAGCTCCTTAACCTCTCTGACCCTCAGTTTCTATCTGCAAAATGGGTCAATGGCCACAGCCCAGGCAGGACGCGAGGACCAGATGAGGCGACACAGATAAGACGCCCTGCTCCTGGTCGCGAAGCAGAGAGAGCCAGAGCCCGCGTGACCCTCAGCCCCGGCCCTAAGCCCCTGGCTCCGTGAACCTCAGTCTCCCTGGCTCGAAGCATGGAGAATCACTGCAGACCCCTCGCTGGGCCTACAGAGACCCCCGCCCCGGGCGCACAGGAGCTGAGGCGGTAGAGATGACCTGCCTCCCCCCCCCACCCCGCCCGGTGGGCTTTCCGTCGCCGTGGAAGCTGTTACCGTAGAAACAGCTGCTCTCCCGTAGATGCCCGTGGAGGTCCCACTCCCCTTCGCCCCCTGCACCCATCAGCTCTCGGCTGTGTCTCAACGCCAGAGCCGATGTTCATAGGCTCCCCACAACCAAGCCCGGACCCCAGGCCTCACCCACAGTCTTGTAGCCACGGGAAGTGCCATTGCTGCGAAGCCTCAGCCCTGGGAGCCCCCTTCCCAGCTGCCATCTGGACCTTGCTCCCACCCTGCGACACCCTGAGGTCGATGCTCTGGAAGGTTCTGGAATCCTGGAGCCAGGTGGGAAGGCCTCTGAGCTTCCCTGCCAGCCTCCCCGAAGCTCAACAGGAGGCAGCTGGCCTCGCTCCGTCCCATTCCGTCCCGTTCCATCCCTCCCCTGGGATCAGAGCCATCGCCTGCTCTCAGGCGGGCCAAGCATGGGAAGCATCGTCCCCACTCCCGCCCCTGTCCCCTGGCCTGCCCGCCGTGGCCCTCGGGGGGCACACAAAGGCATCGCTGGCCCCCCCAGTGAGGCTCTGGCTTCTTGCCAAAGGGAGGGCAGGCGTACCCCCTTTCACTCCATCAACCCCTTCCCCTGTGGGTGCAGATGAGCCCCACAGCGGGGACAGGGCTAAGACACACCGTTTCCCCTACCGCACCCCCAACTCCTGGGCTGTCTTGTTGCCAGGATGGCAGTCAGGAGGCTGTGGGCCCTGGGGTTGGCGGTCACTAGGTGTCCGGGAGTGGCCTAGGCCGGGCCATCGCTCCGAGGGCTCTCAGGCCAGCTCTACAGGCGAGGAGGCCACATCCTCCCCAAGGGCCCCTGGGGCCTGCTGCATCCTGGGCTCCCAACGGGGCTGGCCACCAAGGTCCCCCTGGGCTCCCCGCCTTGGGGCCACCGTGGCGAGGGCCGCCCCACCAGCTGAGCTTCTGGTGGTATTTCCTGCAGGATGCTGGGAGCAAGCCCCCCCATTTCAGGATGATCCGAGCTGGAGCGACCCCGGGGGGCTGGGACCAGAGTCACAGCCCACGGCGCTGCTCTTAGCTAGGGGGATCCCCAGTAAAAGGCCCGTGCTGGACGGGTGCCTGGTGCTGCAAACAAGCTCCCCAACCCATGCAAGGCTGGCTCGAGCAAGCAGTGCCTGCACCCGGGTCCCCCAGCCCTGCGCTCAGCGGCCACACCTTCCGAGCGACAGACGAGGCCCAGAAAGCCTGGCCGTCCTGCTCTGGGGAGCACCGGCCCTGGGCTCTGAGTCTGGACGGCCACAGTCTCCCGGGGCCCGGCCTCTCCCAGGCCTCAAGGTCAGCCCTTCACAAACTTTCACTGAAAACTCTTTTCTCTGTAAAGAAAATCGAACCTGGATATTCATTCAGCCAGTCAAACCCTTGCGAAGGCAACGAGAGGGGACGAGGGGGCCCTGAGCGCTGGGCAGAGGAACAGAACGAGCTCCCCCATTTCAGCCCAGTGTACGGACCCCCTGGCCTGTGGGTGAGGGGCCCAAGGCCACCCCGCCACGTCCCTCCCTCATCTGACACTGGAAAACCATTCGCACTGCTTCTGCAGCCTGCAGACCGTGCTCCGGCCGTTCCCTGCAGAAACCCTGATGCTTCCCATATTTCTGCTCTGACAGCCAGTAAAACTCAGCCTCCTCCTCGTAATCGCCCGTCCGTTCCCCCCCGTTGGAAGAGCTGACTTTGAACTTGCAGAGAACAAAGACCCCTTTGTGAATTGCTGTTGGGAAGGGAGATGGGGGAGGAAAATAATATTTGTTGCATAAATAATATGAGAAGCAGCTACCCCAATGATATTTTGTAACTTCGCCAGCGAATGTGAAATAAAAACTGCTGTATTTTGACAGTGTGCCCTGGAGCCCAGTTTCTCTGGCCTGGACGCGAGAAACTCGGGGCGGTCCCTGGCCGCCGGGCCAGTTGCGAGCACACCGGCTGCTCTGGGCCTGCTCAGCCCAGGCGAGGCCGCGTAAAACATGGCATCGGTGCATTTTTTTTTTTTGAGCCGCAGGAAGTCCAACTCCTGCAAGAGGAAAGCCGTTTCTTCACCGTTTGGAGCGGGGAAGAAAATAGCTTTATGCTCCCCTTTCCCCACTGTGCTTGCTCATGCCCGTCTGCCCAAGTTCGCCTGTCGTCTCCTCCTGCCAAGAGTCCAGGCAGGGACAGAGTCGGCGGGGCCAGCCCTGGGGCCCCTGCGGGGGAGGGGGAAGGGGGCTGCAGCTGTCCCCCGCCCTCCCGCCCCACCCACCACAGGGAGCCCTAGGCTGCCAGCTCCTCGCTTGTGGTTTCTTCACACACTCCGTGTTCTGTCAGCTGCTTGGCCTGTGCCCACACGTCCTCTTCTCTCTCTAGCAAAACTCTGTCCTTTTCTCAAGTTCGAGGCCCTCGTCACCTCCTCCGAGAAGCCTTCCCTGACTCAGTGTGCGCAATGATGGCCTACAAGCGAAAGAGAAGAGACACACACGCCCCTCACTCCGCAATGGTACGTGTAGCAGTCAAGACTGTTTCCGCTGAGAACCACCTTCTGTAAGGAGGGGGCGGGGCGGGGGGCGGGGAGCCTCCAGGGTCATGTAACTGAGATGTCTGTGAAGATGGCTTCAGGGTCTTCCTCTTCCTCTCTCCGGCTCGGCCTTGTCATAGGACACGCCCTCACGAGAGAAGCCAGAAATGCACATCCTGCCAGCCTGGCAAGCGTGCAGGAGGGCGGCTCCCCACCCCGTCCCCGTGGCGTGGCAAGGTCTCCACCCAGTCCGGGGGTGACAGCAGACGTACACCCTCTGCCAAGCCTTACGGAGCAGAGAGCCAAGGTGCAGGTGCAGGGGACGGGAGCTGGCTGTGCTACCGAAGACGGTTCCGGGCGTGAAAGTCTAGCGTAATATTTTGCATCTCCTTCATTTACAATTTACGCATCATCTATTTCTGAGAGAGGTCCGGGGCTAGGGACTGGCCCTGCTTGCGACCCATCCCTCCGAGGGCTTTCCCGTAGCTGCAGCTTCCCCTGGGCGCCCGCACTGAGGACCCGAGGCCGCCAGGAGTGGCGTGACCCGCCGAGGGCCGCCAGCCAGCGAGACCTCGGGGCTGTAGACTGGCCCTGCCCCGACTCGGGCCAACAAGAACAGACGGAGCCAAGGCCCGTCTTCTGCCCGTGGCCTTCGTTGCCCTCCGGCTCGCGTCCCACTGGGGGTCACATGGCTTTGGTCCCCTACTGAGGCCAGCCCTGGTGCCCGTTGGAGAGAGGCCCGTGCTCATTACTGTCGCTGTTGTTTCAGCTGCTAGGAAAGTGACACCCACACCTGCACACAGGTGCACGTGCGCAGGGACATGCGGATGGTGGCGCTGTGGAAGTGAGCTGGAACCTCACACGTGTCACACGGAACTCACACGCGGGCCCATCTCACAGGCCAGGGAGCCGCCGCCCGGAAGAGTCGCCTGGCGGACCCATGCGCCATCAGCTGGCAAGCGTGAGGCTCTGCTCGGGGGGCCCAGGAGACAAGGGGCTTCTCCATGGCCCCATTCGGTCCGAGGGGAAGCTGGGCGAGGATCCCAAGAACAGAGACAGCCCCAGCTGCTCGCTCCACGTGGGGTTCGGATCTGGCAGGCGGCCTCGGGAGGGGTTAGCATTCCTGGCCACCCTCCGCCCCGGTCTGTGCTGGCGGACACTTCTAGGCTTGGGTGCCCAGCACCCTGACCTGCCCTCTTGGGGGCCCAAGGACCAGTCGGGGCAGTGAGCGTCTGGCAGGACCTCCAAGGCCAGTGGCAGTTGGTGGCACAATTGGCCCAGCTATGAGGGGCCAGAGCCAGGGAACCCTGCAGGGCTTGAGGGCCGCCCTTCCCAGGGACAAGGGACAGGAATGTCATTCTGATTTCACCCACTCGCGTGTGCCTGGAGGGGGGAGGCTGTCGGATTTTCCCACCGCCTCCCCTCTGGGCAAAAATTTTCCAGCCCATCCCCTGTGCCAAAGCCTGGACGCCCCATTCTGTGCTAGGCCCTGATGTCTCTTGTTCCAATCCTGCCCCAACGCTTCCTTAGCCAGCGTCCCATGTCCTCGGGGCCCTGCTCAACGAGCAGGATGCAGGCGCTGGCTTCGCCTCAGGCTTCTGTCCTGAGGATGGGCCAGGGTGACCACACCGGTGTCCTTGCTGGGCAGACGACCGATGACACTACCCCGACATGCACCGAACAGATGTCGCAGCTCCAGGACAGACGCTGGGGGAGACCCCGAGGGGACACGCACGAAGCAGTCACTCTCTTCCTCAGGGGCCTCTCACTTCTGCAAAACGGTAACATCACCTCATGGCATTAACGTCATTTGTTGAAGTCACTTTCTTCTTTTTGCTTTGTTTGCATTTAGCGTGTGGATGGTCTTGGGGGTGTGGCTCTAGACCAGCTATAACAGAAGCGGGGTGTGCCTGCTTTCCTGTTTTTTTTTTTAATGTATTTAAGTTAACATAAAATGATCATAAAGATCATCTAAGTAAACACTAGGGAACCAAAAGGATTTTCTCCTCTAATACGGGGAGGGGATCCTACATTATTTGAGTGTGAGAAACACTGTGATAAAATAATCAATCCCCCTTAGGTGTCAAAAGCCAATAAGATACTTAATGAGAAGATAGCCCTGAAGAGGGCCAAAAAGGCAGACAACTCTGGTCCCTTATGACCTCTGACCTAAGGAAAGGGACTCGGTGTCTGGGTGTCAGTTTTCACATCTGAAAAGCAGGAGCTCTGGAAAGCTGAGGTGGTCTCCGTCCCCCAGACGTCACCCTCCTCCCAAGCCCGGCCTGCTTTTTCCAGACCCCCGGAGAAGCCTGGTCTTGAGGCCAGAAAGCCCTTCTCCAGCAGGGTTGTGGCAGGCCTCAGATGAGTAGGACAGGAGGGGGTTTTGGCTGGGGCTCTGAAGTAGGCGCCCCAAGACCCACCAGGGCCAGCTGCCCATCCTCCTGTGGGCGAACATCCCAGCAAAGGGCGAACTCAGCCTCACCCACCCTCCAACGCCAGCACGAAGGGCCTCGGTCACCCTGCGCTCACCTCCAGGTGGCAGCAATCAGGGGGCCAGCAGGTGTGCTCCCCAGAGCTGGCGCTGGCAGGACATACGATGGCTGTCCAGAGCTTCGAAGCCGCCCAGGGCTGACACAGTCGTGTGTGCGTCTCAGAGCAGCTGGGACCTTGTGGCCTGAGCTGGGGTCTCAGAGGTCAGCGAGTGCCCCCGTGAGACCCAGGCCCGCTAGTCCGGGCCAATGGCCGGCCAAGCCTCCGAGGGCCCAGCGGGAGGCGGTTGAGCTGGCACAGACCGGGCCCCGGAGGCCGGGGAGTGGGGGCTGCGGTCTCCTCTGTAAGGAGCCGTGGTCACCCGCCAGCCCGGCTCCCCGCGGGGCCCCGGATCCCCGGCCTCACGGCCCACCCTGGACAGCGGGGGCACTGGGCCCGGGGTCCACCCAGCGGTGGCTGCTAGTGTTTATCCACGAGGTGCAGAGCCAAAGTGTTTTTACATTTCAGGGCCGCCCCCACCAACATGGAGGCTGCTGTTTATTTAACCAGTGGCCATTAAAAATAAATATGTAAACACCACATGTATGTGGCTGGACCGGGCCACACTGCGTCCCTCAGGGGCATGCCGTCTCCTCAGCTGGCTGGGACGATGACACCCTCGTGCCTCCAGCGCTGGAGGGGCCAGGCTCGGCCCAGGAAGGGACAAAGCTGCGACGTCCACGCATGTCCGTGTCTCCCAGCATCGGGGAAGAGTAACTGGTAGAAAAGAGGGAAAGAGTCAGGAGGCCGAGGGAGGAGCCGCCATTCCAGAACGTTCTTCCCACGCTGGAGTGGGCAGCCCCACAGGGAACGCCCTCCCGGCCACCGAGTTCTAGCTTTGCCTCAGGCGTCTGGGCCCCGGCAAGACACCAGGCACCGCAGCCAGAGGCCACGCGTGGCGGGGGGTCTCGGGGCCTGGCGGCGGGGCCCTCCTACTGAGAGAGCCGGGGAGACAGCCAGCCCGGAGTCCCCACCCCGCCGGTGACCTTCTGCTGCCCCCCAGCCCCGACACGTCCAAGTTTGTCATCAGGAAGCCAGGCGGCGGGGGACGGGCAGGCCCCACTTCAGCGTCTGGAAAGAGAGACAGAGGAGACAGAAGCCCTTGAACTTCCCTGCTGCGGGCGGCGGGAGCCAGCGAGGCTATGCGCCCCCTCCTGATCCCCGCATCCCCATGCTGCCCACCAGCAGGATGGCTCCCCCACGCACAGCCGGAGCACCCCACTGCCACGGCCCGCCCGCCACCGACTGTGCTCAGGGCGGCCTCCTGGGTGACCGCTCTCTGAACGAGGCTGGACGTGGGGTCCCGGCCACCTGGGCTGCACGGCGATGCCAGTAAGTGCACAGCTGTGTCGCAAGCAGCGCAGTGTTTTG
>CM053516.1:20874999-20998888 GCA_028627145.1 Eidolon dupreanum | reverse complement strand
TCTCTCTCTCTCTCTCTCTCTCTCTCTCTCTCTCTCTCTCTTTCTTTCTTCCTTCTCTCTCTCTATTTCTCTCTCTCTCTCTCTCTCCCTCTCTCTCTCTCTCTCTCTTTTCTTTTCTTCCTTCCTTCCTTCCTTCCTTCCTTCCTTCCTTCCTTCCTTCCTTCCTTCCTTTTTTAAAAAAATATGCTAAAAGGCTCAAAAAGCAAACATAGCAGGACTTGTCTCCACCCAAGGTCAACTAGTGGGCTAGGGTGCAAACCCTCTTACCCCTTAGGAGTCACTGGGACCAGGGACCCTGAATGCCGAGGCAGCCAGGGGAGCCGGGAGACACTGTGTCCCCCAGCCCTGGGGTGAGGTCTCTGAGCGGCCTGTGTGTCTGGACTATGCCCTTCACAAGCGTCTCTCTGCTTTTCCTCCCCCGTCAGGGGGACAGGGCGGCGACAGTGGCATGTTCCTGCTCCCAGGCCGTTTCGGCTCTGACAGTCCCCCAGATGTCTGGGTTCCCGTTAACCAGTCTCCCCGAGGCCAGGCCCTTGTTTACGACAGATGCTCTGGTGTATTTCGAAATGGTTCTTCTTCCCCTTCTGCTGCGAGAAGTATGACGGGATTTTTTTTTTCTTTGATCCTGGTCAAGCTCCCGCAGGTAAATCTCATAATAGTATGGTCACCACCCCCTCCCCATGCCCAGGTCCCCTGAAGTTTTTAAGTCTCAGAGTTGTCCCCACTGAGCCTCCAGCTGTTTGTCACTGAGAGTTCCCATAGCTGTTTCCACCCGCGAGGCCCAGGAAGCCGTAACTCCTGGTCTGTCTGTCTGATTTTGGAGCGGCCGTTTGCCAAGAAAAGTTCTTGATCTTTCAGTTTGTTCAGTTTCTTAAGACAGAGTAGCAACTTCCAAACTCCTTACATGCAGAACCCTGCTCTTCAGTGTTAAATGGACAAAGAGTACGTGTTTCCATTTTAAAGATATTATTGCAATTTAGTAAAATAGTTGAAATATGGACTAATCTTTGCACTCACCTTACAGTGTACACTCTTATCCCACTTTACATTGTAAAAACGAGTTGAAACTTCAGTGGTCTCATAGAATGGCAGATCTGAAGTCACTCAAACTGCGCCTGCATCTTTCTAGTCATGGTGCTATCGTTATTTTGTCAAATCTGCTGTTGAAATGAAGGAATTCACACTCCCCGTGTCGGAACCACGCATTCCACCCCAAGTGACTCCCAATGCCTAAAAACTGACTTCGGAAAGCACGTTTCTGGACCAACCGTGTGTCTGGGCGTTTTTTCCAAATTAACTTTCATGCAGAACACCAAGTTTACCGAAAGGTTAAAATCACACCTAACCCAAGCAGAGGCCCCCAGCACCCGCCCGGTTCACCACCGCTGCCATTTCGCTAGTGCCCTGGAACTTGCATTTTATTTCATTCTCAAGAGAACCTCAGAGGGTAGGAATAACAACCCCCACTTCACAGATGGGAAAAGAGAGGCCCCGAGTGGTGAGCGGCTTGTCCAGGGGCATGGAGGACAGTGCTGAGTCTGGGGCCGGGTCCGCTAGACTCCAGCTCTCAGCCACTTTGGTTCAGGGCCTGGCTTCCCACTCGGGGGACCCCTGTCCAGACTGTCCTCTCATCGATCCACTCACGACCCTTCTGCTGTCAGACTCACCTTGGCTAGGCCTCGTCCCCAAGTAACTGTCCTCAGCCCAGTGTCTGCTGTCCGCCTGGAAAACACCTGGAAATTCATTCATACCAAGGGGCCAAGAACTGGTCACAACAGCCTCTTTTGCCAGGAGGCATTTGCCCTTCGCAAAGCGGGCAAAGTCTTCTTCATAAAGCCATGAAAAACGGATCTACAGGCGGAGTGCCAGGCCCCTTCTCCGGCAATCAGGATCACCCCTACCCACCCCCTTCCCTCCATGTCACCTCAGGAGTGGTTTGCTCCCCAAAGATAAGCCCCACTTGGGACACCCCAAAGTCAAGCCAACCTTGAAGTGCATTTGGAGTCATGATTAAATGACACATTCTTGGGCCTTGTGTCTGGTGATGTGGGGCCAAGAAAATCTAGTTTCTCCCTGTCCGGGGCTAGCACCCAACAGCTAAGCCTCTGCCGGATGCAGACGGCCCCTCCAGGGCTTGGGAGAAGGACTTGTGAGAATACAGAATCCCCGAAACTCTGGAAGTAGGTTCTGCCCTTCTCACTACTCCGATATGTCCCCTCCGCAGTTATCAGAGTCACCAGGCTGTGTAGCCGCTAATTTTCTCCTCTTCCTCCAGGTCCTTATGACTCATTAAAGCCCTCTGCTAAACAGATGAGGGAATATTCCTGAGAAAAATCAGTATCGGCTTTAAACCAAAACGGTTCCAGGTTCCAGATTCCACTTCATACCAGCCAGGGGTTAGTTACAGGAAATAGAAACCGCCCTGACGATTTCGAGCAGAATGGGGTTTAGACAGGAAATGAGGGGCTTACGATGTTATTGCGAGGGCTGGAGGAGCGGCCGTGAGCCACGCTTGCTGAGGCGGTGCCCGGGACAATGCCCAGGGACCAGCCAGCTGGGTGTCCCTGCCTCGGGCTCGTTATCCAGGTGGAGGGTTGAGAGGTCACCTCTGCTGCCTCTGCACCTGCTTCCTGACCCCACGAGGGGACAGAACGGACGCTGGAATACGGCCGTAGGACGAACCACCACCGCAACTCAGTTTGCCAGCGGAAACAGCCAGTGAGAAAATACCCTTGGCCTTGAATCTCAGTGCCACGCAACTCATCGGCAGAACGAGGCATGTGCTGGAGCCGGCTCCCTGCAGGGAGGGTCGACGGCACACCGATGCCAACCAGGCTGGTACTCAGTGACAACGTGTGAACAGCCTGACTGAAACTGACCATAGTGGCACTATTTACACCATGGAAATCGGCAAGCACTACAAGCCAGAGTGCGCTTTTTAAAAATAGAATTGGTTGTTAAATACTTACCAGCAGCCCATGGGCAGAACCGAGGTCACGTCTGGAACTCTAGCTGCAAGGGAAGCAGGCAGTGCACATTGTTTACTTTCCAGCCTGTGAAGAAATGCGGAGAGGAGTGGAAAGGATGCTAGCTGCCAAACAAGCCCCCTGGGAGCGTGCCCTGTGGAAAACTCATACGTGTGTGAAATGACATTGCAGGGTTGCTAGTCATCGTCTCGAAGCAAAATTTCTCAACACAAATCGTTTCTGAGCATATGGTGTTTATTAGTCCTCCAGCAAGGAAACTGGCAAGGCAACAAAATACTGTTGGTGTCAAGGCGTGTTTGGAAATTATCGATATGTATCTACAGGGAGGAACAAATGCTTGCATAAGCAGCTCATTAAGAAAAGAGGCAGCTAATAAGGTCAAGATTACAGTTCCATTAGCCGCGATTGTTAAATGCCATTTCTGTATCGGTTGCAACAAATGAGATTTGAGGCACAACGAGCTTCGAGGCAGTTTCTGCAGAGACCAGCCATTCATCAGAAACGACATGAAATGCATCCAAGGCGCGCTGCGTGTGTGGCTATTCATTAGACAGAGTCACATGATCTCATGCCCAGAAGAGGCCAGCCAGCCCAAGGCAGCACGCACAGCTACCGGGTCCTACCCTGTCTCCACAGCCAGCATGAGCTCCTGGGTCAAGGGGGCTGGCCGTGCAAGTCACCAAGCGTTAGTTTTTTGTTTTTCATTTTTTGTTTTTTGTTTTGTTTTGTTTTGTTTTTATTTATTTCATAACAGCCATATATGGAAACAAGTTGTAATGGACTGAATTGGGTTCCCACTCCAAATTCCTAAGTTGGAGTCCTATCCCCTAATGTAACTTGGTATTTGGAGATGGGGCCTTTAGGAAAGTAATGAAAGTGACATGAACTCAGAAGGCTGAGTCCCTGATCCAACAGGACTGGTGCCCTTTTAAGAAGAGACAGACCTAGAGCAGAGCACCCTCTGAGGGCACAGCCAGAGGTGACCACCTGCAAGCCAGGAAGAGCACGCTCGCCAGACACCAGCCCTGACTGCGTCTTGACCTTGGACTTCCAGCCTCCAGGACCATGAGAAAGTCAATGTCTGTCGGTTAAGCGCCCCTCCCCCAGTCTGCGGCGTTTTGCGGCAGCCACCTGAGCTGACCAATACACAAGCCAAATGTCCTTTAAGAGGAAATGGTTAAATAAACCATAGTGTGTCCACCCAGGGTCACACTGAAAGCCGTGTGAAAGTGTCCCCAGGAGTTATGCAGACAACACTGACTTCGCAGCAGACTGCGATGCCACCGTTAAAATGCTCAAATGAAAGAGGCAGCTCTCCACGAGTAAGGAATAATCTCCGTAATGCATTAAACGAAAAAAAAAAAAAAAAAGGAAGGAACGAACGAATCGTTACCTGGAGTACAGGGCCATTCAGGTTAAAAGTGGTCAAAAGAATCTATAAATGTGTTTGCTCAGCTAAGTCAAAGGATCTCTCTCTAGAAAGATCGCCAAGAAAGCGAGTGCACTGGTGGCCGGCCACCAGGGAAGAGTCGCTGACGGATGGGCTGGGGGAGGAAGTTCTTACCACACACACGCCTTTTCGTACATTCTGGATTTTGCACCAATGCGCAACTATTGCCAATTCAAAAACATTCAACATTTTTAAAAATGGTCGCACGAATAATTGTGCACTGGCCCCTGGAACGTGGCGTTTGGCCCCATAAGAAGCCGAGCCACCACCTTGGGTGCCACCTTTACTGTGGGGATTAACCCTGAGCTTCGGGGCAGGCGGGGCCCTGGTCTGGCCTTGGGGGGTGTGGTGGTCACTCACCCCTGTGGCCTCAGTATCCTCACGTGTGCCACCAGCCTGGAGGACAGACGTAACCCACGTGCGTCTGCACACACCCAGGCGTGCAGAGGGCTCTCTCCCTAGGCAAGTCGGAGGCTCAGGTGCCCTCTGTGACATGGCCCAGGTCAGACCCCAAACCAGACACATCTCTCAACCCTAGACCCCGGGCAACCACAGAAAGCCACTTCCGTTCTCCACGCGGAGGATGACCATCTGCCAGCGGCACCGGCGGTCAGGAAGAGCGGTGGCATATGTGGCCTGTGCGTGGAGCCCCGGCCTGGCTGCTGTCCTCAGTATCTTCGCCCACACGTAGCCTGGGCCCCAGGGGCAAGCTGGGTCCACTCTGAGTGGTGCTGTGGGGATGGGAGGGGACACAGCCTACAGAGTGTGTGGCGTGGGGCCGCAGGGAGAGGCTCATAAACGCTGACCAAGTCCAGTGCTGGCAGGGAGGGGCTGCCACTGCTGCCCGGTGCCCCCTCCCCCCGAGCCGAAGATAACATGCAACCTGAAGGCTTGTTCGAAAGATCAGACGGCTTAGCCATTAGGAGTGGGCGGGGTCCCTGTAAGCGTGTGTGCCGATGCCCTCGGCTGGCCCTGCGGGGTCCAGTTCGGGTGGGGGGCCAGCTCATCCCTGGGGTGCCGCAGGGGAAAGCAGCTGGGCTGGTCGCCACGTGACCCTCCCCAGCGCCAGGCGGGGCCTGAGCCAGCGGCGACTCTCCTGTGTTCATGCAATGGCCTCCACCTGCTCCAGACAGAGCCCTGTGCTCACCGACCCTGCGGCCCCAGCCCGCAGTCCTGCACTAGGTTCCAGGGCGGGGCAGGCCCCCCGGGACCTGGGTCTGGCCAGGCCACAGCTGCCGGGTGCCACCGATGCCGCCCTCACGACAGCACCCCTCAGCCCCACGGCTCCAGGTCCCTGACTCTCAGACCGTGAGGCAGGAGGGGACAGCTATTACCGGACAACGGCAGGGTCCTGGGCAGCCTCGGCGGGGGTGGGGGCGCTGGCCCCTCGGCCCGGTCTGCCTGCCCCCAGGGGGCCCTGCCAGAGTGCCCAGGGCCACTGGAGAGCGGGGATGGCCAGCGAGGGGTG
Source organism: Eidolon dupreanum (assembly GCA_028627145.1). Classification (NCBI taxonomy): domain Eukaryota; kingdom Metazoa; phylum Chordata; class Mammalia; order Chiroptera; family Pteropodidae; genus Eidolon; species Eidolon dupreanum. Next base: position 20,992,983 of record CM053516.1, on the reverse strand, counting down.
GAGGGTGCTGAAAGGGGCTCCTCCCGGGTGGGCGTTTCTGGAATCTGGCCTCGAAAGGTCCTGACAGAATCTCTCCCCAAAGATGGATCTGCTCATGGTCCCTTTAAGCAAATCAAGAGGCCAAAGTCACCTCCTCAGAGCCTGGAAGGCAGAGCCCGGCCCGAGGTCTCAGCATGTCACCGGGCTTCTTGAGGAGTGTAATTCTCTCCTTCCCAGCCCTCACCTGCGGCCTCCCCATCCTGAATATCTGCACGAAAGGTGATTACCGACTGCCATGGCCTGATGGGTGATTAAATGGTGGGGTGCAGCTCTTCAGGTTGAATTATCCTGTAATCAAACATAACGAGGCATAATTTACACACAGTAAAACTCACCCATTTTAGGTCTACGATTTGAGGAGTTTTGCCAAACACTTATATAATCAACCACCACAATCTAGATAAAGAATATTCCCATCACCTCAAAAGATGTCCTGTGTTCTTCCATGGCCAATCTCCTCCCCCGTGTCCAAAACCTGGCAACCGCTCATCTCGTCCCCATCCCTGGAATCTGGCCTTTTCCAGATTGTCCTAGAATTAAAATCATAAACTATGTAGGCGTCTGGGTCTCGCTTCTTTCATCTCGTGTCTTTGAGTTCATCCGTAGCGTTGCGTGCATCAAAACGTCGTTCTCTGACTGCGGAGCACGTTCTGTATCCACTTCTTCGGTCACTAGGTGATAAACTATTGGGTAGTTTCCATTTTTGGCTCTTGCGAATAATGCTGCTGTGAAGATCCGCGTGCACCTTTGTGCGTGGGCCTGCCTCCCTCATTCTCGGGTAGACAGGTATATGCTCACCTTTATAAGACGCGGTCAAACTGTTTTCTGAAATGATTTGCCATCTTCCATTCCCACAGTGGGCAGGAGTTCCGGTGCCTCCATATTCTTGCCAGCACTGAGCACTGTCAGTTTTTCGCCTTGACCATTCTAACAGGTGGCATCTCATCATGACCCTAATTTCCATCTCCCTAATGACCGACGACGTTAGCGTCATTTCACGTGTCAGTTGGCTCTGTGCGTGTTCTTGGACGAAGTGTCTGCTCGGATCTTTGCCCCGCCCCTTTTTTAACAGGCTTGTCAAGTCATCAAAAGGGCTCCATAGCATCAGGGGAAATTAGCAAACTCATGTCCTGAACACAGCTCAAATCCTGCCCAGGAAAGAGCCCACGTACTCAGCAGCGGGCTCTCAGCTCGGGGCTGTGTCTACATGGCATGACCTCGCCTGACCCCCAGACACATCACGCGCTGCACTAAAACGAGAGCCAGCCACAGACCGGCCAACACGCTGTCTTGGGCCACAGCCAGACCACGCCCCGGCCCCAGCCTACCCCTTCAGGGGGTGGCCCCACAGGGCACAGGGCGGGAGAGATGGAGAGTTCCCTGAATGGGCAAAATAAGCCTCTATAAAGCCCGATCGGGAAATACGCATGAAACTTTCAGTCAGTGCCAAGCAAATATCGAGTGCTCATTCACTGTCAACTGTTATTATTACAATCTGGGAATTCAGAATTTGATTACTACGTTCTTTAGTCTGGAACCAGACTCCCACTCCAGAGACCAGCACAAGGCTGGGAGGAGGTCTCCTGGGCGTCACGGGCCCCCTAGGCCCATCCATCTCTGCAAAGCGGTGCTCAGCACCCACCTACTGCCCACAGGACACTGTCCCCACTCCCCAGGAAGGATTCTGCTATGTCTCTCTCAGTGGTCTCAACCAGTCACACACACACACACACACACACACACACACACACACACACACACACACGGGCACACGCACACCTGACCTTCCGCCTCTGTCCCTCCACCAGAAACACCCCATCCCCAGCAACTGCATCTTCCAGGAAGACATCACTGTCATTCTCGTTCCTCTGAACTCCCAGGGCCGACATCGCCTGAGCAGTGACTGTGGGCGATGGTTGAGGGCAGAGCCCAGGCTGGGCATGTGGGGAGTGGGGACAGGCGGTCCTGGCACCAGGAGCGTGAACCGACGTGCACACGGCAGAGGGGACACAGTGGAAAGGCCACACTGCTGAGCAGAGGGCTCAAGTCTCACCCTGGGCCGCTGAGGAGGCGCTGAAGGTTCAGAGCAAGAGGCGAGCCGGCCGCAGTGCCAGGGCTGTGGGGGGGCCGTCGTGGGGTCTGAGGGTGCATGGGAAGAAGGTGGGTTCAGAAGAAGCTGCTCCGAGCTGTGGCACCTTAGACAAGTCCTCAAGGCCCTCTGAGCCTCGCTTTCCTCCTCCGTGAAGTGCAGTGATGACAAGTGGCCAGCCTGCCTCCGAGGTCGGCTGGGAGCCAAGGAGCCCGGAGGTGTGGCGTGCCCTTTAAACCAGGAACGCAGGGCCACAGGTCACCGCGTTTGCAGCAACGGGTGTGGCAGGCGGTGGCCGCCCGGCTCGCCGAGCAGGGGTGCGACGGGGACCAACGGGCACAGAGACGGCTGACGCCCAGGCCCATGTTCCAGAGCGCGTCCCCTGCACCCAGCCCCCCGCTGCCAGACCGCCCCTGCGACACCGCCGAGTCCGCGAGTAAGGCCTGCAGCCAGCCCTGCCGCGCGCCCGCACGCGCCCTCCTCCTCACCTCCACCGGCAGCCCGGGGCCCGGGGCTGTCCTCCCATCCCCTGCACCTCAGGCGTGTGTCGGGGCGGGGGGCGGTGTGTGGCTTCTGAGCACGTGCGCTATTCCGATGTGCTTTTGCCACTTAACAGCAGGACTTGGGGGGCGGGCTCCTTCCGGCCACAGGATCGTCCTCGGTGGGCGCTGCCCCAGGTAACAGAGCCACCCGCTGCTGAGTGGCGTGCGGGGTGACGCAGACCTCACTCCAGACGACGGCGACACGTGTCTGAGTGTTGATTTGATAAACTGCCCACAGTCGGCAGAGATGGCGGTCCAAGCGCCCCAACTTTCCAGCTGAGGAAACCCAGGAGGAGCTGCCCCTCAGAGGGCAGTCCGACCCCAGGCCCGGCTCCCCGCCCTCAGAGGAAGCACCCCTTGGGGATCCGGTCCCAGCGACAAGGGTCAAGGGTCATCCTTCCCGCCTGGGCCACGCGGGTGACCAGACTCTGCCCTCTGACCCCAAGGACGAACAGAGGGGCCCAGAAGGCTAGGGCGGAGACCTGCACCCAGGGGGCCCTTTATGGGAAGGAAAGCAGGGGTGCCGGGGTGAGGCCTCCCAGCAACCGCTCACAAGTGCCGTGTGCGTCCATGGACAGGCCTGGCCTGAGTCGGTCACGGGGGCCACGGTGACTTTCTGATGCTCTGCTTTCTTTGTTAACTGAATTCTTCTGAGAGGACTCACTCCCCTCAGCCCTGAATGAACGAGGGGCTCCCCCAGGAAGGACCCCGCGCCCGCGGTGGGCAGGGGCCTCTCCTCTCTCTCTCTCTCTACTCTTTCTCTCCTTCTTTCCTTCTTCTCTTTCTTGTCTTTTTCTTCACCTTTCTGACATGGATTCGTCTTGTTTCTCGTGCCCAGCTATAGTCATGTCTGCTTTTCAAGGCTCCAATGACCCCAGAAATCCTCGCGCTTGCTCCCCTTCCTGGCACAGGAACACCAGGCCCACTTCACGCTGCCACCGCCCACCTGAGAGCCAGCCGGTCCCCAGCGTGGGGCTGGGCCTGGGCACACACGGGGTCGGGAGCCCAGGATCTGGCCCTCGGGCGGCTCCCTGCCCGAAGGCGACCCGCTCCACCGTCCATAACAAAGACAACACTGGAGCGGGGTAAGGTTTGCCCGTAGGTCGTTCTCAGCACGTGTCCCCACACGGCCATGCTTCTCCCAAGGGCCCTTTTCGTATTCCTGGTGTCACCCCTGTGGTCAGGGCCTTAAACCCACACGGTGAGTAACTTCAAGCTGGAAAAGGCCAGACACAGAAATAGCGCTGCCCGCCCGCTAGCTGATGCCTGCGGCCCCGTTCCCTCCCAAACGTCAAGTTTAGACCTCTGCTGAGGGACGGCCTCCCGAGGAGGGCACTTCCTGTGCGCACAGGGTCCCACGGGCAGGAAGCCACTGGCGTGACAGACATTACCCTGAGGTGCCCGGGCCTTGGGGCTGGAGAGATGGGCCACCCAGCTTGCGGGAGGAGCCTATGTGGACTCTGGGGATTGTCTAGGTTTGGGGTCTACCTCACACGCCTATGTCACAACCAGAGGCCCAGCCGCCCGCCCACCCACTGCTGTGGGAATAAAACCTGTCACCCCTGGCCACCTCCAGACCTGCAGGGGACTCCTGGGGCCGGACACGGAGCCCAGGGCCTGCCCAGGCACAGGGGCCTTTATGGCCGCAAAATGTCGAACTCACAATGGTTGACGATGGAACCCATGTGTTTCCCCCCAAAAACCCTGGTCTCTGGGGCCCGACGAGGTACAAATGGAAATGTTAATTATTCTCTGATGTTGTTGAGAGACGAGGAGTGTAAACCTCAAGTCCATGAGAGAGTGTGTGTGTGTGTGTGTGTGTGTGTGTGTGGCTCTGTGTCCACGTCTGTGTGTCTGAGTGTGTCTGTGTGTCTGTGTCTATGTGTGTGTATCTGTGTGTGTCTATGTGTATGTGTGTCTGTCTCTGTGTGTCTGTGTGTGTGTGTGTCTATGTGAGTGTGTGTGTCTGTGTGTGTGTGTCTGTGTCTAGTGTCTCTGAGTATCTGTGTGTCTATGTGTGTGTGTTTGTATGTATATCTGTGTGTCTGTTTCTGTATGTGTCCATGTGTGTGTGTCTATGTCTATGTGAGTGTGTCTGTGTCTATGTGAGTGTGTGTGTGTGTGTGTGTGTGTGTGTGTGTGTGTGTTGGGAGGCCTGACTCAGGCTGGCATCTGCTTTGAGGAATGAGCCCCAAAACACCTCAGAGGGCTGCGATCTTTGAGACAGGCTCACCCCACCCATCCACGCCACCCTTCTCTCCTGTCCCACATAGTATCTGGACAAAAGGGGTCCACCCTATTAGGGGATTGAGCAAAGGTTTGTTTTCAGTTCCTGGGGAGCTGTTTCTGTTAGCGGCAGGGTGAAACTTTGACACACTGACCAAAGGGCTTTATTTTCTGTTTTGGGGGTTTGGGACTTTATATTACCCCATCACTTAGCCCACTTGGCCAGGGGGTTATTTTAGGCTGGCTGTCCTCAGGGTGGGGGGCCACCAGCAGACACCAGAGCATACCCGTGGGCACAGACACCCACTGCAGGCTGCGGAGAATCGGGGAGCAGCCAAGGCTCAGTGTGGCAGGAGGCGGCTTTTCGAAAGGACGTTTTGGGTTTGTGTTTTGGTTGCGGTTGTCAAAGACCCAGAGAGCAAGGGTCAGACCGAAAACGGCAGGGTAAGAATGAAGACTCAGCGCCAGGGCTCCCTGGGGGGATGCGGAGGGTAGCCCGGAGGGCAGGGGGTGGGGAAGGCAGGAAGCAGGAGTGGTGGCCTCTGTCTGAAGCCCTCAGCCTGGCCAAGACAGAGCACACGCTGGAGGAGGGCAGCAGAGCCCGAGGGATCAGAGGTGTCACACCGGGCAGGTGAGCTGGGAATGCTTTAAAGTGGGGCCCCGGCCACCTCCAGCCCTCCCTCCACTGTCCTCCAGCTGTCCTGGTCCTCAGGACTGGAGATGGACTCCTCTCCCTCACCACGGTGTTCCAAGCAGCAGGATGGAGGGAGGAGAAGGAGGGTATTTCGCAGTCACTGTCTCTTAGCACTTTCGGCCAGAATGAAGTCATGTGGCCACATGCAGGTACCAGGGAGGCTGACACATGTGGTCTTATTTCAGGAGGTCACGTGCCCACTCAGTCTGGAGTCCTGAGAGGTGGTGGAGGGACGTGGGGAGGTGACCAACCATGTGGGCCACAGCGTGTCCAGGCAGGAGGTGCTCGGAGCCAGCTTCGTGACCGACCATCCATCCATCATCCATTATCCATCTTCCGTCATCCATCCATCATCCATCATCCATCCATCATCCATCCATCATCCATCATCCATCCATCACCCATCATGTCATCCGTTATCCGTCATCCGTCATCCATCCATCATCTGTCATCTGTCATCTGTCATTCATCATCCATCCGTCATCCATCCATCTAGCAAGACGGAGGAGGGCACGGGAGCCCCCGATCGATCCTGCGTTCCCAGGTTTAGGGGTCGGCTGCTTGTTCAATGGCACAGCCCACCACAGCGGTGCTGCCCCAGGCAGCAGCTGTGACTCATTCATTGTGGCTACTGAAAGAGAAACTTAAATTAATTAAAACTAAGTAAAGGTTACGTCAGTCCCTGTTAGACGACCCACATTTCAAGCATTCAGCAGCCACACAGAGCTCGTGGCCACCGCACTGGGCAGCAGAGACAGGGAACAGCCCAGCACAACAGGACATTCCACTGGCAGCACTGCCCGGAAGGATGAGGGACCCAGGTCCACAGGCTCCGCTGGACCCAGTGGTCCAGCTTCTTCCCTCACCTCTATCCCTATGTCTGGTGACCAGCGCCGCACCCTGGCCCTAACACGCCAGCTGACGGGATGGTGACTGCCCGATGCCGGGGTCCAAAGGCAAGTCACATGTCCCCTAGTGTGGGAGAAGAGGCCAGCAGGGACAAGGAGGAAGCCTGGCAACTTAGGGTGTGGAAGATGGGGGTGCTGTCGGGTTCTGTGATAGGCGAATGGGCAACTGGAGGCAAATCCCTGCTCTCCCTTCAATTCCTCATCCACCCACCCACCCACCCACCCATCCATCCATCCACCCACCCATCCATCCATCCATCCACCCACCCACCCGCCCATCCATCCATCCATCCATCCATCCATCCACACATTCCCCATTCCTGCTGCCCACGCATTGTTGGCACAATAAAAAATGATCTATGGTCTCCCACCTCGCTGTGAAAACAACTAGCATAATAATAATAACATCAGCCACACGGGTGAACTGGTGAGACCATCTCCGACAGGTGTGGACTGAACGCCTCACAGAGATGCATAAACATTAAAGGGCAGGGGGCACCGAGGAGCCTTCACGGGTGCCTCCCCCTCTAGGAGTTCAAGCTTCCCCTGGTGGGCTGACACTGTCACCCACACGCTGGGACCAGCCCAGACACTCTGATGGAGGCTTGTGCGGGGCTGAGTGACCCTCACCCCAGACCTGCTCTGGCCAGGCTCCTCAGCCAAGGTGGGGTCCGGCCAGCCCCCATGCCCACCCTGTAGCCTCACATCTTCAGGTTGCAAGTCCTGGCCCCACAAGAGAAACACACCTAGGAACCCCCAAGGCATGACCTCCCCTGTGGAGGAGCCGGGCCAAGGCGGCCTGTGGGGCTTGGGCTTCCCTCCAGGGCAGTCAGAAAGGGCGCTCTGAGGTCCTGGTCACAGCCCAGCCCTTCCCCGCTCGAGCCGAGCTGCGGACCACTGGGAGCTTCGGGGGACCCCGCCTGTAAACTGAGACCCACTCACCTTGCAGCGCTGGGCGAGAACCGCAGACGGCGTGAATAAAGGCCCAGCTGGGGACTGGCACACAGCTGGCACCTAAAAGATGCGCCGCGTGCTTACGGTGTGCTCCCTTTCTACTCCGATGCTGTAACCCGGAGGTCTGAGGTGCACAGGATTATTTCTGTAACTTCACAAGCCCGAACAAAGGCGCCCTGTGCGTGGGCTCCAGCGCGTATGGGCAGGAAGGGCAACACGTTGTAAATGGAAAACGCTTTGACCTGCCCGGGGGGTCTCCTCCCCCACACACACCTCCCCTGAGTCTTTGGAGAATTTTCATCGCACACGTCAACGTTGCAGACAGCCCGGCGGTCCGCGGCCTTGGCGAGCCGCCTTTTACGGGCATGTGAAGGGCCGTGGAGGCTTAGTCCACGGCGGGCGGCAGACGGGGCTGGGCGCACCGAGGGCATGCTGGTTGGCTGCGTGTCACTTCTGGTTATTAAAAGATCAGATCGATTAGTCGTAAATGCGGCCTGAGAGCTGACTGGGCCACGGAGTTTGCAAAAACATTTCTCCCCAATGAGACTATATCCTACGGGCACCATTTGCCAAGCGTCCAAGCCAGATGAGGCGACACAGACTTCTGCAGCTCCAGGTGCTGGGCCACGTCTGAGAAACAGATAAGTCATTCAAACAACGTTGATTTATGACGCGCCTCCCCTTCCAGGGCTCCTGCTGGCCAGTGAGTAAGACAGCAGTGGTCCCTGCCCTCGCGGGCCTTGGGTCCAAGTTGAGGAGCAGATAAGGAAACAAATAGATAAAATGACTACGAATCAGTAAGTGCCCAGTGCTGTGAGGAAAGCAAAGGACCGAGGTGACAACACTGGGTGGCCAGAGGCTCTCTGACAGCACATCCAAACTGAGTTTGGAAGGATGGAGCATGGGCCGGTCCCAGGAAGAGGGTAAGGAGAACCATCGCAGACAGGGGGTGCATGTGCAAACGTGCTGAGGCAGGAAGGAGGTCGCCACATTCAACCCCGGAAAGACTAAGACAGCTGAGCAAGTGGGGGAGGCGGGAGCAGGTGGCGCGGCCAAGTAAGACGTGTGCCGCTGGGATGGGGTGCACTGGAGGGCGAGGCGGGGCGCACAGGAGGGAGAGGCGGGGCGCACAGGAGGGAGAGGCGGGGCGCACAGGAGGGCGAGGTGGGGTGCACTGATCGAGGAGGGTGGACATTAGGAAGGGAAACTGGGTCTCTGTATGGGCAAAGGAAGTCTGAGATGCCGGTAGAACGAGCAAACACAAGTGGCCTGCGGGCGCGAGGGGCTCAGAGGAGAGGGCTGCCTTACAGCTAGAAACGCGAGGCCATCAATTCAGAGACGACATTACGTCGGGGGGGCGGGCAGGACCCCTCAGATCTAGAAGTCAGGAGGATGAAGAGGAAGCCGAGGAGGGAGAGAAGCGGCCAGAGGAGGAAGAGGAGGAAGCAGGAGCGTGTGGCGCTGTGCACAGCGGAAAGTCGTGTCTGAAGGAGGAGGTGACAGGTCACATGCCACCGAGCAGTGGGGTGAGCACAGAGAGCCGCCCAGGGACAGCTGTGTGGAGGTCGCCAGGGCGTATGGCTTGCTCCCCATTCTTCCTTGTTCTGAATGGAAGCTGTCATTGCCGTCTTCCCATTTCTAACCCGTTGCCGACGCTGAGTCTCTTGGAGCCGATGTCTGGTGGCGTAAAGGTCGCAGGGCCACAGGGGGCCTGACGGAGCCCCCAGGCCTGGGTGGAGCTCAATGGCACACTGGCTGCCTGCCCCGGGAGACGTGACGTTTTGTGTGTGTGACGGGAGAGTGTGCATGGGTACTGGAGAGCAAAGGGGCAGACTGGGCGGCAGGTACCGGTCGCTGCCTTTCCAGCACCCATCGCCCCTTTCTTTCCAAAAAAGACCTGGTCTGGGAAGGAGTAAAAATATACCTTTCTAAAATACTCATCTTCTCAGTGAGGGGTGGCCATGTGACCCAAGTCTGGCCAATGAAATGTGGGTGAAAGGTTCTGGGGAGAAGAACCCTTTCTAAACAAAAAGTCAAAGCTTTGCTAGAAGAAAGACCGCCTTTGTTCCTTTGCCTCTCCTGCCTGGAAAGCAGATGCAATGCTGGCCACGCAGCAGCCACCTTGTGACCATGCACTGTGAAGCGATGTCATCGACCTGGGTGAGGGAGCCAGAGCGACGCAGGAGCTTAGGCGAGAGAGGAGCGATGTGAAGGGCGGTGAGTGTGAGAGCTTGCTCGCTGAGGACGTGAGACATCACGCCGCTCTCAAGGGACCGAGGCGATGAGCGACGCCATCAGTGAATCGCGGCACGGTGAGCTTCGCCCTCACGCTCCTCCCAGTCTCTCCACATGGAGTCGAAACCTAAAACTGAAATCTAAATCAGCGTCACGCCTCCAGGGTGTCCATAAACGTTCTGCCATCGCTCTGACTTCCCCGTGGCACACGGGCTCCAGGTGAGTAAGTTCCCGCGTGGCCGCGCTGGAGTTCCGAGGTGACCGTGGGAGGGAGCTGCTCATCCAGTCGGGGACGTGTGCCCTGGGCTTGCAGACTGGCCCGTCCCCAGGGCCGTGTGACGGACGATGACAGCGAGGGCGGGACATCAGGCAGATACGCTGCAGAGCACCCAGGCGGCCGCACACGGAGTGCGTCCACGAGCGCTGCCGTCTGATGTCGCGTCCAGTCGCCTCTCTCGGGAGCCCCACGAGGCAGGATGCATACAAGCGTCACCGTTTTGCAGATGCGTCCCTGCTCCTAGGGCAGTTAAGGGACCTTCTGGGGACAGGTGGGAAGGAAGAAGGCTGGGGACAGGCGCTCACATCTCCTGCATGCCCACCACAGCCAGGGGGCCACAGGGCTGCACGCACAGACACACACACGCACGCACACACGCTCACACACACACACACACAGACACACACACACACCCACGTGATCTCGGTTAACCCTCACAGCCCCCGGGAAGTGGGGATCATACACCCCCTTACAGACGAGGTAGCTGAGCCTGACGGAGGAGCGGGCCAGGTCTCCTGGCTGATGAGCAGCCCCTCGCCACGGCGCGGAGCCCCGGCGCTGGCTCCACTGTGTTTCCTGGGGAGAGCACGTGTGGGAGGATGTGTCCCCTCGCCCGAGCGAAGGGCTGTGCGGTGAGGTGAGGGAAGTCACAGGCTCCGGGGCCACATGGCCTCGGGTCGATCGCCACTTCCAGTGCTCACTGGCTGTGTGGCCTGGGGCCAGTTTCTTAACCTCTCTGTGCTTCGCTTTCCCATCTGTAAAAGGGGATGACGAGCGGATCGGCCGCCGCACAGCTGGACCATGCAAAGCACCTGGAACAGGGGCTGGCACGGGACACGCCCGTGTGAGTCCCAGCGATTGCTGTCATTTGTATTGCTGACAATGATGTGTGATGGCGATGCTGGAGACCATGGAGGATTATTTGGGGACCAGTCCCCCAAAAACCGCATCAGTCCAGATAGTCGTAAAGCCTTCCCGTCTGCTCCAGCCTGTGAGGCAGTACTGGAGGAAAGCATCCTGAATTCTAGGGGACCCCAGGAGCCCCAAAAGCCCATGTCAAGAGTAGCAGGCACGGAGGTGGTGAGCTGGGCTGACACCTCAGGCACCGTACCCCCAGAGGGAGGCCTTGGTTCTGTCTGACATTTTGCCCTGCGTGACCAGACGTGGGCTCTTTCAGACTCCTGCCTCCGCAGAGCCTCTCATGCTGCTCCCTGGGTGGAAATAAACTGTGTCTGTTGTCACATCCTGGGCAGGTCCCCGGCGAGGCTGTGGCCTCCCTCTGAGGTGCCCACAGAGTGGTCTTGGGTTCCCATCAGGCACCAGCAGAAAGGTCAGCCGCCTCTGCAGAGGACGTGTGTGTGGGCCTGTGGTCCAGCCGGTGTGAGGACACATGGTCCTCACGCCTGAGTCATAGGTCCCTGTCTGTCCCCAGGAAGACTCAGCCCCCAGGGGAAAAGGTGGCTAGTGGGGGCAGGGGCCGCCCTGCACCCCATCCGTCCTCACGGCTTTGGTGCTGACTAGACCTGCCTGGTGCCTCTCTGAGGGCCCCGCTCTGCCTGAGCTCAGCCCGGAACATCTCTGAGCCCCCGGGCCCGGCCACCCCGGCTGGGCCACTGGCCCGGGCTCAGATGCCCACCCTCTCGTGCCCCGGGGCCTGGCCACAGTCATGCAGACCTGCCTGAGTCGCCTGAGAGGCCGACGTGAGGGCACTGGGTAGGCGAGGCTGCCCGATGCTGCCACTGCGCTCCCCACCCGAAGTGCGAGCTCTGGGAGTGCGAGTGTGGGTCTGGGGCAGTCACAGTTCCGCCACCGCGCACCACGTCCCCACATGCAGGCTCTTCATGACACGCACCTAAGCTGGCCAGAAACGGCATTCAGATACCCTCATCAGTCCAGATAGGCATGAAGCCTTCCTGTCTGCTGCGGCCTGGCCCCACAAAAATAGAGCTGCTGATTAGAACTTTCCAGAATCACAAAGACCAGACAGAGCCCTCCAGGGTACTGGAGTGACATTCTGGAGAGCTTTTCCTGTCTTGTTCTATCTTTAAAAAAATTACCAGAAACCTCTTCTGGGTTTTGTAAATTAGCACATAATCTTGGAAAAGAAATTTGCCACTATCTTTTAAAGGTTATGAAAATATCCACTCCTTTTCCCCCAGAAATGCCATTTCTAAGACGGTAGCTTAAGAAAATAATTAAAAGAGGAAAAAAAAAAAAGGAATAGTTAAAGCTACCCACTGCAGGGTTTGACTAATGCATCTAAGCTGACCCTAAAAACAGCCTCGTGTCCAACGGAAGAATGGCTATCCACTCAATGGCATCCTGTGTGGCTGTTAAAAATGACGTCTGTTTCATAAGAACAAATATATCATAAGTGAAAAAAGAACACAAAGCGGCATGTGTGCTAAGTGACATGACATCTGCATGCCTGCACGTGCTGGCATTGCAAGTGATTGTCCCGCCGTCTCCCTCCCTCCTGTCACTCTCGTGTGTTTCTTCTCTCTCTCTTCCTTTATGGAGGACAGAGGGTTTTCTGCTTGTCTTCAGGAGGCAGAGACGAGACCCCCCAGGGGAGGCTCCTCCTGGCCAGCGGAGAGGGGAAGATAAATGCCCTCAAATGTTTTTTCTTCCTCTCAGCCCCTGAGGAATCCAAACAACAAAGTAACATTATCGTCACCACTGCCATTGTCATCAAACTGTCACTGTGCAGCTCTTTGGTTCATTACGATGACAAACACTCGCCCCATACTCTCGATAAGGAAACACAGCCCCAGCTCCTGGCGACCACCATTCCGTCTCTGTCTCTATGGTTCCGACGGCGCTAGTTACCGCATCTAAGTGGAATCCCACAGTATCCGTCCCTCTGTGACTGGCTTCTTTCACTTAGCAGGACATCCTCGAGCCTCAGCCACGCTGTCGCCCGTGTCAGTACATCCTTCCTTTTCAAGGCTGAATAATATTCCACTGTATGGATGGACCATATTTGCGTATCTCCCCTTCCGAATGCTGTGTTTTAATCTGAGTGCTTTCTGCGGACCTTCCTCGCCTCTGACACTTACCGGGGCCCTAAGGCTGAGTCCTGCTCCCAGCTCACAGCAAAGTCACCGAGAAGGTGCGAGAGCAAGAAAGAGGAAGATTCGGACCAGGTGAGGTAGAAGCTCCCTGACCGGAGGTCAGCTCAGTGATCAGGGTCACGGATGGAGGTGGACAGGGGACTCTGCCACACCTGGCCTGCAGGTGACCTGCCTCCCAACAGTCCTGGACCCCTGAAGGGCTGAGGCACAGAGCTTGGCCTCGCCGATGGAACCCACGGGGGTCTCAGGAACTGTCCTAAGGAAGACAGCAGTGGACATGTGACCTCTCTTCAACGCCTGTTCATATCCACGGCCGGGACTCTGCGGCCAGCCACGGGCTGATTAACTGAGAAAAGACAAGTAAAGCAGGGAGTCATGAGATAAAACCACTCCTACAAGTGAAAACGTTTCGCTGGAAATGCACTTGGTGACCTGACCACACCGGGACACAGGCTCAAGGCCCCCTGTTTGAGTGAGATTCCACATCAGCACGCGTTTTTCATAAATCGTGTCCAAAAGGAGCACCTGTGCCTTCCAGCTGGCCTTCCCTCACATAGACACAGAACTTGAAGACTTGCGTGGGGCAGGCAACTCAAAGTCAGGATCCCTGAGCCTGGGTCCCCTGGTCTGGAACAGCTGTTGTGTCCTCATGTCATCTGACGGCAACTTCTGTAATATGACTGACTGGCCTTCATCAAGTGTTTCCAAGACATTCAACTTCCCTATCATAAAAGCAATTAATTCTTATTACCTTCACATCTCACTGGGTTGCACCATATTTATATTAGAGTGCAACCTTATAATAAATGCAACTGGCATAAATAAAATTGGTAAAACAAACAGAAAAACCCATAGACCCTCTGGGATGGCTCACTTGGAGAGAATGGCAGACAGTGGCTCATAGGTGACAGGGTCGGGAGGGGTCAGCCACAGCCCACCCACGTCTGCATAGGTCACAAAATTGGGATCTTTAGCTATATCAACTATTAATGAAATACTTGAGAAGTGCTTAAATTACTGCTAGACTCATCCTAAGCCCTCCGGAAATGTTTCTTCTTCTTTTTTCTCCTCCTCCTCCTTCTTCGTTGTTATTGGTATTGTAATCATCATCATCACTATTATCGACTTCACACATTCTGAGCACTTCTCACAGGCTTCGCTCTAGATGCCGTGGGCAAGTCAAAGCAGCAGAAGCAGGACTCTAGAAGCATGAAGGGGAACACGCGACACGGATACCCCCAGTGACCAGTGTGTGCACAAAATCAGCTCTCAAAACAGCACCAGCAGAAACGACAAAAGGTACCACGTGACGCGTGGACATGCTAACGCGTGACACGTGAGAACTTGCTCCGTGATACCCGGGCGCAAGAAATACTTGCTCTCCCATAAAAATTTCTAAACTTTAAAACACTCGTCTGTCTCTGAGTGAGTCGTACTGAAGTATACACTCCAGCAGCAGGCGCCCGGCATGGTTCAAGGGTGGGGAGGCCACCCTACACCCCCGGGCGACGCTGTTTATGGTGCCAGCTCTCACCGCTGAGCAAGACTCCGACACACACCCCTACTCCTCTCTCGGGGTGGCCAGGCCACTCCCCGACACCCTTCACCCAGCTCCCCGCCTCGTCTCCTTCCCCAGGGACTGAACCACAAGGACACCGGGGGCAGCTTCCCCTTCCTGCTGGGGATGGGACATGTAGGAGCACACAGCTGCAAAAGGACAAAGCCACGCGCTCACGACCCACCGCGAGGGGACACCGGCTCGTGTTGTCCGCAGTTATTCACCTTTTCACACCCACCCTCTGTGGGGCCCTGTGGACCCCGAGCGTCCGCCCAAGGCTGCCCGAGGTGGCAGGGGGCGGGGGTATGCTGGATGTCTCTCTTGCAAGTCCCACACCAGCCACCACAAAGGTCATTTTTTCTGCGAAGATTCACAAGGTACAGACAGCGAGTGTATAACACAGAGGGTCTTAAAGTCAGACCTTTTTCTGTTACCAGGGACAGCAACCAAATTCAAACCAGCTTTGGGCAAAAAGGGGACTCTCTTGTCTTAGGTGCCTGCATCTCCAGGGGACCAGGGGAAACTCATTTAAGCCATGGCTGGATCCAGGGACTTATTAAACAATGTCACTCCCCCTTACTTTCCTCGTCTCGACTCAGCTTACAGGGTTGTGTAACCTTTTTTTTTCTCCTGCAAATGGGCTGTGCTCAAAGAAGCCACAAGTAGCCCTCGCTTACACAACCCAGCTCGACAAGCCAAGGAGAAAGAGACATTTCTCTAATAGCCACATGGATTGGCCTGGGTCGCATGTCCTCCCCTGGGGGCGACCCTTGATACCATGGTGATGGGGGCACTAGGGTTGGAGGAGCCTGGGCCAGGTGCCACTGACGGGGAGGGACACTGGAAGCCACAGTCCAACCAGAATCATTTCGATGGAAGACGGGAAAGGGTGATTCTTGGTCAGATAAGAAAGTCTGCTGCAGGGGTGCCTGTTATTACGGTGGCATCGCCAAACCCAGGAGATGAAGCATCCGGCCACAGCAAAGCGTTCTTGTTGGGAGAAGCAGGAAATGAGATGGAAGGGGGGTCAGGGTCACCCCATGAAGGGCCCTGATACCCTTCAAAGGGCTCATCTCAGTTGGTCTCTCACTTGGCTTTCCACCACAATGGCTAATAGATACAACTCAGCGATGATAATCCTGGTCAAAAAATGAGCAAAGGACTTGAAAGAAGGTAAACGAATAGTCAGGAGGTCCATGAAAAGATGCCCAGCGTCACTAATTAGAGAAATGCAAATCGAAACCACAGTGAGATATCACCTCACGCCCATCAGAATGGCCACTATCTAAAAACAAAACAAAACAAAAAACAAAACAAAACAAGACACAAAATAACAAGTGTTGGCGAGGATGTGGGGAGATCGGAAGCCTTGTGCACAGATGGTAGGAATTGAAGTGGCACAGCCGCCGTGGGGAACGGTACGGTGGTTCCTGAAAGAAATTAAAACCAGAACCACGGTGAGATGACGCGATTTCACTGCTGGATGTAGATCCCCGAGAATTGAGAGCAGGGCCCCAAAACGACATCTGCATGCCCCTGCTGATTCACAGTAGCCGAAAGTGGGAGCAATCAAGTGTTCGATGACAGACGAAAGGATCAGCTAAACGTGCTTGGTACTTACAATGGGATGCCACTCAGACTTCAAAAGGAAGAAGAGTCTGACGTCTGCTGCAACATGAGTGAACTGAGCAAGTCACAAAAAGACAAATGGTGTCTGATCCCACTCACAGGAGACCCCCGGGGGAGTCGGAGTCACAGACAGAAGGTAGGGTGGTGGTTACCAGGAGCCCGAGGCGGGGTGATGGGCAGTTAGCGTTCTGCGGTGCAGTTTGAGTTTGGGAGGACGAGGAAAGTTCCGGAGACAGATGGTGGCGAAGGTAGCAAAGGGTATGAGATGCCACAGGCTAGGAGCTGAACAGACATGTTTTCCTTGCCGTTCAGGAAGTCCAAGGTCAGGAGACCAGCAGGGGTGAGAGCCATCTTCCTCGGTGGCCACTCACAGGGCCTCTCTTTGTTGGGAGGGGTGCTCACGGGGAGAGGGGGGGAGGGGGAGGGAGGGAGGGAGGGAAGGAGAGCGAGAGAGAGGAGGGAGAGAGAGCCAGACCTCTGTCTCTTCTCATGAGGGTGCTATGCCACCATGGGCTCCCCCGCCCCAGACCTCGTCCCAAAGTCCCCAAGTCCATTCACCATGGGAATAGAGGCTTCATGGCATGAATTTCGAGGGGTTGGGGGGAGCCAACCTTCAGTCTGTAACAATACTTAATGCCACTGAACTGCACACTTAAAATGGTTGAAATGGTAAAATTTGTTATCGTGTATTTTATTAAAATGTATTTTTCAAACTATAGAAGTAAAATGAAAGCATCACCTGAGGAGTGAGTTGACGGCCCCTGTCCTTGGCTCCACCCTGGGGGTTGACTGCCGGGCGGGGAGGGGACCTGGGGGCTGGTCTGCACGGTGACGCACGCAGAGTGTGGCCAGTGCGGCCGGGGACAGGCCCCGCCTCAGGCAGCAGGGAGCCAGGAAAGGCGCTGTAGCAGGACAGTGCGCGGTGCGGGAGCGAGGTCGGGTGGCCGCGTGCAGAGGGGGGCTCGAGAGCCCTCCCACCCCTCCGGCTAAGAGGAGCGGGGAGCCAGGCACAAAGGGTACGGGCGCCCACTCTCCAGAGAGGTGGCAGACAGAAGCTGGGGCTGTCAGGGCCATTTCCAGCCAAGCCCGCAGTTCCCGCTCAAAGGAAGGGGACCCCGCACTCACTCCGGCCTAGCGGGTTCTCCCAGACCCGCCCTGGCCGGGGTTGGGGGTGGGGGTGGGGTGGCCTGCGACAGGACCATCAGCAGACACAGAAACACAGCTTCGTCCACTGGAGACCGGCTGGCGTCTCTGAGGCCCGGCCAGGGACGGAATCCGGGCTTCGGAGTGACCCGCAGGGATGAAGGCACCTGTGCTGTGCCGGCCGACCCCCACTGGAGGTAACGAGAAACCCTCCCCGGGAACGGCAAGGCTCCGCTGTGACCCTCTGGCCACAGATGCCCGCTTCTTGCTCACGGGGATGACCCTGGCGGGGAGGCGATCCCGAGCCTGGCCTGCCACGGCCACTTCCGAGGCCACCGAGGCTGTCCCTGACCGGAGACACTGCAGCAACTGTGGGAGGGCAGCCGGCGGGTGTCCCGCGCTGAGGCCTGGCCTTTGCCAGGTGACATCAAAAGCCGAGCTTCTCGTGCGGCCGCCTCTCTGCTCTCCCAACTCTTTCGAAGGCGTGACGCCATCTGCACCCAGGATAATAAAGAGGCGGGAGCCCCACGCCGCAGGGGAAGGCCCCTTCTCCCCTCCCAGGCCACCCAGCCAGGCGGCAGCTGGGTCCCTACAGGGGAGGGGACAGGGCCGGGCGCACGGGGCGCAGATGGGCTTTTATGTGAGTTCTTGGATCCCACGGCCGACGAAGCGAGCACTCGGAAGATTTTCAGAAGGTCGCTCGCTGTCCCTGCCCTTGGTGCTGGCCCATGGCCTTGGCCGGGCTCCCCGAGGGTCTCCACCTCCAGGCCCTTCCCAGCCCGGCAAGTCACTGAAGACGCCACGCTTCGCCTGCAGAGACCTTTAGGTTTCCATTTTTCCTCCATCGCACCCGTTTTTTTGGTAAGAACACCCCTGTTACGAGTTGAACTGGGTCCTCCCCAAATTCGCGTGTTGGAGTCACAAGCCCCAGGACCTCAGAATGGGACCTGATCTGGAACCAGGGTCACTGCAGACGCGATGAGGTCACACTGGAGTGGGGCGGCCCATCCTCCGGTAAGATAAACGTCCTTCCTTACAAAAGTGGAAAATCGGACACGGACATGCACGGGGGACAGCGACGATGACGACGTAGGGGGAGGCCTGGGGCGGATCCTCCCTCACGGCTCTCGGGAGGAGCCGACGCTCGCCACCCTGATCCTGGACTTCCAGCCTCCGGACCCAGGAGGCGACTCATTTCTGTTGGTTAAGTCCCTAGTGTGGCAGCCAGACCACCAGCAGACGGTGACGAGAAAGCCCTAGCCAGGACCTAGGACCTACGAGGGTGGCAGGGAAAGGGGCCTGAGGCGGGGCGTGGTGACGAGACAGAACTTGGCCTAAGCTGCCTCTGGAAGGTCCAACAAGAGGGTGACGTTGCCACAGCATCTCAAGTCTGCCCAGGGCAAGAGGAGGCGGCATTCCAGGCCCAGATGCCACCTGGGCCTAAGCCCGGAGTCTTAAGAGGGATTGATTTCCTGTGTCCCCGTGGGCAGGGGCTGTGGACGTGGGCACAGGGGTCTCTGAGCACAGAGGAGGCTGGGAAGGCCGGGCCAGGTGGAGTCGCAGAGGAGCAGGGCCAGGACATTGGGCTGGACCCAGCGTGACATCTAAGCAGAAGAGCCCAGGTAAGGTGTGTCTGCTTTAGGGAGCAGAGTCTGGTGGCTGAGAAGAGGCTAGGCTGGGGGAGCAGGAAATGGGTGGGACCCGCCCTGTACACCCAGCTTTGTGGGGAGATACGGGGTGGAAGGAGCGGCCGCCCTGGTGACTTTATCCAGCAGGGATTATGAGATTTGGTGACTCACTGGATATGGGTCTGGAAAGAGTTCTGAGCACCTAAAATTTCCAGGTGGGGAGATGGGGTGGGCGCCCCAGGGGCTGAAACAGGGAGAGGAGAACGAGGTTCTCTGAATCCTCCCATCGGTCTCGTAAGGTCGTCAAAACTGTCCCTATTTTAGAGGAGGAAGCTGAGCCCCGGCACAGGTAACTCGCCTGAGGTCACAGGGCGGCCAGCGGACTGGCACGGCGCCTGGCCCGTTGTCTGGGGAGCTGATCCAAACCAGTGCGAACCAGCGCTGTGCTCCTAAGTCCAACTCAAAAAAAGTAAAGATAAAAAAGTCTGATTTGAAGCATTCGCCATTTCCTGTGGAGTAGATCCCAGTTTCAGGCATCCAGCGTGACGTCGCTGAAAGCGGAGTTGGGAAGAACTGTGCACAGTGAATTTTTGCGAGACAGTGCCACCGGCCTCAGCCGCCACCGGCTCAGACTCGGTCTGCCTGGGGCTGAGACCCTCCCCCGCCACGGTGACAAACTGACCACCTCACAAAGAGCCCAGTTCTTTGTCTCTTCACTGCCCTTCACCCCGAACTCTCACGGGGGGATAGGACCACAGCCTGGTGCAGCTGCTGGGATACTGGAGGCAACTAACAGCACCGGCGACTCATTGTCCCTCATCGTCCCCAAACCCCCGGCCCTGCCACCTCGGGATGCCCAGTTTAGTGACTTCTTCCGAAGCCACATTCAAGTGGCAAATCTCACGCAGAGGGTCATCTTGCTGAGGGCACATGGGGACCCCCAGCACTTTGCTGTGTGGCTCTCACATTCGCCTAGGCAGCACCCCCACATCCGCGGGCAGGGTACTCGCTCACCCTCAGAGCGGGGTGGACACTTCTTGTCACCGGTGGGAGTTCTGGAGTCACAGTCTGAAAACGAGGGCGCTTTGTGCAGCATCTGCCGCCGCTGCCGACTCTACATCCCCTCGATTTATTTAAGACAATTGTGGCATTTTAGAGCCAACCCTACGCAAGTCCGCGTGAGTCACTTTTTCTCTCAAATCGTGCGGCTTATAGATATTTTCCTTCTAATTTGGGACTGACTGCCCTGGAGGCAGAAGAAAGGCCGGCACAGAACCGGGAGTTAGGGCGAGTGGGACCCCGCTGACCGTGTGCCTCTGTGGGTTTAGACGGGACAGGTTTTGGGTTTAAATGGGGCAATTCTGTGATAAAGTCAGTTCCCGAGGCGAGGGGGCAGTTGGCTGCTACTACAGGACCTCTGAGGGCGTGGGCGGCGCCGGGCCCTCAACCGGGAGGCGGAGGTGGTGACGAGGCACTGCAGGGTGTGAGCTACCTGGGGGGTCCCCAGTGTGGTGGGAGGTGGGAGCCAAGCATCTCCCAGCTGGGGACACCTGGATCTGGGACCCAGGTGCCGGGCAGGCACAGCAGCCACGGCTGCCCAGCGACTCCCTGAAGCCCCACAGGACGCTGGCTGGGGCCAGAGAGGGCTCTCGCATGCCACCAAGCTGGTGGGATGGCAACACCACATCCTCCTGAGGACATGGCCCAGACAGGCACTGCGCTGACCAACCACCTCAGAGAAGCCGGGGAGGCACGTCGTTCTGATTTTAAAGAAGGCCCGTGGATCATACTCCCAGGTGCTCGTGACCCCGCCAGTGTGCTGAGCCTCCAGCCCCAGGGAAAGTCGAGGACCAGTGGCTGTCCCCTAGCCCGAGACCCTCTCAGAGCTCTGCAGCCCACTGAGGCCCGGCGGGGGTCCCCACCACGAGATGCCCCTTGTGTCCCCTTCATCACCTTCTCCTACGGCAAAGCTGGGGTTCTGTGACTTGAAGCGAAATAACATATATCGAAATCAGTTTCACCAGAGGCTAACGGATGTGACAGGAGTTACGTTCCTACAGCATCTCGTCAGTGTGACAAAGTGACACCAAACGAAATGACGTTATTTGAAGATCTGCTATATGAATGTCGTTCAGAGTCCCCAGACCCCGGGCTGTAAACCGGCCCAGAGCTGAAAATGACCTTCGAACCAACTCACGTGCTTTGCTTCCAAGGAGCATGGAAGTCAAATAATAAACTACAATTAATATATATTTTATATGCAATACTATCTATAAAATAAGTGGTTCAAAGCTAACCTAGAACTTGGATAAGTAGCCGGCAGTTTCATCTTTGAATAAAATGAAATTAACTTTTTTGAATGAATGAATGAATTGAATGAAACTAATTCCCATCTGTGTTCAAATAGACACATTTCCAACCAGAAAACACAGAGGGACCCCTGGTGCCCCTGGCCCAGCCCCATCGCTGCCTTGTGAAATCTAGAAAGAGCTGCTCTTCTCCTGAGCCAGCTACTTCCGTTTCTTGTCCCGGCCCTTCGGTCCTCTGGGACGAATGTCCATGGAAGCCATCTGTCTGGAACTTGCCTGTCCTCACTCCCTGAGTCATCGATAAATCTGTCTGCCTTTTTTTTTTTTCTCACTTTGTAATGACTCAAGTTTTGCAACAACGGAGTTGGGTTTGTGGGACTGCCGTTCTCATGGGATGATGCAACCAGGACCCTGGGAGACAGTCTTCCTGTAGTGCTACTTGAAGGTCAGTGAGCTGTTCGGGTTTGAGTTGAAAGAGTTTTACTGGAATTGCTAACAGGATGAAACGTCAATGCTGACCAAGTTAAATACCAAACGACTTAGTGTAACATCAGAAACAGCCAAACCCCGAAGTCCCTCAGCCCTAGATGTGGATGACGCCATTCTGGAAATTACCTGATGATCCAAGTGCATGAAAAGGACTAGGCAGAAGATGCTCGCTGTGGTCTTTGAGCATCGAGACAACAGGATGCTTGAGATGGTCCATGGAAGGAAACAGCTCCGCTCTGACAATGTCAAAGGATGAAGAAAGGCGTTTTAAGGTGGGGGAGGGGGCGGGTGGAGAAGGTAGCGAGATGCCAAATCGTATGTACACATTACATCAAACGAAAATGCGTTACGAAAACCCCATAAGAATTTGCCAGCGTGGGAATGGGGTGCTGTGGGCCTTTCCTCTTCTACTTCCCAATGTACATGCTTATTATTATTATTTTTTTTTTTGTCGATTAACTGTTATATCCAATGGAAGAAACAGACTTCATTTAAGAACCCAAGTGCTTCCTTCACGGCACAAACAGGATCCACTCGGATGTGCATTTTTAGAAACAGTTCATTTCCAGCTTTCCGAGGGCATTTTGAGCATCAGAATGAGATTCTCCCCCTCAGTAATATCACAGGAAGTAAGCGTTTGCTGCAAGAAAGACCCAAACTGAATTCGGAATGAATGGATTTAGAGGTGACTCCTGAGGTTCAGCCAGAAGTGTTTCGTTTTCTCCAATGGGGATGCGTGTGTGAAGCCTGACATCGGGGGCTGAGAGGTGGCAGATGAGCAAGAGGAAAGGAAAGGTGGCAGCTGGTGGCATCACCCACCAGCTCGCTGTGACGGACGGCTGAATGGGGAGATACTCGTTACGCATGCGTCGACCTACTCCCTTTAAGCAGGTCCCAGAGCTCGTCTCTTTGCACTATTAAATGAGTCGATCAATCTCTTCTTCCATTTTCCTGTTAGAAATCAGTCAGGCCTAACTAACCATTCTTATCATTTTAAAGGGAACATCACTGAAAGCTTCTTTAAAAGACAAAATTTTGTTTTCGACGCTGGCACTTAAGAAACGAGACCTTCGTAACTGGAAAAGAATTAACGAGAAATTAAATGCATTAAAAATATCTGATGACAAGCCTTTAAGTGGTTTAGCTGCACTGATGACAAGCCAAGCCCCTAATCTGGTTGGCCCTGTGGTTTCCGGTTGAAACTTTTTATACTCATCCTCTTCTCCACACACACACATCCTTGCAAAAAACAAAAACAAAACAAAACAAAACAAAAAAACAAAAACCCTGAAGCATAGCAAAACTAACACGAGCAGCTTTTTCATCTGCTGAAAGTCATCTGTGAGTTGCGGTAATTTGATCCATCGCACTGTTAACATCTACACGTTCGTTGCGTTTATAACAAGTTAGACTAAGCAGATTTGGTGTGAGTGGCCTTTTCTCTTAAGTGGAACAGAAGGAGACATCCTTTGAGGGCTGGGAAGCACAGGACTGCCCTGTACGGCCACCGCGGCAGGCAGATCCCCTGCTGACCCTTGTCACTGGGGCACATAAGCGCCTTTGCAGCCGAGATTACAGCAATTCATACGCAGTGACACAGCCTAATCCCCTGGGGCGGGTGCCAGCACCGGTGCCGGAAGGCTGGGTCCCTGGTGACAAGACAGCACGGGGGAGACCCTGGAAGTCCAGGGCCAGGTGAGCCCCTTAGCCGGCGGCAATCTGCAGGGGCAGGCAGTCCCTCAGGCGTGTCGTGTCACCTTCCCGGAGGACTGGCCTTAAAAGGCACGAGGCCTGACATCAGGAGACACGTCTGAAAACCCGCCGTCCTCCATAACCAAATGTGTCCTTAGGAGGCGGGGTGCGGGGACCCTGGCTCGCCGGCACAGACATGTTATCCGTGGACACAGTAGTGAAGGGAAGTGGCTGCAGGGACACACGCACCTCCAGAGGACCCTTCAGGGGTGCAAGACCGAGGCATGACATGCCTGTCATTCAGCTCGGCCACACACCCCGAGGAACGGTGTGCGGCAACAGCACACTGTAAGCCTGCTGGAAGCGGAGGCGGGTGCTGGCCGTGTCGCCGGCATGGGTCGTCGGCGTGGCAGAGAGAGCGTTTGAGGCTCGAGGCTTTGTGCAACAGGATGTGGCCGGGGGCGGGGCAGGAAGAAGGCGCAGACTTCCTGCCGCCAGCAAGACCCCAGTGGGCCGGACTGTCCCTGATGACCAGGGCAAGGCTGGTGTCTGAGGGGCAGGGACACGTCTGCGTCCTGAACTCGGCAGGGCCCAGGGTCAGGTCTGCCGTGCCCGGCTCCCCTCTGCGCTCAGCACTTGGTGACAGGAAGCCCGCCTCTCACCACCGGCCCCTGACGACTTTGCAGCCAAAAAAGACTGTCATACGACCTATAGTTTTGAGAGCCGTGGCCCTGTCCCCAGACAAGACAGTCCTGGAATGCCATGGTCCCTGTGCATTCTTAATTTTTAAATACTGTAAACAGACATTATCTGGTTTGTGAGGTTACAGATCATTTCAATTTCTTAATACTTTTCCACATTTAAAATGAAGTAATACGTGCTTAGAAAAAGTACAAAGTTACCATGGAAACACAGAGGTATAACTAGAAAGTGTTCTCCTGACTTTATGGGAAAAAGGAGTTACTTCCAGGTGGCGATGTGGGGGCCCAGGTCACACGCACGTGACGGGGAGGGCTCGGGGTCAGGCTGTGCAGGGACCCTTCCACGGGGGGGAGCATGTGAGTGGACAGCGAGACCCGCCCTCGGGGGGGTCCACTGCGGCGGACAGCATCACACGACCATGGAATTCAGGCCCGGGAGTGTCGGGGTGGCCAGGGGAGTGTCAGCGGCTCCTGTGGGAGAGCCCCAGAGGTCGGGGCAGGAGAGAGACTGATGTCCCCACACTGTCAGAGCCCAGTCTGGCTGCAGGAGGCTCCTGAGGCGGGGACCTCGTCTGGGAGGGCACTGGAGCCACTGGCTTCGAGGGGTGCTTCGGGAAGGGGGCCCCGGCAGCTGGACCTGGGGTGGCCGGGCATAGCGCGAAGCTGGGGGCCAGTGGGCACAGGGCGCAGGCATGGCACCACCGGGGTGACGGGTGACAGCGTTTCTGGAGGCTGAACCTCGATGAAGGGAGGGCAGCCCCTCCCCGAGCGCTGACGCTGACATCAGAGCAACGGACTCTGAAAGTGAGGGAGGGAAGGGAAGGGTGACACAGGAGTGTCACCGAGGTGCTGGATGGACATTCAAGCTCAATACGGCCGTCGCTTACACCGCCCGAACCCTTGCAGTTCGCTTTTATGACAGAATTTACATGACTTCGTCACTGAGATACACGCTGTGCTCTTCCTTACGGAATGAGAACGTGCTTCTTCCCCAGGAAAACTGAACACCCCCACGAAACGAACGGCAATCAGGCTGAAGAATGGCGCCGCCTATGGTGAGCATGGTCATCATACTGGGTCTCTACCATCTCACGCAGTAAATACCAGTCCCGGGAGTGTGATTCGCATCCACAAAGCTTGCCTGCCGCCCTGGCAGCAAAGACCTTGGGTTATATGGTGACTGCGCACCATTTATCCTGCAGCTGGACCTGCCCTAAAACCTGACAACGTCCGTGACACACCGTCACGTGGGCACTTGTTAAATGCAGAGTCTAACGGGCCAGGGGTCCACTATGGGCCAGGAAGGTACATTTGTTCCAAAGGGCCTCATGGGGCTTGGACCTGGTTTGAAGACCCTCATTCGAGAGCATGGGTCCCCAATCCCCGGGGCCGCCACCCAGTACCAGTCCATGGCCTGTCCGGAACCGGGCCACGCAGCAGGAGGTGAGAGGCGGATGAGTGAGCGAGTGAAGCTTCATCTGTATTTGCAGCCGCTCCCCAGAGGTGCACCTCAGATCATCAGGCGTTAGATTCTCATAGGAGCACCAGTCCCTGGTGCCAAAAAGGTTGGGGACCACAGATTTGGCAAACCAAAAAAGAACAAACAAGGACAAGATCATGCCAGGAACAAAGAGACATGGAAGATTAGTTTTACTTTACTCCTGTACTGCAGTCCATATAAACTCCCCTCAAATAACTTGAAAACCTTTACGAATCCATGTTTAAGTTTTTTACTCTCCAAATGTAATACAATTCTTCAGCTGAAGCAGAAGCAATGAGACAAAATGGTTCTGAAAAGTACAATAGAAAAATACTGTTCACTGGTTTATTTTTCCAAATGAGTGACAGGCTATTTACAAATAAGATCTCCAATAACATATATTAAAATGGCAAGTCCGTGACTGTTTGAAATCTAAATGATAAAGAAATTTATTAAGGCACATTTGATCCGTGAGTTTAAAACAAACTTTCTGGTGTAATGACAGATTCATTTCACTTTTGTCCCCAAAACAAGTGAGCACCAAAATTGTCAAAGAACACTTAATATTTAGTAAAACAGTAAGGAATGTGAAATTAAGGAGAGAGAGAAGCATTTTCGGAAGGAAATCTTTGGAGATCAGTTACCACAAATAAAACACACTAAACATACTCCTGATACACATAAATACTAGTAACTAACAGGTAAGGTACTTGAAAAATGGCTGTGCTCTAAACAATGAATATTAAATAAATTAAAGGTATTTCAGATACAAACGGTAATTAAAGAATGAAATAGCCCATGTAGCACAGACAGGATGACGTGAACGGAAGCAAATGCATTTCTTCCCAATGCTTTCATTAGGGCGGGTTTTGTTTTGTCTGTCTCAGCTCGTGTGCATTAGATTTATTACCTCGATTCTTCCTTGCCATTCTACGTGAATACTGTACCCTTTAATGAACAGGGTCGGGAGAGAGAAAGTATCAAATCCTCCTTGGAACTGAATGCCAGGTCCATTCAGGCCACACGAATTACAAGAGCAGCCGTGTAAGCTCACTGTGTCTCCTCACTCCCTGGGCTTTTAAAACCCCACGGGACCACAGCGAGCACAAGAACACTCTGGAAAACTCTCTCGAGGACAATACAGCTGTTACCACATTTCCTTATTTTACAACTGGAACACAGAGCGTCTTTAAAAAAAAATCCTCGAAAAAAGACAAAAGGTAGAAACTGTGCAACGTTAATGGTTACAACGAAACATTTACCAGTTACAGTGTTTTGTTACGATAATACTTTGCAGGAACTGTCATGGATTCTGCCATGGGACTGTAGCAAAGGGGTCTGAAAGGAAAATGTAACAAAAAAAAAAAGTTTCGTTCCTTAGGTACATTTCAAGTCACAATTAAGCAGGTCCGCTACATAATGTTCAGCAAGAAATGTGTTCGAAGGCAAACATGATCACATTTTGTTCAAAAAACTCAATCTTCAAGGAGTCCTTTTGTAAGAAAATCACGTGTAAAATATATCCTTGTATGGACTTCAAAACCTGATCGTACAAAAAATTTTGGAAAAATAAATTAGATAATTAAAAACGTCTTTTCCAGCAGGGCTGGACATCAGGCTGTCCTCACTGAGCCGTTATTATTGCTGCTTTTACTGTAATTCGGGTCATTTTTTTCCAGCCACATTTCAGCCAATTGCTGTGTAGACCCATAGGTGGACGCTTTGGACCCCAAGCACATTTTGTACTGTTTGGGGTCCAGGTTGGGGTCACAGAAGACAGGGTGGTGGATGTGAACGACCCCTACCTCCTGGCTCCTGAAAGTCTTCAAACCCGCCTGCACGACCTTGTTGAAGAGGTCCACGTCCTCGAGTCCCCAGCCCTGGATGGACACATCGAAGCCGCCGACCCGGACCAGGTCGCCCTTGTAAATGCAAGTGATGCCGAACCCATAGTTCCTCCAGAAGCCAGTTTTCTGAGTGAAGGCAAAATGGTTGTCACTGGGAACTTTCCCGCTATAAACAATCTTTGGATCGTACTGGCTGAAGATGATTGGAAAATATATTTGTTGGCCCAGAACGGTGTTTGCTCGGCAGCGCTGGAGGAACTCGGCGGTAAACACGAGGTCGACGTCGCAGAAGAACAGCAGGGACTCGTTGCTGAACTGGGACGAGCCCACTTCCAGGGCCAGCGCCCGGGAAAAGTCGCCGGACACCGGCAGAACCTGCATGTCGGCCTTGGGGTACTTGGCGCGGTAGTCCCGCATGAGCTCCACCTGCTTGGCCTTGTCGGGGTTGGAGTCGGAATTGAAAAGCAGAACGACGAGCTTGACGTTCTGACTGGGGATGAGACATGTCTTCTCGAAGTTGCCCATGAACCTCACGAACATGTCGAAACGCCCCGACAGAGGGATCAGTATGTTGATCTTCGTTTCTTTGGGTTCTCTGTGCTCGTTCTTGGAGCCGGGCAGCTGGAAGGGGACCAGCTTCTTGAGGGAGTTAGACAGGAAGGACAGAGATCCGGACTCCTGGTTGATCCTGTCGGCCAGGTCCTGCGCGTCCAGCTCCTCGTGCTCCACGAACTGGGTCCTGCTGAAGGTCTGCTGCAGGTAGGCGTGCCTGCGCACGGGCACCGTCATCTTCTTGCCCTTGTGCTTCTTGTACAGCAGCAGCAGGTCCAGGATGTACTCGGCCCCGTACACGGGGTTCACGCGCCGGTAGCCGTACTGCACCTCCTTGAAGTCGATGACACGGCCCCGGGTCTTGGCGTTGGCGTTGATCATCTCCATGACCTGCATGACGATGTCGTCCAGGGCCTCCCGCTGCGCCGAGTCCATGCCTCTCCGCGGGGGCTGGCCGTCGGCGGCCGAGTACAGGTGCTTGCCTGTCAGGAACTCCCACTCCAGGACCTCCTCGCGCTGGCGGGGCTGGAACCGCGTGAAGGAGGGTGGGATGCCCAGCTGCAGGTCCTCCTTCTGCACCTCCGTGCCGCTGTACCTGCCCATGAGCACGAGCTCCCGGTGCAGCTGCACGGTGCGGTGCCGCAGGTCTGCTATTTTGCGACTGAGCACGTAGCTGTGCAGCCGGTACTGGTAGGGCGGGTTCTTGTTGGGGTGCAGTGTGATGGCTCGGTGGATCTTGCTGTTGTGGAGGTCTCTGATGTACCCCTTTTTGTTCTGTTCGTAATTTTCATAGAAAAGCTGCTGCATCTGGTAAGAAAGGAAAAAAGATAGCTATTTTAGTGCTGTGTGACCACGTGTCCCTCTGTGTTTACATTTCTTTATGTTCTTGCATGTGTTTAAACAAATCTAAACATGAGGAATCTTTCTGCATCAGCCACATGGCCTACCGAAGGCGCTGGGGTTGCCCAGCGCACGGCAGTCCTGTGAGAGCTGAGCTGACAGAGATGCTGGAGAAACGAGACGGCCTGACGACCAGAGGCGGCCAGGATGATTCTGCAAACAGAATCATGAGAAGGTTCTCGCGCGAAGAGAGCACGGACACGTGAGGTCACAAGGCCACTGCAAGCGCGCACTCTGAAAGCCCTGAAACGTCGGCTCAGCCCTGAGTGACAGGTGTCCCTCGTGTGGGCCGGCAGGACGAGGTCACCCTGCTTGGCCCCAGGTCACTGGTACCAGCAGGCCTGTGTGGGGGGGGCTGACAATGTCACTGAAAGGCAGGCAGAGGGGCTTTGCCACCCCACCCAGCTCCCGCTCTGTCCTGTGACACAGGTTTGGGGGACACGAGTCTGAGGTCCCTTGGCCAAAACAGAGTCTGCTCCATCCAGTTAACAGCAACTGTGTGTAACCCACAGGTACCTTTACCCCCTTCATCACCCATGACCGAGGCGCCCTCTCGCAGGCAGCTGTCTGCAAAGCTGGGGCTGGTCCTCACCAGAGCCTACCAGGCTGACCCCGGCTCGACCTTCCGGCCTCCGGCACCGTGAGGATGAGGCGCTGTTTAGCTACCCAGTCGGCAGCGCCTTCGTCCCCGTGGCGCGTCGGAAGGAAGCGCAGACGCGCGCCAGCTCCACCCGGGCCCAGCTCGGCGCCCGACGCTCCAGTGGCTCGACAGCTTGTGGACGAGTCAACGATAAGGGGCCGAGTCCCCAAGCTCAGCCAACTGTCAAGAAACTGCTGGATGTCATCATTGGGAGGACGGACACGTTGCCAGACCCTGGCTAACTACGTCCAGGGACACAGCTGGGTTCCTCGAACCGGGACGTATTTTTAAATGCGAAAATCGGCAGCACATTTTGAAAAAATACATACGCCCTTCTAAACGAAGACTGTAGCTGTCTTCTGTGTTTCAGTCCCTGGAAGACCAAACGTGTAACCGCACGTTTTCTTCTCGGCCATCACCCCAGGTCCTCAGCCCCCCACCCCACACCTGGATGGCGGCTCCAAGGCAGGGTGGGGGGTGTCCCTCTGCGAATGCCCCGCTTCCAGAGCGCGACTGACCGCGCAGGCCACGTCCCCACACATCCTCGAGGACAGACCCTCAGAACGTCTCCATCGCTGCCTGTGGCCATGCCTGGCACAGCGGTGGAGCCTGGCAAGCGCTGCCCGAAACTCTGAGCGCGAGCTGAAGGCAGCAGCGCACACACGACGGCAGCACCGGCCGGCCTGCGGGAGCCCAAGGCCCCCAGGAGCACTGCGCACCGACTCTGCTGGCCCGTGCCGTGGGGTCACAGGCGCGCTCTGCCCGTACGCCAAATGCTGACTGAAAGGGCAGCTGTGTTTGATATGAGTATTTTTAATGAAGAAGAAGAAATCTGCTGCAAGACAAAAGCGATCAAGTGTGTGAGTGTGTGGGGGGGGGGAGAAGCGCTTATTTTATTATAAGGCCAAGTCTACGCCCCCACCCTGTGTCATCCCCAAGGGTTTACTTAAAACACTAACTAATACTGCCACAAAAGAAGTGTTTAGACAAAGAAGCCTAACAGACTGCGTGGAATACACAGTTGATGCCAGTGAAATCACTCCGCTTCCATGGGCAAACGCAGACAGCAGGTGAGCAGACTGAGTGACAGGTGAGGACGTGCACGTCCACGGCAGGGTGTTAACGGGGACCCCACGACCCTGGCCAGATCGGCTTCCAGTGGCCCCTCTGGTCACTCCACACAGCTGGCGGTCCCCACTACTTCCACGCAAAGCCTTCCGGTGGCTGGGGAACCACCTTCTCCTCCTCAGTGTGGTGGCACAGGCCAGGAAGAAGGGAGATGCAGATTTCGAAGAAATGCGTTTTGGAGAGAAATGTGTCTTACGAATCACTTCAAAATTAGGAATGGGGAATATGGAGTATAATTTAAGGCATACATTTTTTGTAACTTTTATTAAATTTATTTGAAATTTATTTGGGTGACTGGTTAATAACATTAAGACAATGGGGTAACATTGTTTCTCTCTCTGACTTACTTCACTCAGCGTGATACTCGCCAGGGCCATCCTTATTGTTGCAAATGGCAATACTGCATATTTTTATGGCTGAATAATATTCCACTGTGTACATTAACCACCTCTATCCAATCGTCTATCGTCTATCGAAGGATGCTTAGGTTGTTCCCATATCTTGGTTACTGTAACTAATGCCGTGATGAACACTGCAGTGCAGATATCTTTACAAAAAAGTGTTTTCAAGATTTTTGGGTTGACATTCAGAAGAGGGATGGCTGGGTCACATGGTAGCTCCAGTATTAATTTTGTGAGGAATTTCTGTGTTCATCAGTGGCTGCACTGATTTACAATCCCACCGACAGTGCATGGGGGTTCCCCTTTCTCCACATCCTTGCCAACACTTGCTATCGAAGTTAAGATTTCAATGAGATATTAAGTCCAGGTTATGGGAGAATGAGCTAGAAATCTCCGATTCCTGAGATGGAGGCAAGAGGGGAATAATGGAGAAGTGACAGCTGGGTGTCTGGCACTGAGCTAGGACTCGGGCGCCCACCTCGAGGGCAGCCCCTGGCTGTGAGTACACAACACCCAACATCATCTGGCCCCTTCGCACTGCCATCCCAGGTCACCCGGCTCACTGGGTCACGCTAAGTCATCTCAGTACTTGTGGATCTCGTTTCTGCCTCTGCAGTATTTTGGGCATTTGCATTTGGTTTTAGAATGTAAATATCTCTTCAAATTATCTTTCTTTGCTTTTACCTTGACTAGTTTCTAGCTTCTCTGCTGTTACGTGTTTTCCTTTCAGGATGCCTGGTTGTATTTAAGGAGGCATCTGATGGCTGAGATGAAATGGAGCCATTCTGCTCAGGCTCTCTAATGAGAGAGCTGGGTCACTAAGCTGAACACCCACGAGCTCCACCCACCGTCCCTCACTCCCTCACGGTACAGCTAATCCGTTGCTCGCTATGATTCCCCATCAAGCAGATGAGATTTAACTTCTGAACTTCAGCCAACTTCCAGGATGCGAAGGGCATGAAGTCTCCAGTCCTTAAGAAATATAATCACACGACTAAAGTAAGAACTGAGTAATTTTCTGGTAAGAGCAATAACAGTTCTCTGAAAGAAAGTTTAGAATATAACTATTTTTAAAAATCAAGGTTAAGAAATACAGATACATTTACTGCCTTTATGCTGATGGTAAGTGGCTAAGAGCCCTGGGGGCCAGTCACTTGAATGTCGGGTCTCACGTTTGAGATGAGATGACTGTGTCACACTAGCGGCTCCTTCAAGGTGAAGAACACTCGGCTCTCCCGTGCTCGTTTTAGGACTAGTCACCGAGAACTCTAAAGTCACGCCCTGATGTTCTTCTGCCCGTCCATTCTGATGTGGCCAAATGTGCCACACGAGAATGTTGACAAGATTCTACCTTCTCTGAATCAAAACGCGCTTAAAGCATTAAAGGGTAACAACACAACCCAATGAACCATTTCCATCCTATAAAAACAAGCCTCTAATTCCCCTATAAATTAAAAGTTTAAAGATGTGAGATTCATAACAGTTCATGTAAATAACTCCAGGGGTAAGAAATATGTAATATTTTGTTATCAAAATATTTTGAGTAGTACTACATTTGGAATTTAGGAGAATTTTATTATTATAAGGTATTTCAGTGATCTTTCATTTGGCACATTGGAGGAATATTATAAAATGGAAAGTTAAAAAGTACTGCAGAAGAAAAATAAATGCATATGTGTTATTTAATAAACACAGGTTATTCCTCACTCAGAACACAGTGAAGAAGCTTTTTTTAAGCTGCATACAGTGCCACGATGGCTTCATTCAGTGTCCTGTGTCCATAAAACAGCCCTTCATCTTTGTTCTAACAAGCACCCCATAATCCTGGACTCCGGCAGAGCCTCTCCCTTGCTGTGAGAAGTGCCAGGACTCTGAGTCATTCCACGGTAAATCTGAGCGGAGCTGACAAACACCGAGGTCACGCTGCTCCCAGGAAGCGCGAGCCCAGCTGGGAGCGCCATCAGCCACCGCGTCCGACATCCAGGGAACAACTCCCTCTGCGGTCATCACTGGCAGATGTCCTCCTTGTCCCCCGGGGTGAGGGCTGCCACTCGCACTGCGTCAGCTGCTCACACTGACCTCTCCCACCAAGTGCGCGTTTCAGCCGCATCTGCAGACGCTCGCTGCTCTGCACCGATGGCTGTTTTGAATTCTGATTTTTACAGCATTTTGATTCATTACAGAGAATTTCCTATCCTTTTGTCCTGCAAACCGGCTCAAAGAAAAGAAAACATGAGTTGCCCAAATGTCAAGTTAACTGGTGGTTGTTTCGAAATAACCAGATTCACAACTTTTAAAGATTTAAATTAACCATTCTCATGTATCTCTAGGTAGGGTTTCCAGATAATTTACTGTCTGAAGCAGACCTTTTGAGGTGAAAAAAACAAGTCTGTTAATTAGGCCAAGACCACAGGCGTAAACCGGGCCCGTCCCCAGCTCCTGGACATAAGTATGGCTACCCTACATGTCCCTATTAGGTCTTTCCTAATTAGTTTTGTGTAGGCTTTGCCAATTTTCATCCAATTACAGTTCAAGGATTAGCTGCTGTGTATTTTAAAGACTCCATTCAAAAACAAATTTTTTATGGGAATGAAGCTGGGTCTCTAGTGGCAAAAAATGAGAACTGTATGTATGTGTCTTGAACAGTCAGCGTTAAGTTCTGAAATCTAAATATCTTTTAGAGAAGTCTGACGCATTTCCAAATAACTGGGACTGAAGCTTGGCAAAGCAGAACGAACACTGTGGCAGTAATTTAATACTCCTACATAAGACAATAGCCAGAGCGATCACGCGAAATCAAGAGTCTGCAAGTGAATGTTCGTGGTCAACACTCATGCAGTGGGAGGAGGGAGCCCTCGTCTGCAGTCAGAAAACTTACTCAAAGCCCCGCAGCGCGACTCCTTACTAACATGACCTTGGGGGAGTCACGGAAGCTTTCTAGAAGCCACCTTTTGTGTTCCCCGTAGATAAAGAAGCAAAGGTGGCAGCATTATTAAGGATGAATGTACACAGAACTATCTTTAAAGGAACAAAGCCTTATGCAAACACAGCACCAAATACTTTCTGAACACTCTTGTTAAAGGCCAGGAAAATTCGGGTCATGTAACAGAGGGTGAGCGTGCACACATGACGAAGCATGCAGGCAAGTGGCTTTACAGCCCCAGCCCGGACCTGCTTGCGAGGGACGCCATGAAGGGTCGACCAAGGTCACCAAAGCCTCCACTTTGTCCCCTCAACAGTGCTTCCCCCGAACTAGCCGGTATGCGACCACATACCAGCTCTCAGCCTCGACCAAAAAAATCTATGTAATAAACTGATTTAAGCTACAGTCTAGGGGATCATCACCCCCCAGGTAACCCAAAACACAAATAAAACTGAAAACAGAGTTCCAGGGGCAATGTGGGGGAAGGGCACCAGGCTGGGGGGAGCGGGGAGACAGGCACACGGGGAACAGGCCGTGGGCGGCTGGAAACCTCTCTTAAGGCTCAAGTGCTAGCCAGCGGCTCGAATCAGGATGAGCCAGAGACAGAGAGGGCGCGAAGCCAGCACGCACTCACCTTCCCTTCTGCCCAGCGTGTTTTAAAGTCCATTCCTGATTTGTTGTAGAACATCATTTTCTAGAAAGACATTTTATGCTATTTTTACTTACCACATTTATCAAGTAATATCTCTCATACACACACACACAAAACCGAAAACAAAGACTCCAGCAGCCATTAAAGGAGGAGGGCCTGATGACTGCAGGTGCTGTCGCGTGATGAGGCCACATGACAGGGAGCGAGGCCGGGGAGTGAGGTGGGAGCAGGAGCCCGGCCCGGTTCCTGGCCATGCAGGTGTCAGCCCACACGGCGACCACTCTACAACCCCAAAGGATGAAACAGTTTCTCTCGCACACCGAAGCCGGACCTGTCACCATCTGCCATGCACATGGTACCAAGTGTTCCTACAGCGGTGACAGGGCCTGCTGGGACCCCCGCAGCAGAGGCCCCACAGTGTCCCCGGCCTCACCTTTCCCTACCCTATGGCTTAACAATGGACTGTCCCCTGCGGCTTGACACACAGCTTGGAACGTCCTCTGCCACAGAGCGTGGCCCTGAGTCTTATGCGGAGGCCCTGACACTCACCGATCACGAGCCTGGTCCAGCACCCTTTCCAGGCTACTCCCGTCTTTATCCCTAGGTTGCTACCGCCCATGACCCCGCTGCCTGAGGGACAGCTCTGTGAAGCACAAGGGACCCCAAGGCAGCCCCTGGAATAATGCCCAGACTCTCCCTCAAACACCCTCAGCAGGACTGAGAAGGGAAGGCGCGTTCTGAGGTGTTAATCTGCAGCCTTCTCAGGTCGTCGAAGCTCTGACAATAAAGGTTATTCCAATGGCCCAGCTCCTGGGGCATCTGGTGGCTGAGGGCACAGGCTACACTGACTCAGCTGCCCTCAGGATGCAGGCTTGCTCTGTGGTGCATCACCGCCTCAGCCACGGAGGACAGAGAGGGGACTCTCACTTCCCAGTCATCACACAAACGTTTGCATTCTCAAAGTTTCTTTCACAAAAGAAAAGAAAAAACTAGCGAGGGGAACTGGGAGGGTGGAAGGAAAGGGGCTTTTTTGGGGGGGAGGGCGGGGGGAGCAACTAGAGCTTTAAACTCCATAGTGTTAAATTTCCAAATTAGTAACACAATTAAACATTTCAAAACACATGCAAATGAAGGAGCAAAGTCAATACAATGGAGCAGAGTCTTTTCAAGAAATGGTGCTGGAATAACTGGACAACCACAGGTAAAAAAAGAAATCAATTCAGACAAAGACTTTAAACCCTTCAAGAAAATTAACTCAAAATGGATCATTGATCTGAAAGTAAAACACAAAACTACAAACTCCTAGAAGAGAAAACCTAGATGGCCTTGGGCATATGATGACTTTTTAGATGTAACACCATGAAAGAGATAACTGATAAACTAAAAACTGATTTGCTAAAATTAAAACCTTCTCTGTAAAAGATACTGTCAAGAGAATGAGAAGACAAGCCACACACAGGGAGAAAACATTTGCAAAAGACATGTGATAAAGGACTGTTATCCAAAATATATGAAGAACTTAAAATTCAACAATAAGAAAACCAACCAATCTGATTTAAAAATGGACAAAACATCTTAACAGACACCTCACCAAAAATGTACAGATGGTGAGTAGGCACATGAAAAGATGTTCAACATCATCTGTCATCAGGAAATTGCAAATTAAAACAATGAGATACCACTACACACTTATTAAAACAAACAAAATTCAAAATACTGACAACACCAAATGCTGGTTGGGATGTAGAAAAACAGAAACGCTCAGGCATTGCTGGAGGGGGTGTAGAACAGACCAGCGGCCTTGGGAGACAGTTTCTTACACACTCTTCCATGAGAGGTGGCCATGGCACGCCATGGTATTTTCCCATATGAAGCAGAAGACTTTTGTCTCGCACATGGATGTGTGTAGTATAGCAGCTTTACTCACAATTTGCCAAAACTAGGAAGTGACCTAGAAAAGCAGGTGATGGATAAGTCGCCTATGCATCCAGACGGCGGCATATTATTCAGCAACAAAGGAAAATGAGCTATTAAGCCATGAACAAACATGAGGAACCTTAAATGCGTGTGACTAAGTGAAAGAAGCTAGTCTGAAAAGGCTGCACACTGTACGACTCCAACTCTGCGATATTCTGGAAAAGACAAAACTATGGAGACAGAAAATGATCAGTGCATGCCAGAGGCAGGGGGTGGGGAGCGATGAACAGACAGAAAACGAAAGATTTTGGGGGCAGTATCTGTAGGATACGATCACGGTGGGTACATGTCATTATACATCTGCCCAAACCCACAGAACGTGCGACACCAACAGTGCCCCTGACGTCAACTACGGATGCTGGGTGACAATGTCGTGGCAGTGAAGGCCATCCGCCATCACGAACAGACCACTCTAGTGGGGGTGCTGCGAATGGGGCGCTGCACACGTGTGGGGATGGGGGGACGTGGGCACTTTCTGTACCTTCTTTCTGCTCAATTTAGTTTTGAACCTCAAACTGCTCTTAAAAAAAGTTTATTAATTTAAAAAATACACAAGTGACTTGTTAGAAAAAAATCTTCAAATTATGTGTTAATTAAAGTGGACTCTAGGGGAAAACGGTTCTCCTTTTACTCTGGCTTTTTATTTATAACCAGTTCTTCCACTGTTCCTTCGTTCACCCATCCACCCCCTGCTCTAGGCAAAACAAACCTTTAAAGGAATACATAAAATACATCAACTTTCAAATTCTTTGTAGAAAGAAACAGGCGGAAATAAAAAAGTGATTAATAACTCACGATGAGTAAGACCTTTTAGACAGTAATCTAAACTAAAAAGCCCCATATAAAAAGCAGAAATATTTTTTGAGCATTGGAGCATTCCCCATGAGACACCATGATTTTTCTCCCTATTATCCCCAGACATGCACTGATTTTAATCCTCACAACGTCAAGCTCCTTATGGGCGAAGCCCGTCCTCGTCCTAGGCACCCAGCCTAAGTAACTGCCCAGTTAAGTACTTGCTGAATAAGTGAAGAGACATCGCTTCTGCCATGATACAGATGAGGACAAAAGACCCATCACAGGTAACAACGTCTAAGTGTCTCCAGCCAGTGTTCAGACGTGACCAGGGAAGAGAAGCACCGCACTCGATAAACAGAGTGACACCCGAGGAAAGAGAACACGCATTCAGCACACGGAGTACACCTGCCCGTCAGACGCCCCATCCGCACCCCAAACCCGACCCCACATATTCCCAGACAGCCTGTCAGGGGCCTGGCAGGCGGACCAGGCGAAGGCAAGACAGGGACCCTGTCAAGGTCTGCACCCACTTGTCCCTCACCCAGCAAACATGGTGACGAGGGCTAAGAGAACCGAACTTTAAAATATGGATAATCTAATGCAAAACGAAAAACATCCTTAAAAGATGAGCTAGAATTCTCAGAAATCGCACTATCCCTATTTGCTCCACCAAACTGAGGCTCCTTGCAAACAGGCCTATGTTATCTCTGTGGCCCAGCGTGTAGCAGAGGCTGGCACGGAAGGAAGTCCCTTAAGAAACATTATCCAAACGATAAAATGTTAATAACTGAGAATTTTAGTGAACTGAGCGGATAACTGTCCCACAGGTCCAGAAACCTACCTGCCCTGCATTTAAACGAGGAACTACTTCAGT
This sequence comes from Eidolon dupreanum, assembly GCA_028627145.1. Taxonomy (NCBI): domain Eukaryota; kingdom Metazoa; phylum Chordata; class Mammalia; order Chiroptera; family Pteropodidae; genus Eidolon; species Eidolon dupreanum. The sequence goes on along the minus strand of CM053516.1, from coordinate 20,954,624 downwards.
ACTACTTGATTTAAAATAATGCTTATTATTATGCTCAATTTTTGTAACTTTAAAACATTAATGATTAATATCCGTTGGAAGCTATGATGAGCATTTCCCACGCAGTCGCTTGCTGACTCCTATGAGGATGCCCTGGAACTTCCCACGCTTGAAAACTCGGGACGCTCCAGTTGACACGTCTGGCAACCTGCCCCGTGGCCTGGCCCAGGTCACTCTGCAGCTGGACTCAGGCGGGCCTCACTCTGAACAACCAGAGGTGCTCTCCTGGCAGGCTGCAGCGGGCAGGGGCAGCAGAAGGGGCCAGGGTGGCAGCTCAATTCTCCTAGAGCTCACACTCCAGCGCGGGGATGGACGGTTCGCAGGGAACAGGTGACATGGGTGGAATTGCAGAGCCACGAGGCACAGGGACAGCAGCACACTTCAGTGCTCGGGTGGGGAAACGCGGGGGTGCGAGGAGTCAGAGGGCGGCGCAGGTCGCAGGCCAGAGCGTGTGCGGTACCCTTCTAGAACGTTCATGTCTTCAGCACACACAACTCACTGACTCCGTGCACGGGGTCACGTGGGAACGAGGAATAGGCAGCAGGGCCACCTCAGCCTGGGGCTGGTGTCACGGCAGCGTCCTTGCGTCCCACCTGTCTGCTCACGAAGCTCGGCGGCAGGGCCGGACCACGCAGTGTGCACGGGCACGTGAGGACTGCAGCGATGTGATCAGTTACAGGCTTAAAAAGCGGAAATGACAACTCCACCTTCCTGAGCAAATATGTAAGCTGCACAGAACCAGCTTGCGGTCAGATAAAGCATAAGAGCAAAGAAGAGTGGGACGGTCCCCTGCTTCATGTGGCACAACACGAACGTTCCTGGTGCTGAGATCTGGTGACAGCGGCAGCCTTCCGCACTGGAAGACGGGAACCTTCGGGAACCTTCGCTTCCTGAGCAAACCCACTCCCCTGGCCCCTTTCCATTTAGTGAGCAGGTAGGGGCACTGAGCCTCAGCCCCGGGTGGGGGTGGGGCGCCAGGAGGGGAAGGGCCACCGCGGGGACAGTGTCACCGCCTTCGGCATGGATTTCCACACCGCCCTCTCCACCCACTTCCTTCCTCCTCCGCTCACTTACAGTCGGCAGCCGCCCCGTCTTGGCCCGGCGCCCCGCCACGTGGGATCCCAATGGCAGCCTGCTTGTCCTTTAAAGTGGAAGTGACTCAAAAGGGCTGTGCAACCTTCCCCCAGAGCCGCAGTAAGAGGTACTCACTGCGTCTGCGGCAGTAAAGCCACGACCAGTTACAGCAGTTACATGATCTTTAGGTTAGAAAAATGGGGGCGGGAGATTTCCTAAATATAAGATTGGGTAACTTCTGTTTTATTATTAACATTTATTTACACGTGGGCCTCAAGTACTTGAAACTGAAAGTAAACAGAATGAGAAAATCTGCTCCAGTGGAGCTGCCTCACTAACTGCATCTCCTCCCATTTCTTTCTGACCCCAAGCACATGCCCACGGAACTGACACGGCGCCTCAGGTACTCTCAGGAGACTTAAAGTGTTTCAAAATGATGCGCTGTCACTACTGTATCTTAAACGCTAACTGCTGGGTTCACTCGGTGGCCAGCACCACTGTCTCGCCATTGGCTCGCCCTGGCAGTCCTGTGCCCTGTGCACTATTCTGCACCACGAAACATGATAATCAAGTGCTGCAGAGAGAGCGAGGGAACCACTTCCAAACGCCCGTGTGGCGGCGTTTAGCCCACCCACCCGAACCTGCCACTGCGACTTGGGGAGCCACTGCAGCGTACATGCACGGTCCCTGCATCCCTGCACACCCCGCCCAGTAACCTTGTCTGTTTCTGAAGTCAATCGCAGCCCCCGACCCTGTGTGTGCACGAACCGGCCAGGGTGGGGGCGACAGGGAGGGCCAGGAAGGGTGGAGGCGGGGGTAAGTCCCGTGCCTTCAGAAAGTCAAAATTCTACTTTTATGAGTATGCTTCTGGAAAGCTTGCCAAAAAATGGTATTCTTTGCCCCGAAGTTTTGAACAGGTTCCACAGTACATGAAACAAAGGGGGTTTTTGTGAATGAAGAAGAGCACTACTCAAGGCATGTCACAAGCCTGAGCAGTAAGGCATGTGGCTCGAAGTGCCACGTTGCAGGACTATTTAAGTCACTTATGATTACAATGTTAACTTTTTTATTACAAAGTAATAAACATTCGTTACAAAAAACAGAAAAGAGTAAATCACAAACTTACTCTTGCTGACATTTAAAAAATATTCCTTCTAAGGTGCATACCCACATCTAAGGTGAGAAAAGTCAGTATATTCTGCAGGTTCTGCAGTGTTTATAGACTTACCAGCACAGTAAGTTCTCACTTAACACCGTCAACGGGTTCTGTGACTTCAAGCGAAATGACATTAAAAAAACCTGATTTTCCCACAGGCCAGTGGCATAAGCGAAGGCTAAGTTCCTAAGGCATCCCGTCACCATTATAACGAAACGACTTCATTCGCAGATCTGCTATACATCATATCTGAGTAATGATTCTCCTTCTGACTGTCTTTTTTTCCTGAAATAGTTAACATCACTAACAGCTAAATAATCAAGCTGTTCTACTACTTATCAATTAGGCCTTTAGCCAAAGAAAAAGACACTAGAATTATAAGCTGCAAGAAAAGCAAAAATTTCATAGACATGTTAATTACAGGCTAATGGTAAAAGAATAAGTCACATGTCCACCAAAGGCTAGAACATAAACAAATGGGGGGGGGGATTTGAAGAGAGAATTTCATATAGATTCAAATTCAAGTTACACACGGTCTTGACGTGTAACTCACTATAAATAAATACTCACTACACATAAATATACCAAGCAGATGTACATGTAAAATAAGCACACTCCTAAGCAATGCCATACTGATAAAACCCCGTGGACAAGGACTATGCAAGCAGGAAAGACGACCACTTTGTCACCAAGCCTCTTGATCAGGCGTTTCCTCGCGGGCCATCCTAACGCTGGGTCCAAGTGTCACGCGGCGCGGCAAGGGGAGGCTCATTACATAAGCCATGTCTGCTGGCAGAAACCAGGAAAACTCAGAGGTCAGAAGAAACGTAAACTCTAGTCATCTGCCCAGCAATAACCGCTGTTACTATCTTAGGGTCCAATTAATGTCGAAATAATTGAGAAAAGCCACAACACCGTAATATCGCCAAGTGTATGACACACTGAGATCCATGATCTATACTGCAACTATAGCATAATTAGCCGATGTGAGCAAAAAAAGTCATAATTTAAATATGACTGCTCTGGTTTCTTTTCAAATGCACTAGTAGTCTAACTGAAATGATGCATGTTTAGTTTTAATTATTTTAGTCTTTGTTTTACCCTATTCACAAATATGTATCTATGCACCTATGCAAATACTCAAGAATCACAACCTTTGCTTTATTTCTTCCCAAAGGTGGCATTAATCCAATATAAGATTCTCCCGAAACTACTGATAAATCTGACTGCAAGCCCATTAATTATATTCCTGCTGTAAACATCAGGTTAAGCTTTGATAATAAGGCATTCCCATACTGCTCAAATGCCAGCTTCATCACAAACGTGTCTCCAGTTTCAGTGCTACGGTGGGGTAAAGCTAAAAGCCACATAGTATCAATTTAAAAGGGGACACCCTGCCGGAAATGTCCCATCTGGATGATTTGCTAAGTTCCACATTATATTGTAAGAATATTCTCAAATCTTTGTACACAACTATTACACAGAATGATTTTCTAAGAGAGAAAAATGTAGGTGAAGTCTCCAAGGACAGCTCAAATTATGGCATTTACATAAAGTTAAATAATAAAATCATCATAAGATAATGACAACATAAAACCAAAACTACAAATAGCATATGCTGATGACCAGTTTTTAACAGGCGATGATTCCTGCCAATGGAAATGCTTGTGAGAAGCCTATTTCCTATTTGGCTCTCAAATTAGGAGCTTTTTAACCTAAAAGTCAATTGAGTTGCATTGTGTAACTGTATTTCTTAAATGTCTGACCTGCCATGGTTTCCAAAAGTGACATTCAGATGCCACGCACGAGCAACCTAAGAAGCGAAAATGCAGTCCAGAGAGAGTGAAAGGCTGCTCTGAATTCGCTGCGGGACGTAAAGGTCTCTTTGGTCATGTGGCACAGACTGTAACCTGACTGCCGGTCTCTGTCCTTCCTTCCTCCATGGTGACAGCCTGTGGCCTGGCTGCGGAAACCTGCCTCTGCCCGGTTACGTGGGACCCACACCCCAGTTCTCAGCTGTGGGTGGAGGCGATGGGACCCCTTCGCAGGCTGGCCTCTGTCTCCCAGGCTGGAGCTCCAGAACCACGCAATTCTGGACTGTGCCACGAGCAACTGTGGAAAAGCAAAACACAAGAGCCGGGGCACTAAAGGACCGCAAGGAACGGCGACCCCGCCATCCTGAAATATATGCCCGGGGCTGTCACTCAAGAGAAACGGAGGCCTCCACTGCACGCTCAGGTGCCCGCCCCAGCGCGGAGGGAGCCCTCTGTCAGCCATAAATGACAAATCTGCCTACTCCGTTAACCGCACGAGCCCAGGGACGGACCATGATGTGAGTGCAACATTGCAGGTGACATCTGACCAAAAAATGCAGTAGCGACTACTGTTTCCTGAGCAGCATTTCCCTTATTACTTCAGGTAATCTCATGCCAGCCCTAGGACTGATTCCCATCTTACAGAGCAAAAGAGCTTCGAGAGACTGACTGAACCGACCAGGAAACAGCAAGAGAAGATCTAGAACACTGGGTCTGTAACTAGGGCAGAGGTTGGTAAGGCGCAGCCCATAGGCCAGAGTGGCCTGCTCGTTCCGTGCCTGGGACACGGCCACGTGCGTTTGTTTCGCTGTTGCCTACGGCTGCCTTCGATGGGACAAGGGCCCTGTGGCCCACAGAGCCCTCATATTTATAGTGCAGTGGCCACCGTGGCGCTCCCACGGACTGGATGTCAGCCAGACACATGCAGACTCTGCCCAGGGCAAACCTGTTCCCCGCCACCCAACCTGCCACTCCTAACCAGCTCGGGCTGTGTCTCCCCAACACAAGGCACCCCGCTACATCTGGGCAAGTCATACCTCTGGCTTCCTACCTTTTCAGTTCTAACGGAACGCCTTCACACACACAAAAAAAGGAATTTCAAAACTGAAACTTTGTATAAATTCTTTGAACATAAACACATTTAATTCAAGCTGAATTAAAAACCTGAATGTAACAACACCAGAAGCAGAACACAGAGCCTCAGCGGCGGCGTGCCTTATGCTTCGTGGTCAACATTCATTCTACTTTGGTTTTGAGAATAAAAGGCAGTTTCGAGAAACTAAAAACAGACCTAGCACTCCCCAAAATAGAACCCTGAAAGCCCACGAACAGCAGAGTGTGTTCACTTTATCTGTTTCTAACCGGAGTTACAGCTGCCTCAGCAACTGGATAATGAGTCACAAAAGCTCTTGGAAGCGTCACTCTGAATGTGGGACGAGGAAAAACTCTCATCCACACGACTCATTTCACTAATATTCCGTGAACACCCACCCGAAGCCAGGCACAGTTGTATAGTAACCTAATATTCTAGAGCATAAAGTAAATATTTTTTGATTTCAAAAACTCATCACCATTCAGGTGACAATCTAGGTTGAATTAAGACAAAAATGTCACCATTTGTACTCATTTCCTGAGCCAGCTTACTTCTAGAATTCTTTTTTTGGTGTTCACGAGTTTTTTAGTTTCAAGGTAAAAATAAGAGAAGCTCTGACCAAAAAAAAATGCTAGCTATAAACAGAATTATCACAGTTTGCTGTGCTGTAACATCGAGCGTGACTGGTATACGTGACGCAGAGACGAGGCGAGAAACGCGAGCCTGCTCTGCCTGTCCCCGGCTGTGTGTCCTTGAGCTGGTCTCAGTGGACGTGAAAGTCCCCGCAGGGTCACAATTCAGGGCAAATTAACAGTGTGGACATTAGAAGACTCATTTGAAGGCAGTTCTTGAGTTTAATAAAAACAGGCCCTGACGAGGCTGCTCCCTGCTCTTAGGGTGTCCCTGAAGGACCCCTCGCCCACCCCTGCAGCCCACCCGGCGGGCTGTGGGTCAGCTCTGCCCTCAGCACTACTCTCTGCCCTGCTGTCCCCAGCCTCACCTCTCAAATATGGAACGCTCTGCTCACACTGCTCACTTGCTGGCAGTGCAAGACACCTCGAAAGAACAGCTCTGCGGAATTCCTTGGACCCCTCACATTCCAGCCGCCTCGGCAGGCCCACCCCAGGCAGCTCTGTGGCCGGGCCAGGTCGTCACCCTTCCCGTGCAGGACACTCCCCCCGGGCCGGCCTCCCTGGCTAAATCCCGTGCACCTGGGCCTCGGTCCTTCCCTGAGCCCAGTCTGCAGGGGGCCTGTGCACTTTCTGTCACACACTGTCCCATGCCTGTTGCTTTCAGGTGCATGTGTGTGTGTGCACGCGTGCGTGCTGGGGGACGGTATAAGAGGAGACGCAAGACAAACCTCTCCTAGTTCATTCCCCACAAGGGGTACAACGCAGAAGCATCTGAAACATCGATCAAGACCCTGGCAAAACCCACCACGTAAAGAATATCCTGAGGCTGCTGCTGTCCAGAGAAAGGAGCCTCAGGAAGATGGGCCCGGTACCACCCACCCCGGCCGGCAGAAGGACCGGCTTGGATCCTGAGGAACAAGGCGGGGGACGAGTGCACAGGCTGGGAAGGGTGGCATGAGAAAGATGCCTGGCGACGGGCAGGGGGCAGGTCAACAGTGCCAGCTTCACTGCGAATGTCCCTTTCGGGCTAATCCGATGCATCAGACAGGGCGGGGGGCTCCTTCTCCAGGACGACGCAGGCCGGTGCCGCCAAGGCCAGGGGCCAAACCTCTGCCCAGAGCTGCCACTGTGAGTCACTGGACGGACAGGTTACGAGGGGTCAGAAGCGCCAGCAGCAGGAAGTACAGACGGGCGTGCCCTGGCAGCTCTGGGGGCCCTGGCTGGTAGGGACTGCCCTTCTCTTTCTATTCCAGGGATGTCTTCTCAGAGACCAGCTAACCAGACGGAAAGGAGATTGTCACCGTGCACCTTTTCTGAACTAAGCTCGAGAAAGAACTGGAGGCTGCCTTCGTGCCCTCCCAGCGGTGACAGGAAGGGCTAGAAATGACCTCAAATCACCAATAAGCCAGCCAGGGCCACCCTGTCTACCCCACAGGCCACACTCCTGCCACCTGTTCCACAGGTTGAAGCCATATGTCCAAAAATATGACACAGGACAAGGGAAACACCATTTAATTTCAGTGTAAAGCCTTTAGTCACTCTACTTCTGAGAAAATAAACAATTACCAGAGCCCCCCCCCCCCCATAAAACTGCAGGGCAGAGTTAAGATACCACCACTTCACAAACATCAGTAATTCAGGTACAGTCAGCAACAGATGCTAAAATTAGTGGATGGCGGTTAGAGGAGGCCTGGGAGGGCTCATGGCCTCAAAATAGCTTCCTATAAAATATGCAATAATTACAAAGAGAAAAAAAAGCAATCTTACAGTGAGGCTCGGCAACTAATCAAAGTTAGACCTGCCAGTTGGGGTCACACCGACAGCATGTGCCTCCTGATGTGACGCGTACTAAGGACACATGTCACTCAGCCAGGGATGCTGTAGATAAAGCCAAGCTGCGGGACCCTATAAAACGTTGCAAAAAATAAACTGGCTGGCACTTTTTGAGAAGGTCAAGGTTAAAGGACACTTAAGGGATGTGTCAAGTAAATGCTGTGTGTGACCCTGGACTGCACCCTGGAACACTTGGATGTTTCTGGTTTTCTTTTCCTTTCCTTTTCCTTTTTTAGCCATGAAAGATGTTACCAAGACACTGGTGAAATATTAATAAAGTCTGTAGATTAGATAATAGTATTATGTCAATATTAATTTCCTGACTTTGATTATTGTACGGTATTTACCTGAGTGAATGTCCTTGTTCTTAGGAAATACACTCTGAAGATCAAGGGACAAAGGGGGCAAATGTCTGCAACTGACTCTCAGGTGGTTCAGTGAAAACCATATACGTGTGGTAAATGTTACCCAGGAAATCTGAGCCAAAGGACACGGGGGTTCCTGTTACTATTTTTGAAATTGTTCTAAGTCTAAAATTATTACAAAGAAATTACCAAAAAGAGTGGTTAAAACTCCACCTACCAAGAAATAGATCATGAAATTGTGGCCAGAGATTTCTTAATCATTCTTTAGCTATTCAACGAGATTTTCAGACATAGAAAGCAAGAAGCTTTTCATCTGCCAAAGTTTCGATATTTTATCTTTGGAATTTTTTCCCCTTTTCTTTTTTTAAAGTAATCAAAATGACAATCCTTCATTATATATTCTTTGAGGTTTCCTGGTCAAAAACCTGTTCCTATTTCTGTCTCTAATTCATCCTTTTCTCCTGCTGTGCTGTGGGCATGATATCCCTTTATCATAACCAATAATTTACGGTGCCTCCCAGGCGCTGAATTATACCATACACACTGATGATTCACAGGGGAGACCAGCAGGTCCGAGAACCAGCATGCTCAGCAGTCGTCTAAGAAACAGCCTGGTCCTCATAGTTCCCCTCATTATAAACAAAGTAGTTGTCAACCTACACAGTCAACAAAGTTCCCTATCAATCTATACAGAGTCTACGAAGCTCCCTATCGATCTACACGGAGTCTACGAAGCTCCCTGAAGGCCAGATAAAACACAGGGCTCTCCCGGATCCCACGGCTACGTGCTGAAACACACCTGCTCCACCCTGAAGGGCGCTGTGATGACAAAATCGATCCAACATTTCTAGGGCTATTACTCTTAGTGGCCCTGAAATTTAGACACACAAACCTGCACCCACTTATTTTACTCAAAGTGACAAACACGATTCTGAAGATGGTTTAATAATTTGCTGCATCTCCCATGTTCCTGTATGGCTAGTGACATGCTCTGCTTTTAAGATAATAGCATTTAAGGTCATTTTATTTTCGATGGAAGTTACACAGTGTTTGCGTGACTAAATGACAAGTTCACTTTCAAACCCAAACCCAGGGTGGCTGTCCCTTCTCTCCCTGGGCAGTCCCTGAGCAGAGGCACATCTAGGAAACACACGGAGGTCACATCAGCCAGCAGGGTCAGTCCCGCGAGTCTACCAGGAGACTCGGGAGATGCGGTTCCTGAAGTCACATGACCCATTAAAGAAAGCCTGGAAGCCAATGGGACAGGCTGGGGCATAGGAATGGGTGCAGGGCACCTCACAGCACCCAGCAGGTCACCCATCCATGGGGCTCGGAAGGTGACAGCACGCCAACTGCAAGGGTGGCAAGCGAAACTTGTTTCCCAGGGACAAGGTCTGGGACAGAGAGGCGTTGACGGGGGCCGACCTCAGACAGTGACACTTCGGGAAATAAAGGGGCTCTTAACACAGTACTCGTTAAAACTCAGGGTTCAGCACAAAGTCAGTAAACTGCGAAAGCTAGGAAGCCAGGAAAGAGTGTTTAAACCGCATCGATCAACTGGCTGTAGAAGGGAAGAAAGGATCAAACAGACTTCATAAGCTGTGAGAAAACGTGTGGTTTCCTCACATTGCTCACAAAGGCACCGTGACGGCACAGGAGAAGAGTGACCGTTCCCTAAAGCGGGCCCCCGACAAAAACTGAAGTTCGTTTTGCATTTGCACCCATAAAAAGTCACATGAATTTCTATTGTACTCGACATGATATCCTTGTTCCCTCATTGTAAAAACATCTGCCTCCCTCCCAGACCTGATGCAAAATTAACGTGCTGGGGACAGGGGATGGGGACAGGGGCCAGGCTCATCCTCCAGCCACTCAGCTCCACCCTCAAGCATCCACACGCCCGGACACCCTCCAGGAGAAATCTGCCCTAAAATTAAAATTTCACTTAAGAGAAACAAGACCAGACAAAAGAAAACAAAACCGAAAGCAAAGAAACAAACCTAAAGGGGAAAATCCTAACGGGATGCTCTAGTCCGTTTCTCAGAGTCCACTCCTGACAAATGTTTTTTATATTAACGTAGGTGTTTATAGCCAAAATGAGAAAGAAGCCTTCACTACCTAAAATGGGAATGAAAGGCTTTTCTTCTATACCTCATTTCTGGAAACAAAAAGTCTTTGGCCAAAAGAAGAGGAAAGAGTTACACCCAAATAAAACTTCAGAATGGGAAGAATTAGTATCACCAAGTGCTTCTCAACTTTGCCAACTAACAAGAACATTGAAAAATTATTCATTCTAATTTTGAGAGTAAAACTCGCGATGCCAGTTCGTTGTCGACAACTATGTACTCTGGTGCTTTATACACTATTTCATGTCAATGTTAGCAGAAATTTTACTTACATATCAAGGTACCTTTATCACAGTACCTACCTACATGTGTTAATTTATCAAACGTTTTAGAGGCTAACACATGAGCCTCTGAGAGGGATATGGAAATGGTTAAGACAAGATCCTATCTACTAGGAAAATGGCAGAGTCGAACATCTGGTGCAAAGAAACACCCCCCAAAATAGAATATACTATCAAAACATAAATACTGTTTTGCAAAATTTACCAAGAGGTTTTAAAAATAGTCTTAATAAGACAGCTATGGTGCTATGTGACATGGTCAGGTATTACCAAGAATCAAGTCACCAAAATGATAAAAGCCTATTTCGAAATGTATTTAGGCTTCCTGCTTACCCATCACCTTTCTCCTGAAGTAAAAGCCATCCCTGAGGAGGTGGGGCCAAGCAAGGTGGGGTCCCACTGGGGTGACAGTAGCCGAGCACAGCAGCCCAAAAGACATGGAAGCCAGCAAGAAAGAGCTGCACTAGATAATTCTGGGATGATTTAAACACAGGCAAATAGGAAAGATCATAACTCATTGAGTAAAATAGGAACACAATACTCATATGAACACATACAGGAATAAACGAACACATATATGAATAAACAAACCGGAAGAATAAGCTTTTCCTTACTTCTGACTAATAAAAGGAAAGAAGACTGGAATCGGAAAATAACAGTGTGGCAATCACCACAGTAATAACTGATTCAGCCAAGAAACGCCAACTGCTGCTAAACCCAGTAGGTGAGAATCTGATGAAGAACAGGATAGCTACATAGTGTCAAAGCACCTCTCCCAAACGATACTTATTACAGAAAGAGACCTTGCAGCAAAGAAATCCCACAGATGCCACCTTGACTGATGTTAACAGAACTGAAACAGAACAAATCAAAATCATGACCTGTTAGAAAAGAAGAACACAACTTCTGTAATATTCCTGCCCAAAATGCATAACCTGGATCTAATCACGAGGAAACGATAAATGAATTCAAACTGATAAACATTCCACCTTCCTGTCACCTCCAAAAATGCCAGGTTCTAAAAACCAAGGTAAGACTGAGGACCTACTGCAGACCGAAGGTTACAATAGAAACATAACACTCAGAGCACTGAAAATGCCATCCATTTTAATAAAAGTTCGATTTACAGATTGATTAAAAAACAGCAGAGATACACAGAACTGCCAGCATTCTTATTACTTGCAGTCACTGCTGTCTGCTCTTGGGCCTCAGTTTCCTCATCTGTAAACGGGGGTCACAGCACCTACCTCCTGGAGTTGTCACGAGGATAAAATGAATTAGTGTCTAAGATAAGGCACTAAGATAAGGGCCTGGCACTGATTTCAGCGGTAAGTGACTCTTGGTGATTTTTATTACCATGACACAGGTTTCTGTCAAATTCACTCGTTCGATAATTTTTCTAAGAATTCGAGCTGTCTGGACCACCTGGCCCCATACATTTTCTCCATCTGTCTAACCACCTACGACCTTTATTTTCCCTTCCCTTCCCCCCCTCCCCCTCCCCCTCCCCTTCCCTTTCCCCTTCCCTCCCTTCTATCCATCACATATTCACTCAATTACCAGACACCCATCATGTGTCAGGCATCAGGACCTGAGGGCGTGGGGAATGAAGCTCAGCGCTCACAGTCAACCCGAATTCTACAGTTCTTCAGACTCGTGCTCCAACAGCCGAGGGAGCTGCAGGACACAACGTGGTGGATCTAAGTTCTGCACGTCTCGCCATCGCTGAGGCTGGACGCGAATGCTGACCGGTAAGCACGCACTCCGCCGCCACTGACAGGGAGCAGTGCTCTTCCTCAGTGGCACCTGAAATAATGGTGTGCCTCACGACAGCTGGCGTCTGGGAATCACAGGTGGTTAAGTTCCACCGCCAGGTGCCAGCTGCTCGAGTCGCGTGCTCTGTTCGAGTCCAGATTCTCAGACTTCGCTGAAGAAATCAGAAACCTCTCACTTTTCCATGGCTTTTCATCGCTTTTTCAAGTTTCGAGCTCAGAGGAAAAAATTAGTTGTGGCCCAGCGGTCTGAGGGGAGGCTGAATGAAGTGAGAGGTCTCGGGGTGGCCCTGCCTGGAGCAGAAGTGGCTCGTAACTTTCAGTAAGACCCTCCGAGACAGCTTTTCAGCGACACTACAACACTCTCCGGCCTGCACTGGCATCTTCCACGCTGTTTTGTAACTGTTGAGATCATGAAGAAAATTTCCAGCTCTTACCTCCTCTGTGACACACAGAAAGTGACTCTGACTTGCCCAGGTTCCCTTGGACAGATGGGGCAGTGTGAGGTGGGGACCCACACGTCCCCAGGAACAAATAAACCGCAGAAGGCTCTGCTCTCTTCGTCTCTTACAGAGGCTCAGCCTTTCCATACACAGGCCTATTAGCTTACTTGTTAATCGGGTAAAGATGTTCTTGTTAAAATGTCGAGGCAGTCTGCAGAGAAGGGACAGGCTGCATGATGGAAGCCCTCATCCCCTAAAATAAAATCTAAGCAGCTTAGTCCATGCCACATGCCGGATGGCCCCATACCCCTGTAACTTCACACGCACTGTCCGCCTGGACAGGACGGCTCACCCCTGTAAAGCTGGGGCCATCTCTTCAGTCATCAGCAAGGGTCTGGGTGACAGTCTCACCGATGCCGCTGCTCCCTGTCACCCGCTGCTCCACCCTAGCAGTCGGTCCTTGCCTCCCAGAAGCCCCTGTTCCCAGTGTTAGGACTTGTCACTGAGGTGCTGGTCACCTGTATCCTCTCCCCTTCAGAACTACAGGCCCCTTGAAAGGATGCTCTTGTCTAACCCTCTGATCCTCTGGCTGGCCGGAAGGAGGAGTGCTTTTAACTCCTATGCGAGTCTGTACTTTTTCTATCAGACAGTAAAAATGTCCTCCAGAAAACTCCAGTCTCATCTAGAAAAATCCAGTCTCGGCAAGAAGCAAATTCGGTTACACCCCCAGCACTTCACTCACCCACGAGGGGAGGGGGTTGGGTGTGAGGTACAGAAAGTCTTTGCTGGGGTGGGGTGGGGGAGACATCCAAACAAGAGCAAGCTGATCACAGAGCATCCCCAGACCTGCCACCTGACTGCCTTTGGTTCGGCCCCTGTCCACTGGTGATACTTGTCGCCCCTCCCCACCTGGACCTCCTGAATTCGTCCTTGCCCTTCAGACACCTCCTCTCACATGTCGGTCGGGCTGCCTGCTCTCTGTGCTCACAGCTGCCCACACTTGGTCTTTGTAGGAGCAGCAACACGCAGTATCGACAGTGCCCCCGTGGGGACAGAAGCTCGGAGGGCAGGGATCTGCCTGTGGCTCGCCCCTGACCCTCGAGTGCCCGGCACACCGCGGGCACACAGGTACTTGATGAGTATCGACTCCGCTGAGTGCTGAAAGAATCGCTGAAGTTTATATGTCACCCGTCTCTCCCATCAGCAAAACCACAATGGCAGGGGTGGGCACAGGCTACTCACCTTGCCACCTGCCACGGAGCACCACCGGTCCACAGTGGGCGTTCAAGCGCCCCCCTGGTGAATGAACAAAGTCATGTACTATCTTCAAAATCGTTCTCAGCTTGTTAACAGTCACCTAGGTGTGACACGTGGAATGTGATTAGCTTCTGTAAGCTGCTCAGACTTGCCCTAAAAACTTTTGCCATTACTGTTAAGGTTAAGCGCTCTGTGTTAATATTCTAGATGCCTAAGGCACATGAACAACCACAAAAAGAATGGGGGGCGGGGGGATCAATCCCAGCCTCAGAGTAGATCAATTCGGCCAGTTTCCATATCCTCATTAGAGTCAAGTGTAAACCTGTCCAAGCTTAACAGTACTGACACACAGAACTGGAAAGAGCCACTGCCCGAATTAGAAAGAGAGAGACGGGAGCAAAGGAGCGAATCGTGAACAGGGTACTAAAACCTCTTCCTAAAATGACAAGGTCCACTGCTGGAATAGCTGCAACCCGGAGCGCCGACAGCACCAGCTGCCAGAGAGGACAAGGGCAGCAGGGGCCGTCCTTTGCTTCTGGTGGAAATGCAAAATGGTGTGATCGCTTCGAAAGAGTTTCTTACAAAGCTAAACACAATCTTACCAAACAACTCGGCAATCGCACTCCTAGATATTTACCCAACTGAGTTCAAAACTTACGTCCACACACAATCATTTACGCAAACATCTTACAGTAGCTTTATTCATAATCAGCCAAAACTAGAAGCAATCAAGATGTCCTTCGATACATGAATAAACACACTGCGGTACATCCAGACAATGGAATGTCATTCGACAATAAAAAGAAATGAGCTACTGAGCCACAAAAAGGCACAGATGCATGTTAAGCGCTAAGCAATCTGCCTTATAAAAAGGCCCTCAGGTGACTCGGATCCATGCTAAAGTCTGAGTGCCGGATAAAGTCTGAGTTCTGACACAGGACGTGCGTGGGACCTGAGATCCAGGCAATGCTCGGGCTGCTGGTCTGGGGACCACACTTTGAGAATCACTGCTTTAGGTGAACCAAGCACTAAGGACGGCCGTGACTGAGTGCTTCACATGTGCCCGGGCCTCACCCCAACACACCCGTGAGGATGGTTCTCCCATCCCTGCGTCCCATGAGAGAGGCTGAAAGAGAAACAGCATTTGGCCTCAGGCCACACAGTTACGTGACAGGACTGTGGAGTCTTTGTCCTGCCTTCCTGAGGGGTCCCGCTTCTGGATGTTGTATGGGTCCCCTGAGACTTCTGTGACAAATTACCAGTAACCAGGTGACCCAAAACAACAGGCATTTCGTCTCTCACAGTCCTGGAGGCGGAAGTGAAACCCACCAGGGCCCTCCAGAGAAGACTCTGCCCCTCCTCCTTCCAGCTCCTGGCTGGCTCCTGCCTCCCCGCTTGTGGGGCTGCATCACCCCAGTCAGCTCTTCCCTTCCTGTGTGTCTGTGCTATTTCCCTTTTTCTCTCTCTCACAGGGACACGTAGGATGGTGCTGGGGGCCCACCTGGACCACACAGGGCACTCTCACCTCAAAATCCTTTGCTTAAATACATCTGCAAAGACCCTTTTTCCAAATTAAGGTAATATTTACCAATTTGAGGGGGCTCAAGAGTTGCTCTCTTTGGGTGGCCATTATTCAACCTACTACACATATTAAAAATTAAGATGATATTTAATGGATTCCTCTATAAAATTAGAATGAAGACTTCTGATCAAACACCTGACCATCTCTTTTATAAGAATGACTACAGAATATCACACAGAATATGGACGATTGCCATCTTCCAAACTATCTAAAATTCAATTACACCGTTAATAAACACCTTTGTCATGGCCAGAGAATTCAGAGGGCTCTTTCGGCAATATCCTGACAAGCAGCACCTTTAAAGAGACTTTGGAGAAATTTTAGGAAGAGTACATGTAGGAAGTGAAGATCAAACACTTTTGTTTGTTCTTAGGTTGGGTGCCACCTTTTCCAACCCATTTAAACCCCTGCTTTAAACCAGCCATGTCCCCAGATTGGCAAGAGTCTAACAAAACTGACAGAGTACTTTGGGGTCGAACTGCTGTCGGTTGAATATTTTATCTTAAACATATGAGTATACTAAAACTATCCCACCAAAGGAATGTAAGAATCACGAAAATTTTCCCTTTGTCTAAAATCCTCAAAAACTGAACTCTGTTGGTTCTTTTCAAATGAAAACGGGCAATGTTAACTATAAAACATGGCGTGCAGTGCAATATTACGCAGGAAAAGGAATCACTGGAGTCGAAATTGAGGCTCTGCATTCAGACTGCCTGATTCGAATTCTGAATCTCACGCTCTATCCGCCACAGCCTGAAGGGCAAGTGGCCCTGTTTAGAGAAGAGGCCGCTGGAGCCTGGGAAGAGAGGTTTAAACAGATTTCCTCCCCATACGGAAAGCATGAGATGGCCTTCAAACCTCACCCCCTCCAAAAACACTACTTACCGCAAAGGCTTAGCTGACTCGACGTTCAGTTATAAGGATCTCTGGAAATCAGCAGCGATCCCTGCACAAGTGCCACTCGCAAACCTGACTGATCGTGACTGTGCGAAGGGCTCAGGTCCCCTGGCTGTCAGCAGCAGGAGACCCACAGCTGAGGCTGTGCAGAGGCTGAGCCCCGGCTCGTTTCCCTACCAAGTAGAGGCTGTGGAGTGACCTCGTGACCGTGCACGCAATTCTGTAGAGCGACTTCTGTTTTTAAAAATAAGCAAACCCATGTGGTTTTCAATCAATATAAATGAATATCAAATTTCGTGATAAATAAAACCTCTGTGACACAGGGGCATGAGCACCAGCGCTGCCGACCAGGCAGATGACTCTGGCTCCGGCCTGGGGGCTGCTCCCAGCCCGTGTGGCTCACTGGTGGCTCAGCCGCGGCTGCGCGCTCAGGTTTACCAGTGTCCAGTGCTGTTCCCGCAAACCAGCCATCGGCAGGTTTAAAAAGCTGCCCATCGTGCCAGCACGCCTCCCACGCTGTCCGCTGTGGCAAGAAATTCCCTTAAAGATGGTAAAAGTCGCCTGCATTGCCACTGTCCACACGAGCGCCCAGATGGCGCGTGTTCAAACACTGCAGGTTCCGACCGCGCCCATCCGAGGACCCTCCCCACCTGCACTAACTCCCCAGGTGATGTCGACTGCCTGTGGCTTTGGGGTGCCCACACGGCTGGCTCACATGTGCATCTCTAGCCCGGGCCTCCCCAGTCCTACCCGCAGCCCGACTCCATTCTCCTCCCTCCCCACATCTTATTCACCCTCAGATTCATTCACATGCCAATACCCCCCACCCCCAGCCCGGCGAGGCCACCCTTTCCCCCGCTGAGCTACCTACCGCGAGTGCCTGCTCCCACATCTCACCCATCTCCCCGCGTGCGCTTTCTCTTCCACCCACCAACCAGAGGGCTCCCGCACCCTGCCGCCCCAAAGCCCCGCGCCTTCCCAGCTCACTGAGCACAGAGCCCCGGGCTCTCGTCAGCACAGGCCGTACGGGACCTGGTCCCTGTCACTCACGTGCTCAGCCACCTGGCCTCTCTGCTGTCCTCGTCCCGCCACACTCCCTACCCCTGGGCCTTTGCACACCCCGTTCCATCTGCTGGTGATGGTCTTCCTGGGGCAAAAACGAGGTCCATATCTCACCCCCAGCTGGACCAGCACCCCTGCCCCTCCACCGCTCCACCCTGTCATCGTGCTTGTGCGTCCCCAGAGGGCTCAGCACCACCTACCAGGGTCTGTCTTATCCTCCGACGTCCCCACAGAGAAGCAGGCATGTCGCAAGCAGGCTTTACTGGGCGCACTGCCGCAGCCCCAGTGTCTAGCACAGGGCCTGTCGTACGGCAGGCACGCAGGTTTTTTTTTTTCTTTAATGAAGTAACCATTTTAAAAAATTAAGAATGTTTGTATCATCTGGGATATTTCAATTTCCATACCTACTTTCTCCTAATAACAGTCATTTTTTACCTTAGGGGGTAAAAAAGAATTAGGACTACACTCTCATCTTTCTGTCATAAACAAACCATGTTATAAATAAAAATAAGTCTCCATCTCGTTCCAGGTGAAGGTAAATATGCAAATGTTAACATACAAGGCAGAAAATGGGGAACTTCAGCATTAAAAAAAAAACTTTGAAAATAACTGTCGGACGTCACAGAAAATAACTTTCACTGACTTGTGTAATGTGCAAGGGTTCAGCGAGAGGAAACAGGAACCAACCGTACTGGGGCCACGGGACGCGGCCATGAGGCGCGCCGGCATCCACTGCGCAGTGACCAAAGAGACTTTCTAGGCAGTGAAAAGGTTTGCCGCGAGGGCCCCGCGGCGCGCTCCGCAGTGAGAGCAGAGTCAGGGCTGCTCCACTGACAGGCTCCTGACGGGCTGGGAAGTCTGCCGCCTCCCAAACAAAGGCCTCTCAGTCTCAGAATTCCTGGAAGGCACAAAGCTGAGAGTCACGCCCTGCGGCCCGTCCACTGAGCCTCACAGAAGGTCCAGTCTTCCCGCCTCACCCCGGCTCCACAGGGCACGGAGATACGGTGGCAGACGTGACAACTTCACGTCTGTGTCCAATTAGATCATCTCTGGGTTCCAAGTACTTTTTATTGCGGACTGATATCGGACTCACAGCGAAGCTGTGAAGACAGCAGGGTCCTCGCCCGGCTCCTGCTGTTCACGACCGTGGCACGCTGGAAGAGCCCTGCTCAGGGACTTTGCAGGCGGCTCCTCCACGCGGGTTTGTCTGACGCCTCTTCCAGACCGGGCTGGAGCAGTGGCCGAGGGTGCAGGGACGCAGGACGTGGGCAAAGTGCCTCCTCACCTGTCACTGCTGGGAGTGTGCGACACAAAGGACTCAACACCGCTGACATTCACTTTAGGTGGGGTCTGCCAGGCTCTTCTACTATAACGTTAATGTTTTTTTCCATTCCCTACTCCATTCATTCAAAATGAGTCACTAAGTCCAGCCCGCGGCCAGCGGGAGGGGAGGTAAGCTCCACCTCCAGGAACGAAGATGACGGAAAGACCGCGTCAACGTTAAAGCCACCACAGTCATTAAGAAATAACTTGTCACTTTCTTTTAACTGAAATTTGTTTGACAAACAAATCTCAAGTTATGGTTCATGACAACTAACAAAAGCTGAGGGTTAGGGGAAAAAAAGCGAGGCTTGAGAAAGATTTATAACCAGACCCCATAAACAAAACATCTGTGAAATCAGCGACAGAGACAAAAAGACATTTAAAATATTTAGTTTGAGCTTTAAAGTGTTTGTCAGTTTAATCCCTGGTCAAAGCTGTATTGTCATCACACCAAACAGAGCTTCTTCCCTGTCTCCACTCAGGATTTACTGACTTTCACCTGGCGACACAACTCCCCGCCATCGACATGGCTCGGAGGACAGAAGGAAAAAACATAAAGCTTTAGCTTATCAAACATACGTGAGGAGGGGACAGCGCGTGAGGCGCCTGCTTCAGCAACCTGGGTCAACACGCCCTCCTGTCCCCACTGCCCAGGACGAGGCTCTGCACAGGACAGTGGCCGAGTGAGATGCTGCCCCCTGACCCCCTCAGAACTCAGCCTCTGCGGACAACAATGCTGCAGGAGTCCGAATGGCGCCATGGCCCTGCGACACGAATGAGCAGGAGCCGTCGCCAGGACCCAGCACAGTATAGGTCACCAGACTCCACCTGCCGGGGCCCTGGCTCTGGCTTTGGCCTGGAAATTTGCTCTGGAATAAACAGCTCCAGTGATTCTCGTGTAGCGGGTCCCCCTTCGAGAAAGAGCAACCTGGTATAAGACACGCACAACGTGCCTGCTGAGAAAGGTCCCAGTGTCACTCAAGCTTGAGATAACACTGATTCCCAACACTCCTAAACCTCACGCGGCTTCACCCAGCTGTGTATTCCTGACTCAGACCACCCTGCTGCCATCAAGCTCATTCTCGCCTTTATCTCTCATCGCTGCTTTTCAGGCACTGGAGAGTCTCATCAGTTCCACGACGAGGTGAAATACTGGATTTAAAAACTTCAAAAGCTTCATTGCTGCCATGTCTAGACCTCTTGCAACGTGAACAGGTACCATTCTGACCGTTCCGAAGGTCCAGAAATCCAGCCACCTTTAGACGGGGCGACCCAGACCACGCGAGTGTCCTCTGCACCGTCCTCCAATTCATCTCCCGCTCTGACCCTCCGCGGCCCCTCCACGCTTTCCCACGCAGCTTATACTACTTTGCCCCAGTTTACTGCTGTTTTACTATTATTCGGTAGTGAGCTATTTCTCATATAGATTAATCCATTTTCACATATTGACAATAAATTAAGAACTCATTTTACTCGTTACCTGAAAATGGCTTTTCCAACACTTTGAATGCTGATCTGTGACCTAAAACAAGGGTCCCCATCTCCAGGCCGCCGACCAGTACTGGTCTGTGGCCTGTCAGGAACCAGACTGCACGGCAAGAGGTGAGCGGCGGGTGAGCAAGAGTGAAGCTTCGTCTGTATTTGCAGCCGCTCCCCAGCACCAGCATCACCACCACAGCTCCACCTCAGATCATCAGGCATCTGATTCTCACAGGAGCACTGGTCCCTGGTGCCACAAAGGGTGGGGACCACTCCTCTAAAAGGAAGATTGTCAGTTATTACGGGAATTGGGGTGATGAGGTCTGTGATCTCAATCTTTTCAACTATACAGAAAATGCTAGTCGGCTATAACTCAAGATCAAGAAAAGGATATATTGATGCCACCTCCTGATAATATAGCTAACAAGCCCTTTTCTGTCAACTAAACATTAAGTTGAATATGCCCAGTGATGAATATATAAAGCCTAGAACACCTTTAACATACTCCTACCAAACTCAAACATCATGAAGATATATCGATTTTCCTGGAAACCCACACCTCTTCCCTCACGACCATGAGACTCTGACATACCAAACGATGCAATCATTTCAGAGATGCTTAAGTACCTACAGAAGGCTTTGTTTTGTCAGTAAAATACCTACAAGTCCAAAGCAACTAACTTCTCCACTTAAGTGTCAGAACAATCTTCTCTAAATTATAGAAGCAAAAACCAGACTCCAAGGCCACACATTCAAGGATCTGTTTACACAGGTCGAGATCTGTGCACAGTCCTCGGGACGAGTTCTGAATGGTTGGTTTTCTGATACCCAGAGGCCTCTGGCAACAGCCTCTGCATTTCACGAGCACTTGCTCTGTGCCAAGCGCTAATAACGATAACATGCGTCATCTCAGTTCATCCTTCAAACAGCCCTATGAGGCAGGCAATTTCTTATTCCACTTTTTAAAAAAAATTAAGATCCAGAGAAGTTAGGTAACTTGCTGTCCAAAGTCACACGGCTGGTGAAGAAGGGAGTGGATGGACTGAGACTCAAGCCTCAGCCTACTGTGCCCCAACAAATGTCACTGCCCCTTTGCTTCAACGCCTGTGCCACTTGGCCTCGTTCTTCACCCTCTCCCCTTGCTGCCCTCACCCCAGCAACGTTGGTCCCCTTGTGTGTCTTAAATACGCCACACACACTGCCCTTTACTGTCGCCCTCGCTGCACCCCGGCCTGGCCAGGCCCTCGGATTGGAAGGCGGCTGGGTCTTCACTTCCCGCTGTGGCCCAAACCTGAACACTGTCTTGATCAGAGCGGATGTTCAAAATGTATCTGAAAAGTGACTGTGCATGCATGCTGTAACTGGTTGGAAGTCTTCCTAATTTTTAGGGCACAATCCTCTGACTTCTTAAACAAAGGATAAGAAGATACTCAAAGTGATTTGTCTAACTGTAAAAAGCAAAATTTAAGCCATGAAGCCAAGGCCCCAGAATGGACTGTCTTGTGTGACATCAATGAAAATGGTAAAGTAAAAGACCTTAAAAAATTCTCCCCTCCATAAAAGCAAAGAGAACACACGCAAAAATTAGTTGAGGCAGCCTTTTCTGAACTTTGGATACTGGCCAAAGGCTTGCAGTAATCCAGGAAGCATTTATGAGGGGAAAAAAAACAGTGAAATTCTGGTAAGAACAGTGAACTCTGTGGCAATTCAACTTACCCTATTTCTAGTCCCTGTTTCCCAGCAATGTGGTAACCCTGAAAACCAGCAAGCCATAATCACAGTGAACACCAGCAGCCTGGCAGCCAGCGGAGGGGGCGGAACGGGGCTGGAGCTCCTTCAAGGCCCCATTCCCAGAGAACTGTCATTACCATGGTCTGGTGCTTCCAAGAAGACCCCATTTGCAAGGCTATCTTTATCTGACCTAATATGGAGCCTTCCCACTGCAAACAGCCTATGGGCTGGGGGGCGGGGCAGGGAGGACATTTGTTAAAAACAATCAGAGGCCACTGTTAAGTGTCATGCTGCCCCAGGAAGTGGCTAACAGCTGAGGCAAAACACAGGTTAACCAAAAAGCTTAAAAAAAGCTGGGACGCGACAGGTCCTTAAGGGTCTTTGAAAAGTCTGAATATATTCCTGGGACTTTCAAAGGCCATGCACGTGCCCAGGGAAGACCTGAGAACCCCCAAAGCTCTCATCTCTGGCTGACCTTGACGCTCGCACAAGCAGAAAGTGAGGCTAAGGAAGAGCTGCAAACAGCTTGGGGGGCGCCAAAGGCAAGCACCACGGCACACAGACCGAACAAAGCCTGGGGACGTCCTTGTTCCAGACATCTAAGGAAATCGCCACCCAATCATTAGCTGACCACTAAGCAAACCAAGCAGAGATTTCAGTGACCACACACAGAAAATGGAATTGGTTCTAAATAGTCGCTAAACAAACAGCAGCAGCAAAGGCAAACCCTAGGCAGGGAGCAGAATCTGATGTCCTGAAATGCTGTATTTTTTAAAATGTCCAGTTTTCAACAGAAACCATGAGACAAGCTAAGACAGAAGGAAGCATAACCTACACAGAGGGGGAAAGAGCAGCCAATAAAGAGATTTAAAATATTTAAAAGAGCCAAATAGAAATTTTGGAGTTGAAAAATAAAATAATCGAATTGAAAAATTCCCAACAGATTTGAACAGGCAGAAGAAAGACCTAGCAAACTGAATATGGTCAACTGAGATTCTCCAGTGTGAAGAGCATAAAGAAAAAAGAACTAAATAAACAAAATCTGAGCTTATGCATCAGGGTCAACCTAGAAAAAGAGTAAGAAAAAGAAAAGGGCAGAAAGAATATCTGAGGAAATCTTCCCTAATTTGACGAAAAACAATCCACACACCCAAGAAGCTCAGCAAACTCTAAGTAAGATAAACCCAAAGAGAACCATACCTAGACACACTGTGTCTCTGCTGAGAGCCAGAGGGATGCCTGGAAGCAGGGACTCGTCACATCATGTAGGAGGAATCCTCGGTTAAGGTCAATGACTGATTTCTCAACAGAAACCAGGGATACCAGAAAGCCTCCCTGCAAAGCACTGAAAGAAAGACTGGCCATTGACAATCTCTATCAACAAAACCACTTTCCCAAAGTTAAGGAGAAATGAGAACATTCTCACATAGACATAAACTGAGAATCTTTCACTAGCGAACCTGCCCTATGAGGAATGTCGAAGTGAGTCTATAACAGTGAAACAAAAGGACACCAGCCAGTACCTCTCGTACACACGAATGAAGGGTGACTACACAGGTAACATGAAAGGCAGTGTGAACATACTGTCTGGCTATGACACTCGTTCTCTTATCTGACGTAAAAGACAACTGCATGAGGCGGTAAGTATGAATCCGTGTTGACAAGCATACGATGTAAAAGACATCATCTGTATGACAATGAGAGCACAAAGGAGGGAGAGAGAATGGAGCTATATAAAAGCGAAGAGTTTGTATACTATTATTATTAAGTTAGTATTAATCTGAACTATGTTAACAAGATGTTAATTGCAACGGGACAAAAAAATAACTCAAAAAAGTAAAGTAAAAAAATGACAAGAGAGTGGAATATATACAAAATATCTAACACAAAATAAGACCATCGGGAAACAAAAAAGACATGACATAGAAAATAGCAAAATGACATAAATCCTACCCCATCAATAATAATATCAAATGTAAAAGGATTAAATATTCCAATTAGCAGGCAGAAATGGCAGAATAGATTTTTTTAAAGTATCCTAGTACAGATATTGTGGATTCCATTCCAAACTACCACAATAAAACTAATAATCTCAATAAAGTGAATCACAGATATTTTTTGGTTTTCCAGTGTACATAAAAGTTATGTTTATACTATACTGTAGTCTACTGAGTATAGCACTGTCTAAAAAAAGTATATACCTCAACATAAAATATTGCTAAAAAATGCTAACCATCATCTGAGCCCTAAGAGAGCTGTACACTCTTTGCTCATACCTTCCATTTGTAAAAAATGAAATACTTGTGAAGAGTAATAAAATGAGGTATGCTTGTATATGCCACCTACAATAGACAAGCTTTAGATTCACAGACCCAGATAGGCTGAAAGCAAAAGGATGGAAAAAGATATACCACGTAAATAGGAACCAAAAGAGAGCTGTAATGGTTATACTAATACCAGACAAAAGAGATTTAAAGACAAAAATTGTTATTAAAGAAAAAGGAGAAATTTTATAATAATAGAAGTGTTCATCCATCAGGAAGATGTAGCAGGTATAAACATATGCCCTAACGACATATGTGCCCAAAAAAGCATGGAGTGAAAACTGCTATAACTGAGGGGAGAAATGGACAATTCGACACCAACACTGGCGACTTCAATACCCCACTTTCAGTAATGGACAGAACAAGACAGACGGTAACGAGGAAGGAGAACAACATCTGATCAGCATCTGATCAACGACACCTGACAGGTGTCCGAAGAGCACTTTGCTCAACAGCAGCAGAATACACATTCCTCTGCGGGGCACCTGGAAACTTCTCCGGAGCTGGCCCTGCATCAGGCCACGGGAAATGAAGTTGGGACCATCCATAAGTGACCCGTGGCCTTGGGCCGCCATGCTGTCTCCCGTCTTGCATTCCCTTGTTTTCCACGTCCGCTCTGTGTCCTTCATGTGTGACGCTGTCACGGCCCTTACACAGTGAGCCTGGCTCAGGCTTCTGACGTGTAGATGTAGGGTGTGGCGACTAGGGGGAGTCCTTGGAAGGCACCCACCTCAGTGTGCGTGCCTGATGTGACAATGGCTGGGAGACGCTGGGTTACATGACCGATGAGAAACACAGCAGAAACGAGCTGGAAACGGCTTCGCGTCCATGAGAAGAGATGACGTTCTTTTCATACCAAACGGAAAACATCCTAAGACGTGTGAGTGAAACTCGGCGAGATGGAGTGTATAAAACACACTACCATTCGTGTAAAGGGGAGTGATACGCAGACTTCATTGCTCACACGTGCACAGGGCACTCTCGTAAGGATGCACGGGGCTGACTCACAAGAGGAGCCCAGGGGCTGGAGGCAAATGGGGAGAGGGGAGGACACTTGTCCCTATAAATTCTTCGCACTTCTGCGTTTGAACCATGTGAACACACTCACTATTATAAAGACAATAAATATTTTAAAGTGGCCAAATCCATCTCTACCTATTTCCAGCTTTCATTAGCAATGATTGTTTTCTACCCAAAACACCTTCATTACTAGCCAAATGCTGAGTTAAGATAATAAAAGCAAGATGTGGATACTGATTACCTAGCTGTGTTCAGTTTGTGACAATCCTCTGAGCTCTCCTTGTATTTATAATCCATGCATTTTCCCATGGGAAGTTAAAAATAAAAGGAATACGTTACATCAATTTTCTTTTTGTTCTCTTATTAAAAGAATAGTATAATATTTCATATATTTGCCTAAATAAAATAAATTGGTTTAAATTTTTCAACGTTTCTCCAAAAGTCTTGATAACTGAGTTAATAACGGTGATCCTGGGCGACCCTGGGGACAGCCGGCCCCTCCCACGGCTGCCCCATCGGTATCAGCACCCTCGCTGGCTGCTGGGTGGAAGGGCTCACTGGGCCTGAGGAGCATTACTGAAGACGGCCTTGTGCTTTACTACATTGAAATCACAGATCTTCATTATCAAGTATTTAAAGCCAACGATGAAAAACGCCAAGGTTGTAAAAGACAAAGAAAGAGGCTGCGCAAACTGAAGCTGCAAATGCCCCAGGCTGAAGGAGAGGACCAAATGCAGGACCAGACCCCACGCTGGGCCCTGAACGGGGAAGGAACAGCTGCTACATGGGACTTCACAGGACAGACAAAATCAGAATATAAACGGCAGGCCAGGGCATCCACGTTAAATTGACCTAAGCTGTGGTTATATAAGAGAATTCCCCATTCTTAGTCAAAATGTGGTGACGATATTTAAAGGGCAACAATGTAAGTTAATCTTCAATGGTGGGGGTTGATCTCTGTATAGGCGGGAAGGGAAATACAGAGTAAAACCCAAACAGGGTAATCTGAGCATAGGGTGTATGTATGCTCTATGTACTGTTTTTTTCTTTCTGTTACTTTTCTGTGAAGTTACAATTACTTCCAAATGAAGTTTTTTAAAACTATGTATTAAGAACTACCAAAAACTATCAAAACAACCCTAGAAATGAATCCAGATTTTGACGATGACAGTTGGTCCTCACGAGCCATTTTAAGCATGTAAAAGTGTAATCCCAAGGCATTACTGCAACTTGCAAAAAAAAAAAAATTACACCTTCCGGCTAGATGTATAACAGCCCTAAGTAAGTACCTTCAAGGCTCAAGCTTAACATAAACTCTACCTCAATCATTTCTCATAATGTGAGCAGACTTCAAGGAAAAGCTAGATTTAAGGAAGTTTAATAAAAGCTCCTCAACCCCATGAGTGGTGAACATGAGGACAAACCCTAATAATGACTCAAGTTAGAAACACTGAGTACTGTACAAAAAAAAGAAAAGAAATCAAAGGTCTCATAAAATGGCAAATGTCCCAGTAGACAGAATTCTTAAAAATGATGAACTACACGTAAGAGGCAAAACTTTTCAATTTACAGAAAAAGGTAGAGAAAACTCCTATGACCCAAGGAAGGGGAGAATTTCTTTAACAAGGCACAAAAAGCCCAAACCATCCAGGGAAAGAATGATGTTAGACCACACTTAAATTCACAATTTGCACGTGATAAAACCACAACATTTAAAGTGAAAAGAAAAGCCACATTCTGGGAGAAGGCAGTCTCCAACGTAAGGAGGGTCACTGGGGCCCAGCCCGGGGAGAGTGCAGTGGGAAGGGACCCAGAGACCCGGGTGTGGACGCAGTAAGTCATTAAACAGACCCCTCAAGCCTAAGGGGCGACTCTGAGTGCCCAGATGGGACAGCTGAAAACTCCCATCACGGGGAAAACCGCTGGAAAACTGTCTCCCCACCCTGCAGCCCTAGGCCCTCTCCTTCGCACTGTTTCGGCACTGACGCCAGGTCGCGGTTCTCGATAACCCCGCGATGCAGGCTCTGCTGGTGTCTGCCCGCAGTGTGTCAGCTGTGGCAGCAGGGCAGCACTACGGTGTGTCCTTTCACATCCTCTCCCGGAGGCCGGCCTGTCCTGCGCCTCCGACAGGCGGGCGAGCCTCCCAGAGGCGGGCCGCAGGAAGCCTTCCAGAGCACGCCAGATGTATGTTCTAAACGTAAAGAAACACCCTAAGGTTATGACTACTTCATTAAGGACGGGAAATGCAAATACTGCCAGTGGTATTGTGCTTAAAACTGCAGGGGACACCCAGACAGCTTTCCTCACTGCAAAAATCCACGACAAGACCCCACCGCAGCCCATGAGCCATGGCCTGTGTGGGCCGGGAGTGGCGGGGGGCACACAGAGAGATCAGAGGGTTCACTCATATCCCATTTAGGATTTAAACATATCTTTTATAATTGGCAACTACACAAAGGCTACTTCCTGTATACTTGGAAATGTCTACTTCCCTAGCAGTTCAAATGAAAGAAATAGATTATTAGGAGGCATTTAAGAGCAAGTCTGGGGGAAGACAAGTAGAGGCAAGAATACTATTTCTTCACTCAAGTACTGTAGAAAACTAACTCAGAAGAAAAGCTATCAGTTTACATCAGGAAGTAGGTTTCTTTCTCTTGGACAAAAGGCCTAGTGATTCCCTCTGCTCCTCACCACTATCGGCAGTTTATCAATCTAAACACAACAAAGCCTAAATAATTTTTTCCACTCTGACTAATACCAGATCCTGCAACCACAGGCAAGAGGTGCATGCACATCTGCCAATAAAAACAGAGAAATCAAAAGCTTACTCATGTTTCCTAGAGCTATCAAAGAGAAGACATCTACAAGCAGACTTCTCCAGAAACCTGCATCCATTTGTCTAGATAATCGAGTCGCCTGCCACCTATTCTGAAAGGAAAAACTATATTGCAAATTTACCATAGTTTAAAGCTTTAAAATAAATGTAAAACCCATGCTTTTGGCTTTTTTTTACATTACTGTTCCCTTTATGAATTCGAAACGTGGTTTCTGAACTGTGTGGGTCAACGTGACCGGATAAGGCCAGGCCTTTGGCGTCCCCGACACGTTTGCAGTCGCATGTGTGAAGTCAGCACAAGGGACTGGACGAACTTTCTGGATCATCATGGAAAGATCATTGTGAGCTGCAGCAAACGATATCTTTTCCTTGGGCCCCAAATGCCATTTTTTGTTAATTAAGAAATGGGACAAAAGTAACAGAAGATATGTTCTAGAAACCAAGAGAAAGAGTAACGAGAGGGACATTGAATAAAAAACAAACAGACAAAAAAAAAAAAAAAAAAAAAGAGGGCGAAAACGTATAGGAACACCAACGTGAAGCCTTCGGGAGGAGAGCATCACGCGCTTCCCACGCCTGGTTCTGGGCGAGTGACAAACCGCGCGGGTACGTTCGCGTTCTTACCTCGTAAGACCAGACGCACTGCACGCCCGCGAACCTCCGCACACAGCGCCCCACCTCCACGTCCTCGTGCGTGGTGTACATCTCCCGCAGACACTCCCCGATGTGCGGCACCACCCTGCGGAGCACCTCCCGGCTCATGATCACGCCGGGGCCTCCCATGCAGAAGTTCTCGCCGGGCTCCAGGGCCAGCTTGCCCATCTCCTCCGTGGTGCCCAGTCCCGTCTGCCCGAGGAAGAGGGGCTCGCTGCTGTTCAGACTCCTCAGGAAGCTCTCCAGGCGGTCCCCCTTGATGTAAACGTCATCGTCCGCTCGCATAAACCACTCGTACTGGTCCAGGTAGTGGTCGTGCATGTACTTGAGCATCATGAAGGACTTCTTCTGCGGCGGGTACGAGTCGTCCACGCCCCGCAGCGCCACTACTGGGATGGGGACTGCCGTGTCCGAGCCTTCGCTCGAGAAGAACTGCACTTGACCAGGAATTGTCTTGGACCACGTTCTGGAATTAGAACAAATACCAGTGAGAGAGCAGCCTGTGCCGAGCCTCTCCTTTGCAGAACGCCACGTATCTGCTTGTGCTGGATCACTTATCGCGTGCCCAAAGGATGCTAAGGAGCTATCTGATCTGCCAGCTTCCCCTTACCAGAATCCCACGTACTGGGTATTGCAAAGTCCACATTCATTTGCAAAAGAGGCCCAAAAGAGAAAGAATGATGCACTGTTCAAATATTTCCACGATAACTGGGTTTCAGTTACAGCTGAAAACCGAATTGCCAGGCCACCAAGGACTAGATATTCAGGTTGATTATCCGATACTATTGACTCATAGCTACAAGCGCCTCCACTCTTTAAAACACTAAAAAAGAATTGTTCATTCAACAAGTTTTCTTTGAACACTCAATAAGCACCAAGTCCGTGCTAAGCCAGGGGGATGCAGAGGGGAGCAAAACACAGGCCCCAACTCACGGCGCTGATGCCAGCAGAGACAGACATTTGTCAGAACAGTCACAAGAACGTCGGTATCACCACGGACTAAGACAAGCCTCTGAAAGAAAGGCTCACAGACCTAAAGGGCATGAACAAAGGATGCAGAGGGGCTGGCTACATGGGCCCAGAACGCAGTGTGTGTGTGTGTGTGTGTGTGTGTGTGTGTGTGTGTGTGTCTCGAGGGGCTGGGGGAGTATTGTGACACCAGGAGGGCACAGGCAAACTGCAGGGCCTGGCAGATACCCCAGAGATGGGGGCCCTTCTGCTATAAGAACCACGGGCGGCCGCTGAAGGGACAGGGGACGGGGCAGAGGGAGATGGAGGGCTCTGTGCTCTGAAGCCCCGGGCTGGACAGAGGTGAAGGCGCCCACTGAGCGAGGAAAACCTCGTGGTCAGCAAGAAGGCAACACAGCTCCACTGCGGAGCAACTGATTTAAGGCCATCGACTGACCTTTGTCCTTAGACTGTCTCTAAGCTATGCATTCAGAGCGGAAGTAGTCATGCTACAAAAATGCATTTATATGGACTTCTAAGAAAGACACCTCAGAGAGCATAAGCCGAAGACTGAATTCAGTCTTAATGAGATCATGAAGGTGCGGCTCCCAGATGACGTCCTCCAGATGTATTTTCTTTTTACTTGACTGTGAGGACGTTTGCTAGAGTGAAAGGTGACGTGAATGATCCAAAGCACATGCCTTAGGAATGTCTGAAGAGAGACACCGAACCTCCCTGGAGGAGGTGCAGAAGTAGGGAGAGAGGGCTGGGTAGGGCGAGGAGACCCCTACTTCTGACTCTGTATCTCTACACTGAATGAGATTGTTATAAGCATGATATTACTGTTTTGGGGAAAAAAATTTAATTGTGATAAATTATACATAACTTCAAATTTACCATTTTACCCATTTTTAAAGATAACGTTCAATGGCATTAAGCACATTTGCACTGTTCCATAACCGTCACCACCATCCATTCTCCAGACGTTTCTTCGTCTTGCAAAACTAACGTTCTAAAGCATTAGTTTTGTCATTTTAAAAATAATCTACAACAAAGTATTTAAACAATTACTAGCTTTTAATTTTCCTCCTAACCCAAATATAAAGATTATAAAATGAACTCAAACTTATTAAAGCTGAGAAAAAAGTCAATAGCAGTGAATTTTTTTGTTGAACAATTCTCAGAAAGCCTAAAGATTAAATATGCATCATTTACGTCAAATCTAGGATGATAAGATGCACTGCTGTTTTCTGTACAATAACAACAACAACAACAAAAACAGCCCATCGTCCTCACATGATGCCAGCAACTGTAAACCGTAATGCCTGTGGATTTGAAATGGGCCTTATGCCACTTACAAAACTCTCTGGCAAAGAACTCGGCAGGATGGACCCCAACGGGACTCTGGACGCTGTACTGGGTACCATACATAGTCACCAAGACCATGCCCATGAAGAAAAGGACATGAAGTAAACACAGGAGGGATGGGACAACGAATTTCAAGAGCATCCGAGCCCTCCCACAGAAAGGCAAGTCTGGTTAAAATTTTGAACGAACCACAACCTACCTAGAATGGATGATAACCTGAACGCAGACTTCTGACATGCTAACGTCTGCAGAGGAGGCGACCTGCCATCCTGGGGAAGTGAGTGACGAAGAGCAGGACTGAGAACTGGTACCAAGAAGACCCCCGGCCGAGTCCAGGAGCCCCTGCTGCCTTCCTCCCTTTATGCAGACGTGATTGTTGCTCGGCAGCCACAACAGTTCTTGGAAAACATAAGTAACTGCAGTCCATGGCATGTAACAGAGGCCGACAAATACTGCCCACTCTTGTGACCTAAGTGACTCAAAGATGCCACACGCGCTCAAGGGCACAAATCACTTTTTTATCTGAGAAATTTCCAGGTGGGGGTCTCTCACTTGCCACAGCCACATTTCCTTCCATCTCTACACAGAGAAAGAAATCAGCTTAAACCACAACCAGAAAATAATTAAGAGGTAAAATTTACAGGCATGCTAAAGTTGAAATACACTACCATTCATTGAACTTCTGAACTACAGTTAAAAGTCAAATAGTCTATATGATCTTACAACTGATTTTTAAAAATAGTGAATAAAATCAACCAACTTTGGTTTCTACCCGATTGCTTCTGAACTTAAATGTGATTAATAAAACAAATTCAAGTTCCAAGCAGTGCTAAAGCAGCCAACTCCAGAAGCCGTGAAAATACTAACACACCGTGACACTATTTGGGACACTCAGCAGGTGAGACAATGCTTGCCATCCAGTGGTTCAGAGCACCGGCTCCAGAACTGGGCTGTCGGGGTGAGAATCCAGGCTTGATTTGGGGCAAGTTACTCTGTGCTTCACTTTCCTTACCTGGAAACGGGGGATAAGAACGGTCCCTGCCTTCGAGGGCTGTGAGGGTTAAATAGATGACATATCTAGTGCTTAGAAGGTGGCCTGGCACGCGGTGAGCGTTATATAAGTGTGACTTACTAAAGGAGACAGAAGTTTGCAAATAAAATGAGAGTGAAAGAAAAAACGAGGGAGACAGGAAACTGTGAGCTGAATGTGGACTGGTCGGTCTCAAGATTACACCCTGGAGTGAAGGTGCTATAGAAAATGCCTCTTCTCACCTTTCTGGCTGCAAACTTGATGCTAAGCTACACATTAGAACTGTTTTACTATCAACCTCAGATAGTATTAGGATCAAAGTCTAACAAGACTTTAAACTTTACAAGTGTTTCCACTTAAAACACCAGACTCCTCCATATTAGACTGAGGAATAAAATTTCTATTCGTCGGGCCCTGCTTCCAAGTGTCTCACTCGGCAGAGCAAGGCATGACTACAGAGATGGAGGCCTCGGTGACAGCCACCACTGATGTGAATTAATGCCTGAACTACGACTTGAAATGATGTCATCTGTCCAAAAAGAGAAACTGAGTAATTTAAAAGCAGACAATCTAACCTCAAAGCACCCTTAAAAGCTTCTCTGCAGCTTTATGGTAATTCCGCCCAATTATCTTTTTCCTTTTTAGGTAACCCAGGGAAAAACCTCATACTGCCCTTTTCTGTTCTTAAATGACTGGTGGTTTGAGGGAAACCTCTCAATCTGAAGTTTTTGTGAATCCTCCAACCTTAAGAAATGATGATCTGTCACTTAAGGTACCTTTAGTTCAAACAGGTCCACAAAGTCAAAGAGCCCTGAACACAAACCGACTCGCCGTCCTGGAGGACGAGGGGAAGTGATGAATAATTTCAGAGAAGCGAAGGAAACGTTGCTGAAGAAACAAGCTGTCCCTCTTTCTGCAACAGAAACAGTTCAGTTCCTTAATTTTCACAAGCAAATGTCAACTTTGCCATCATCACAGGGAGGAGCAAAGAGCTTGAGCTTAAATGAAACCACAGAACGTTTGCAAAGGCCCCTGCCAGAAAGCTCAATTTTCAATGGCTGGATGACCAACGCTTGCCAACGCACAGATAAAAGACACCTGAAATCTGAGAGTGCCAAGCAATCCTCCAGTCATTCTGCCAGGCTGCTAAACACTATCCTCACAGAGTTAAATCACAGTTAGGCACCGCACCTGGCCCACACCGGCGTCACGAAGGAACGTCCGTGCGAGTTAGCATCTGGTAACAGTCTCCACTCCTGGTTAGTGTCGTTTTAAGAAAAATTACAAATACATTTCTGTTCAAAATTGCATCTACAGCATCACTGTTGTCCTGGATACACCTTCATGATATACAGATAAGTTTTAAAAGCATGCAGTGCTACAGACCTGCGATGTGGATTATTAAGAGGCTACAATTACACATACAAAATTAAATAATGTACAACTCTGCTCCGAAGTGTTTACTGTGACTATTTCTGGATGGAAGATCAGAAGAGATTTAATTTTCTTCTTTGTGTTGTCCACATTTTCTAAATTTTCTGCAACAGGTGTACTTAGAGTTTGAAAAAACATTTATCTGGGGAGGGAGGAAGTATTTAAGCTAAAAAGCATCCAACGATATAAAAAGATTAGACAACAGAGAATTTTACTTGTGGAATAAAAATATTTTTACTCTATGCAATGGACAAAAACTAAAAGAAAAATGGAGTAAGATTATTTCCACTTTTTCTAAGCTTATACCAATTTTTATGGGTAAAAAGTGAAGATTTTCTGTAAGGTCCCCAAAATCACTATGACATATGTTGTCTGATTGTTACAGTGGTACATTTGAAAGGCCTCCTCATCAAGTCACCTCAGAATCTGCAGTCAAGGAGGAAGGGAGAATATAGTTTTCCCCGTGGAACTGATAGATAATAGGAATTAAATGTATGCTATATTTAAATTCTTCCCTATTACAGGATTTTAGACAACTTAACCAAAATGCATAAAGGCTGAAAAACATAAGAAAATGAAACCAAAGAAGAGGAGAGTGGGAGCCAGGCGTGAGGGGGCACTGGCTCTGCCGGGGGGTCACGGTCATGGTGGGCTGCCGGCCCGGCTCCTCGCCCACAGCAAGAACCAGTCCGAGCTCTGGGCAGATGCCAACTGGAACCAGCGCTCAGGTGCTGAGTCCTACCGGCCACCACGTGACCTCCCCACATGCAACTGGTGGCCACATTCAGCCACGAGCCTCCTGAGAGGCAGCCAAGAGAAGTCACAAGACCCCTCCCACTGTGTGGGGCTAAGTGCACTATCTTTCCCTGACACAAGGCCTGAGGGAAATTTGTCCCGGGGTGGCTGGCAGAGAAGGCAGGGCGTGTGCAGTGAGAGTCCTTACAGCATGGGTGTCCAGGCCCCTGGCTGCAGGACCAGTACCGGTCCGTGGCCTGGCAGGAACCAGGCCACACAGCAGGAGGTGAGCAACGGGCAGGTAAGCAAAACTTCTCTAGCGCCAGCATCACTGCCTCAGCTCCGCCTCAGCTCAGGCATTAGATGCTCACAGGAACATAGGTCCCTGGTGCCAGAAAGGCTGGCGACTGAGCCCGGCGTGGCAGAGCGACATTCTGAGTCCACAGCCTCAAAGAAGGACATGCGCTGCCAGTCAGAGCTGCCACAGGCCTGAGCCTGATCAGCCTTGGGGAAACTGAGGTCAGCCTTCCAAGGGTCCGGAATGATGGCTCGGGCCCTCTGGGTGCTGAGGGGACACGCTCCGGCAGGCCGGTGCACATGACGCAGGCCACTGTCCTGTCCAGGCGCGGGGGCCTGCAGCCGGGGCGCTCAGTGGCAGGTCCCCCTCTTCTGCATGTGCGATCCCCAGACCCGAGGCTTCCTTTGAAAACCTTTAACTGTCTCGTGTGGGACCTTCAGCCGTGAGCAATCTCAAATTCTTTTTGGAGGAAGGGAAATATGAGATCACAAAGGTAGAAACATTTTTTAAAAAAAGAAATCAAATTATCTTCTTTCTCTCAAATTATACTCTTTACTGTTAATCCTAGAAGACGGACTTAAGATGAAAGCGGGCCCTAAAGAGACTTTTTTTCCTCAATAAAGCTGTGGGCGGTAGATTTTGGCTTCCCACCTCAACAATGGCCCGGGCATCATCCCAAGAGGCAGGTCCAAGGAATCCGAGTGACAGCACCGCCCCGAGCCCAGGTTCACGGCGAACAAAGCGAGCCCTCAGCAACTGTGACCACAAACGCACCTTCTTTGAAAGGGGAGGATTAAAATTTGGAGTGTGATGACAGAAGGCAAGTTCCGATCTCATGACACACTCCCAAAGCTCCAGGTGTCGGGGAGCGACCTTACACGGTTTGTAGTTTGCTGCTGTACATTTAAAAGCTCAAATATGCAACTAATTCTTAATCTTGCACGAACAAAATTTACTTTCAAATCTAATTCTAAGCAAAAATTAAATAAACCGGCATCGTCTAATGCAAACAATAAAACCACCCTGGCCCCATCTTGGCCTTGGCCGACTCCTCTGTGACCCCATCTTTGTCTCCTCAGGCAGCCCCCCCAACTGAGCAGTTCCCAAGAGTGGGCGCGGCACGGAGGGCATGAGACCACAGTCTTAGGGCGACTCTGCGAGGTCTGTGAGGTGTCCCACCCACATTTCACAGATGGGGAGACTGAGGCTCTGGGCCAGGAAGGCAATTTGTCCCATAGCAGAAAGCTAATAAATGTCAAAGCCAGAACACGGATGGGGCCTGCCTGAAGCGTCTCGGCTGTCCCATGCCACCCATACCTCCTGCGCAGTCCCTCCTCCGCTGATGAGGCTGAGAAAACTGTCATCGCAGGTCCAAGAGCTGCCCATACCCAGCGTGGCCACCTCCACACACTCTGGGGCCACCTGCTGAGGCCTGCTTGGCAGGAAGTCGAAAATGGACTCCTCCGCAGAGTCTGGGCTGGATTGACCTGCAGGCCAGGAGACTGCGAGGGGCTCATTTTGGACACCCTCATTCTGTGTCTGGGTCCCTGTGTGACTCAAAATCCTGCCTGGCGGTAGGTTGGAAACAGAGAGGAAAGTTTAACAGGAAATCAGTCTCTGTACCTGGGTTCAACTTAGAAAACACTCGTTTAAAGGCATTAATATCTACATTTTCAGTAATGCTCAAGTTTGGGGTTTGTAAGCCCAGAGCTGACATTAAATCGGAGCAGACTACAGCTTATATTTAATCATTCACAAACATGTACTTATCTACACAACAAATACTGTAGCTATGAACACTTCAGAAATGACACTGAATTAAACTGAGGAAGGAGAAGAACAGCATCACGACTTTTAAATTGTAACTAATTTCCTTTATCCCTTCAATTCCATCTAGAACCAGAAGCTAGAAAGACTTACAGGTAGAGTCTCTGTTTATGGATGCTGGGACCCTCACATTAAATATGTCGTCACCTGATTCTCCCAAGTATCACCTCAAAGTGTGACATATGGTAACTGAGGAAAATATAGTTACAGTAACCAAATAAACATGTTTATCCCTGCAATAACTGTCACTTACTGAGACAAGAATGACCCCAGACTGGAGCCCCAGGCAGCCAAGGGCCAACGTGCCATCAGCGCCCGCTTATTACCAACCATTTAACACAAAACTGCACTCGCGTTTCCTCCCATGACCTGTCATCTCCCTTTTTTTTTAAACTGTAGCTTCATTATGAAATAATTGCTCATTGTAGAAAAACTCAAAAATAAAGTGCCAAGGAAGATTTGAAGAATCACTCGGCATCGTGGTGTGTACACTTTTGATACTTTTCTATGCCGCACAAACACAAAGTTTATAAAGGTGTACGTACTGGACACACACTTTTATCACCTACTCTTACTCAAATAGATTTCAATATTTCGGCCACACCGTTTTTTAGAGAAGTAATCACAGAATGGATGAATCAGTGAAACCCATCACGGTCCATAGCTACTAATGCAGGACACTATGGACACTTGAAATTTTCACTTCATACGCAAATCTCTGAGGACACCTTTCAATTCCTTTGGAAACATTTCTAGAGAAATCCCTAGATCTCAGATCCTAGCCCCAGTGAAGTGTCCATTCTCATTACTCCTTCATTCCTTCCTGCTATTCCATGTTTCTGGGAATCTGTTGTTTTTGTCACAAAAACTCCTCCTCATCCTTCAAGACAGAGTGGAGAGGGGCAGGAGTGTGGGCAGGGCCTGTCCCAGCCCCTTCGGACACTGTGCCCACCTTTCTCCGGTGCCCTCATGGCAACTGGCCCTGTGAGCCCTTTACATCCAACCCTATCTACCATTCGTCTCCTCCCCAGGACGATGGACTCCACAGGGATACGATCATTCATCTCTTTTCAATAAACGGCACCCTAACCGATGGCACAGGGAAAAGTAGATTTGTCCGTGCAACGAAAACACCATCACGTGTGCTCCCACTGACGACGCAGCCGTCCTTCCTGGGGACAGTCTGCCTGGGGCGTCAAGACCTGGAACCATGACTCAGAACGAAACTCATTTTCAGGCCCACATTTTCCACTTCTTACGCAGGTTAATTCATTAGATGAAACAGGTTGAATTCCACAGGTTGACTATTTGGATTATAAAGGCTTTCGGTAAAGTTTTGCAAAATTGAATTCCATCTGAGAAAGCAAGTGTTGGTTGCTAGAAACCGTTTTGAGGTAAATATGATTTACTGAGTTCAAGAGACAAGAAAGGAGCTGAGATGGTAACGGAACCGTTAGGCAGAGGGCATAACCTGCAATACGATTCCTGCCTCTCAAGCTGGTGTTTCTCAAACTTCACCCCCACAACTTCCTCCAGACTGATGCTAACTTTAATGGTGCCCTTCACTATTCCTGGGGCAAAGAAGGTGACCATCCACCTCTTTCTTCTGAGAGAGTAAAGAAAGAACAAAAGAGGTCCCCATCTTCAGCCTGGGGCAGGTTCAGAATCAAGACAAATAATAGGTGATGGATTAGCTCAGTGTTCTGGGGATAAAAATGGACTAAAAAGTTAAGTATGTATGCTTTTTATCACACTGTTAATTTTTTTTTTTTTTTTAATCTAAATAGCATCAGAACTCTCCCAGCGGGAACAGGTGAAGTGTAGCCAAGAAATATTTGAAACAGAAGGTAACAAAGGGGTACTTGTCTACCGGATATTAAAATATTATTCAGCCTTCAGTAACTCCAACGGGCAGCGCTGGCATGAGAACAGAGGGCTCAAGGGAACTAAATAGGAAGTCCAAAACAGATCCAGGAATTCTGAGTGTGATGAAGATGGCATTTCAAATCAGTAGGCAAATGGGAACTTATTTGACAGATGGTGCCGAGATGATGTACTAGCTGGGGGGGAAAAATGAAGTTGCAATGATTTCTACCCCTTGTAGAATTAGAAAAATTTTTTCCTTTTAAAAATCTCTCCAGAGCGGGGAAAAAACAAGACAAAAGACTGAATCACATGAAGATTTAACTTCCGTATCTCAAACAATATAACTAAGAAAAAAATTTTGAAAAAAATATGAATTGCACACAAGTGAAGGATTCTGATGATCTGTCACTACCCAGCATAATACATTACTATGGAGGCACCATTTTAAAGCGCAATTATGTAGAATACAAATATTCTGAAGACGAATCAAAACAAATTATTTTGTACATTTATCTGTAGAACTCCAGCCGCCCAGAATCTTTAGGGAACCATCACTTAAGAAAGCAATCACTTCTGATGTAAATCTTCTCTCAATTCTTTTTAAACTCGTGACACTTACGAAGCTAAGGATACACCCACCTGTGTGTCTAAAAGCTTTCTTAAATCTTTTTCTGTGCAAAACCAGACTCTGCTGACTTAACCTCCTTCCCCTAAATCTATTCCTCCTCTAGCCTTCCCCATTGCAATTAAGGACATGACCACCCACCCGCTCTGTCTCTCAAGGCAAAACCCTAGAAGTCACTGCTGATTCCGCTTTGCTCACTGCTCACAAGCATTCCGTCTGCACATCTTAACTCTGGCTGTAGCATGTACCCAGGAACCACCACTTCTCCCCACTTCCATTGCCACCGCACCAGCCCCAGACACCCTTATCGCCACCTGGACCACCTCCCAACATGCCCTTGCTCCCCTACAGTCCATTCTCCACACACCAGGCAGCAAGAACTTTGGGGAACATAATGCAATTATCACCTCTCTTTCCTGCCTAGACCCTCCAAAGGCTTTCTAATTCATTACAATAAAATTCCAGAAATCCACACACTATCAGGCCTCATCCTCTCTTTTTCTGGATTCCCTTCCAAGCTGGTGGTCCCTGCCTTGTAATTTACCAACTCTTCCCTCTGCCGACAGTCACACATCTGGTTCCTCATGATCAGATCTCAACCCAAACACCAGGGCTCTGAGGCCTCCCCAACCACTTCCCCAGCCACCTAACAGATGACGCCACACCACCCTGCCCTTACTCGGTTGTTTTCTCCACAGCACCCATCGCTAGCTGAAACCCTCTTTTTAGTGTCTGTCCCTCCCACTAGAACAGCAGCTCCTTGACAACAAGCATCTTCACTACGTGTCCCCAGCACTCAAAAGAGTCTGGATTCGGAGGAGCCGTCCACTTATTTGTTGAAGGAAGGCACAACTCTTAAA
This sequence comes from Eidolon dupreanum, assembly GCA_028627145.1. NCBI lineage: Eukaryota > Metazoa > Chordata > Mammalia > Chiroptera > Pteropodidae > Eidolon > Eidolon dupreanum. The sequence goes on along the minus strand of CM053516.1, from coordinate 20,914,840 downwards.
TGTATCCAGACACGCTGATGATTCAGGATCACTCCTACGAAATGAATAACTATGTCGTCTGCTCAGGGCTTCCAAAAGGAGTCGGCCCTAGCCGGTTCCTGATCAGCTACACTCTTTTGAGTTTTGTTTTGCTTGCTTTTTAAAATCTCTCAGTCTACGGCCATGCCACCCTAAACAAGCCCGATCTCATCTGATCTCAGAAGCTAAGCAGGGTCGGACCTGGTTAATACTTGGATAGGAGACTACCTAGGAAGACCAGTTGCTGTAGGTGTAAAAATTAAAAAATAAGGGAGTGTAAGCTGACAGCTTTCCGTTAGCTCTCTGATCTTAAGAAGTTACACTTACTCTAAGCCTGGGGTGGGGAGGGGCACCTACCCCTTAGTGAGGTCAACTAAGGGGGTTGCCTCACCTAAAAAATAAAAATAAAATAAAAATTTTAAAAAGTCCAATCAATCAATCAATCAATCAATAAAAGAAATCTCTCTTGGCTGTTATCGACTGTCACTGCACTGCTAACATCTCCTGGTGGCCCCTCTTCCCACTTCAAGCATATGGCAGGTCTGGGAAGTTGAGTCCGTCGTGATGGGGCTGTCCCATCATTAAATGCACTAACTCTAGTGCAGACAAGAATTTTATCTCCTTGAATTTTTAAGGGCTTATTGTGAAGCTCCTTCCTGGACCTCAGTTACCAGGCCCCTCGACCTAAATTTTGACACTTTCAACAGCCTGACACAATAGCACACTGTAGAGCCATCTGACTAAAATGTTGGCATCTCCTTTGACCCACAAGCAAAACAATAATTTTACTTTAAAAAATAAAAGCAGAAAAACACTCGAGTTTTTCCTAAGGTAAAGAATGAATTTGCCTTTCAAGGGAGACATAAAACTGAATACGACCAGTGCCAAACCAGAGTCCTAGCTTGTGCTAGAAGATTCGAGCCGACTTTTATACCAAACTGTGCATGAAATTTCCAATTTAAGAGCTGAGTGTGGGCTTCTGGCCCGAGCTGCAAAGCACAGCAAAGCCATAATCATAAGTTACAACATATAACCTCCACCCCAATTCAGGCCTGCCCCAAAAGTTCCTTAAGGCTAAAATCGTCTTGTGCCATCATCTCCTGTAGCCAGTCTATGCGGGGCGCTGACAGTTGAGAAGAGAGGACCTTAACAGGAAGGGTAGGTGCCCCTCCCCGCCCCAGGCTTAGAGTAAGTGTAACTTCTTAAGATCAGAGAGCTAACGGAAAGCTGACAGGAAGACTGGGGAGGACACACTGTTTCCCCCTGAAGGGTTTCCCTTTATCAGAAAGGTGGAACTGTCACAAAGATGCAAGAACCTGGGGAGAGGGCACACTGTTTTTCTACTTGGCCCAAACTGCCTAAAAGAAAACAATGAGATAAAATTATTCAAAAAAGATGAGACTGGAGATTTGGAAAGAAAGCCAAGAAGTCAAGCATGGCCTCTGGGATAAGATCATCTCCAAGATCAAGCAGTAGGGCCAGGGTATGGAACATTTTGGGAGTATTGTTGGTATGACAAGTTTTACTTACTGACTTTATATCCATGAAAAACAATGTATTTGTTTGAGGGGGAAAGGAGTCGCACCATGTAAGATCTGAAAAACTGCTTTGGTAATTGTCTCCAAAGCTGTGACTTCTCGGGGCTTGTTATCACATTGCAGTCATGAGGATTTACTTTGAAAACCGTGCTGGAAACAATTTATACAGCTCATCCTCCACTTCTGACATAGGTATTTGTCAAAAAGCACAGTTAACACAAAATCCCAAGTAATTCACAGTAGATCTGAGAGAAGATCTTGATTCCCATCCTTATCGCGATCTTAGTTTATATTCACACTGGCCGCATCTTAAGTTTTTCACTCAGGCCCCTTCCTGATGGAACGGAGGCCCGCATTTAGTCACTGTCCTAATGACAACATGTGATAATGGGCATCAAGGCACCAAAAGGGCAGACTTTCTCTCCTCTCGTCCATATCCTTTTTCAATCCTCTACCTCCTCCCTTAGAGAAACGGGGATCCACACAGGCTTTTCCCATCACGACAGCTAAAGCCTGAAAACCCAGACCAGGGCTAGACTCAAAAGTTGAAGCTAGAAAGGCGTTGGTTATAAGTTAAGAACCAGCAGCAACCAGCTTGGCGTCGCTCAGCGCTAATTGCTCAAAAAGTTCCTTCCCCGGGGGACCTCTCAGCCCTGGTTTGCTCTTCAGCGGGATGAATACGAAATCTTACCCACACTGTCAGCATTTCTGTACTTCACACGTGTAAGGTTTCTGTTAAATCTGTTCATCGAATCCCCTCCTGTACCTCAAATTCACTCCAACACAATCTGCCATTCCCAAATCATCTCTCCTCTAAAGACGACTTTGGCTAATCCCTCTGCTAATCCTGAACATGATTCCAGCCACTTTCATGAGTCATGTTGCCAACAGGAGCCCAGACATTGGATAATATCACTATACTGGGCTAATTAGCACCAAATCTACCGTTAGGCCAGGCACTGCTTTCCCCAAGGGTTGGTTGTCTTTCCATGTACTGGACGGACTGGTGTGGTCCGTGTGGAGTGGGCACCCCCCTTCCTTTACAGAAGTGCCACCACCAGTGAAATCTACACGTATACTAGAAGACTAAACAGGTTAATTTACATGGGCTCTAGTTCTGCAAAGACAAAGATGCAGATTTCAGAGGATCCAATAATCAATCACGACCACTACCGCCAGAAGCACAGGGATTGTGTTGAGTTTTTCCAACAACCTTGGGACGGAGATGCATTCAGTCTGGCCCATGTCACAGAGGAGAAGGCTTGGGGCAGAGTCAGGGAGAGGACCACACCCAGAGGGGCCACTCGGGTCGGCCTTGACCCCAGAGCCCATGCTCTTGAGCGCCGCGCTCCCCGTCCTGCCTCTGACCTCTGCTGCCAAGGCCTGGCATCGCCTGAGGGCCACCCCGGGAGCCCAGGTTCTGGGAACCGGGCAAAGGCACGAGCCGCGGGCAGCATCTGCAGGACCACCGCCGGATGGAGGACGAGGTGCCCCGGGGCCAGTCCCTCACCTGTAGACGGCCACGGCGCGGGTCTGCAGATATTTCTGCGCGGTCATCACTCCCACGAAGAGAAAGTTCCTGTCGCGCGGGCCACCGTCCGGGTCCCGGCCCTGCGGCCAGAGCTGCGCCCCGCGCGCATCGCCGCGCGCCCCGCCGGCCTGGGGCGCCGCCTGGCCCGGCCGACAGCCCTCGGGGCTGGCGCGGCGCCGCGGGCCCGCTCGCGTCAGCTCGGAGGCGCGGGGCAGGACGAGCCGCGAGGCCAGCACGAAGCCCAGCACGAGCCCGAGCAGCACGCTGAGCCAGGCGCGCCGGCCGCGCGCGGCCATGCCCGCGCCGCTGCGCCCGCCGGGCCGCCGCCGCCTCCGGCTCCGGCTCCGCGCGCGCTCCGCCCGCCGCCCCCGCCCGCGGAGGCCAGCCCGCCCTAGCGCCGCGAGGCCCGGCCCGGGCAGCGCCGCGGCCGCCGCGGGCCCGCCGCGCCCATCGCGGCCCCCGAGCCGCCCGCAGGCCCCGCGCCGGCGCTTTGTTCGGTACGCGGCCTGCGCCTTTAAGAGGCGACCATGCCCGGCGCGCGGCTCAGGCGCGAGGCGGCGGCGGCAGCGGCGGCTCCTCCCGCGCGTGCGCGAGGGCGCGGGTCCAGCGCGACGGCGACGGCAGCGGCAGCCGAGTCCGGGCGCCCGCGTCCCCCGGCTCCGCTCGCGCTGCGCCCGCCCTCGTCCTCCTCCCCGCGCTGGCCGGCGCCGCCGCAGCCGCTGCTCATCCTCCGCCTCAGCTCGCCGTCGCCACGGGCGCCCCTCACGTCACGCACGGCGCGTGAGGCAGCGGCGCGGCGTCGTGGCCCCTCTCGGGATCCGTCCGCGTCGTCCGATTGGCGGACAAGTGAATGGAGGGCGGTTCACGTGGCCGAAGTTTGACCAAAAAAAAAAAAAAAAAAAAAAAACCACCCTCTGGGCGCGTTAGGCGCTCACCCCTCCCCGCCCGCGCGGTCGGGTGCGAGGTGCAGGGGGCGTGGGCCCTGCCGGGCGCCCGCGGGAACCCGGAACTCCTCCGCGCGGCCCGTGGCCACGCCCCGTGACCACGCCCCCCCGGGGCTGCGTCCCGGGCCGGCTCCTTTTCGGCCCGCTGCGTGGCCACCCTGCACCGCAGGGGTCTCTGAAGATGGGGCTCCTCAGCCCCCAAACGCCCGGCGACGGCTGGTTCCTCCCGCGGAGACTGTCCTCGGGTAAACCCGCCGGCCCCGCCCGGCCGCCCGCCGCGGACCTCGCCTGCTCCTCGCCTGCTCTCCCCGGCTCACACTGTACCTTTGTTCCCGCCAAGCACGGACGGAACCAACAGCTCGGGGAGTCGTTCGAGACGTGCGCGCCGGAGGGGTGGGGGTGGGGGGGAACCGTGAGTTCAGTCACCTTGTTCCCTGCGCCCAGTTTCTAAGCTAAAAAAAAAAAAGCTCCTAACAGTACTAGCATTTAATGCATGTTGGAAGAAGTGGTAGGTGATGCTCATACTTTGGATGCTAAGCTCTATTTTTTTTTTTTTTTTTACATTCTACGTGGTCAGTCGGCTCGTTACCCCAATCTGAATGTTGTCAACATTTTAACATAGCCCATCCGTTGAAAGTACGGTGGATTTTTAAAGATGCATTTTCAGTACTGGCTTCTCTACGTTAGATTTTAAGTTTTATACATTTCTTCTTAAAAAGAGAGAGAGAGAAAAAAAAAGAACTCAGCAAAGACAACAAAAGCTGAGACAGTGCCATATGACAAACTTTTATAGAACAATATATTGGTCTCCAATATATTGGGGTTTTCTGGAGAGCAAAGTATTTTCCTGGGCCAGACAGGTTCCAGCCTTCATTCATTTAATCAAATGAATCTAGGACTTAGAGACAGAAAAAAACCATGCTTGGGATAATCCTTGGATCTTCATTGTAAATATGCCCAACCGATTGAAATGTTACACGATTTATTAAAGTGTCCAGTTGTGGGAGATACACCATCTCTACAACTGCATGGCGGTCACTTTGTTTATTCTTTGGGTAGTACCACTTTCTTTGGCACCTGTGATGTATGTCAAAAATAGTCCATAGTCCACTTTCACGCAGATGCATCCTTAAAGAGGTGATCCACATTTAAAATTAAATGCTCATTATTCAGTGAACACAAGATTCCAGCAGTGGTCTTGGGAAAAGTGCAGAACACACAACCATGAATTACAGCCTCAAAAACCATCCAAAGGGGTTTTCAGTAAGACCATAGGCCACAAATACCAAGTAGTCACCAGATCCCCTAAATTCAGCAACATTCCCTTAATTCACAGTGATTTCCATCAAGCACAAATCTGGCAAGATACAGATGTTCAATTTTGTGATATACTTAATGATTTTAATATGTTCTAATCCACTTTCAACCTCTATATTCTTCTAGACTAAAACCCAATGAGAAGTAAACATAAAAATGTGATGAGAAAACGCTAAATGTTTTGTCCTCTTCGATTCACTAGTCCCTAATTGTCCCTCAGTTCCCAGGTCAACAGCTTTACCTGGCTCACCTGCCTCACCTGCAGACCCAGTGGGAGTGTCTTTTCCAGATGGCAGACAGGATATTCTATTCTCCATAAAGGCTGAGCAGCAAGGTGTAGAGGGCCCAAGACAAGGAAAGTATGTGCTAGGTGAAGCCCTCCCAGGAAAAGCAGAGGAATGTCAGACCAGGGGAGGGTGGGAGGAGCAGAAGGAAGCCGAGGACCTGGAGAAGTGGGCCACTGCCAGGGTGCCTTCACCTTAGGGTGCGGGGAGAGCAGCCTGGGGAGCACAGGAGCCCCAGCACAGTTGGAAGAAGGAGCTGGGGGTCAAGCTGAGGCAGATCTCCTGGGGAGGGATCCAGAAGTGTCCCCGAGAGGCCCCTAGGAGGTGGGGATCAGGGGGCAGACCTGTCCTCCTTGGAAGTCTCACAGCAGTTGGCAAGCGCCTGAGACCAAGGACTTCAGTGACAGCCTGGTGGGGCAGACAGGGCAGAAGAGTACAGGGGGAAACCAGCTCCACCAGAACCCCCCACGGCAGGGAGAATGCCCCCAGAGTACACACATGCACACCTTCCCCAAGCCAGGGCCGCCTCTTCACTCCTCACAACTCTCTTTATTTTTAAAGGCGAGAAGAAGGTGGGTTGGTCAAATTTCATAGGCCTCTCACCTCCATAAACTCAGGCGACATTTAGCTACACTAGGGGCCCCCGCTGTTCACCTGCAGCTGGAGTCAGTGACCATTTTCATTTCAAAAGGAAGTGTCCTTTATCAAAATCAGATAGACTTTCAAGGGAAACCCCAAACTACAGTTATTCAGTGGCACAGACTCCTACTGGCACGTACCCCACCCCCCAAAATCCTGAGAGTCAGATCAGGGCCAGTGTGCCCTCTGAGCTGAGGAAGTCCCACCCCGACAAGTATGTCCCCAGTTCGTCATCTCTGTGTCTTTTCCCCCATGCCATGTTAAAGTTTCCTCCTGCATGATTCTAGGCTGATGCTTAGAAGTGTCTTCCGAAAATACCACATTATCTAGCTTCTTTCCCATTTTCATGCCTGTGAATCTCTATGACATGTAATTAAAATTCATGTCCACCGACATTACTGGGCATTCTCTCACAAATTGCAATCTGTTTCTGTAGCGCTTACATTGAACCCCCGTTACGCGTGTAGCATTTCATGTAATTTGAGCAATTTCTCAGAACCCCTTGTAAATTCCTCAATCGTTTGTCGACAGCAAGCAGTGAACAACTGACAGAGTCCCTGTAAAGGCTTCTTTCAAGACGACACAGCTCCAGACCCCCGCCTCAAACCGGGAGGCGGGGGCCTCCCAAAAGTGGTAAGAATTTTTTAAAACTTTAGACCCCTTTTAAGAAACGGTGAATGGTGAGGATGGAGTTATAATAACTCATCCTTTCAGAAGGATTCATTCATTGTCTTCAAAGAGGAAAATTGGTAATGACCATTTTACTGATATTACCACTTAACCTCTATTAACCCAATAAAACTGCTTTATTATCAATGATGTTATTTAAGGTCCTCATCAGCTAATTAATTTTGCTTGATATTTCCTTGTATTTGCAGCATTTCCAGCTAGGTGAAGGAAAGGGCAAGTGATTATGGCTTATGTTCTGGCTCCAGACACTAGTGGATCTGACACTGGTTGTGCTAGAATGTTCTTTGTGCTTCCTTGGTCTGCTTAACAGCTCTGTCCACTCTTTCAGATATTGATTTGTGTGTGTGTGTGTGTGTGTGTGTGTGTCTGTGTTTCTCACACAAGTGTGTATATGAGAGCAAGATGAGAGAGAAAGAGGGGAGGGCAGACTGGGGAGAGAGAGAGAGAGAGAGAGAGAGAGAGAGAGAGAGAGAAATTTAGCTCTACTCTATGCTGGCCGGAAAGAATGTAATCTTACCAGGAAACGTTGGCTGCCACCAGCACAGAACTATCGGGAAACAGCCCGAATGTTCCCTGGGAGATAACTTCACTGCAGAGGCCAGAGACAATCCTCCTGTAGTACAGAATTTCCCATCTGTTGCCAAGAAATGCCATTAATCTTTAGATCGGCGCCAGAGTTTCCAGAGCTGGAGCGTTTGCACAAAGACGAAGCTTCCATCCAACGGGAGGGAACAGGGAGCCCCTCTCAGAACCTCAGGCCCCCTCGTCAGGCTGCCACGTGAGGGCGTCGCACGATGATGTCAGGCCGGGGCGCCTCATGGTAACCCAGCCCTGTGGCTCAAACTCTCTTTGTTTGACTCAAGGTCTCTCGAAGCACAAAATTCCTTGGGGAAAAAAAATTTCAAGCAGTAGAAGAAGGTGTAAGCTACAAATCAATGCAGCAGAAATTCAGATTACAAACGCATAGGGTAGAAGTCGGGTTTATGGATACCGTAAATCCCGCTAAAACACCCCACTTTGTAGATCTTTCACACACTCTGTTATTCTGCCATTGTGGCCATGTAGGGCCATAAACACCTTCCTTGCCCACCTGATGGATGTGATAAGGGCTGTTTTCCAGACCTGGCACAGAGGCCTCTATAGGGGCTACAAACAGTGACGGTGCCTGGTACATTTCTGGAGGGGCGTCTTCAGAGCCAAGGCCTAGAACCCCCGTGGAAGGCGATTTTGTCAAAATCACAAATTACAAATGCATTTCTTTTTGACCCAGCAATCCCACTTCTGAGAATTTTTCCTCCAGTCTTACCAGTACGAAATGACACTTGGACAAAGTTATTCTTTGCCAGATCATTTCTCATAGTAAACGATTATGCCCAGGTATTCCTTTAAGGGGAATGGAGGATAAATCATGGCGCATCCATCAAAGAATGAAATACTCCGAGATATAAAACATCGTGAAACACTGTTTCTACCGAGACGAAAGAATGCGCGCGCTGCAGAGCAGAGAGCAGGCAGAGCAAGATCCCCACCGGGCAATGTGGTTCCATAGTGTAGCAGTCAGACATCTGCTTTACACGCAGAAGGTCCTGGGTTCACACCCCAGTAGAGCCCTGGTCTGTGGTCTATGGCCATGTTGCCCTCAACGAGTCTGGTGTTGGAAGCTAAGCAGGGTTGAGCCTGGTTAGTACTTGGGTGGGAGACCACCTAGGAAGACCAGGTGCTGTAGGCATAAAAAAAAAAAAAAAAAAAATTAACAAAGAAGAAAACTCTGCCGGTTTCCCTAGAATAAAACACTAGGAGGATGCCCAAGATATAAAAGTGAAACCTGTGGGAGCTCGGTGGGAGGTTGATACTTTTAAAACTCCGTCTGATTTTTTATTATATGATTGTAATATCTGTCTGACCCTAAGGAAAAAAAAATGCCAATCTTCCTTAAGTTGAAGACTTAAGATGATTTGAGCAGAGTATTGTTACTAAGACCATAGGTTCCACCTGACAGGTTATTTGGTGCAACTGCCTCTGTTTAACAGAAGCAGAAGCTGAGGCCCCAAGAAATGAAACTTGTGAGACATATGGTGACTGCTGTCACTACCAGCCAACTGGCCAGTACCCCAGCCCAGAAGGTCACTCATGCTGAGGAAGAATCGTGCAAATATTTTCTTTCACGTTTTGTCTTTCACCCCTTAGTGACTGGTTAAAATGAACACTTCCAAGATCTAATCAGTTTCGTTTCCCAGTTCCCTTCACACATCATTGTTAAGTGTGCCTCCAGCACAGAAAAACTCAGAGCTTTCTTAAATCATCAAAATGACTATACTTCTTTCAGAATTGATTTCTGCACTTGCTTCATACTTGTTCCCCCATGTACTTCATTCTTGGAGCTTCCATAATCTTAGGGCCTCATGCTATGTTTTTTTTTTTAAACCCTTAAATATATAAAAGAAAGAATCATTTTCAAATTTTTCTTTAACTCCTTAAATCTAAGAAGCAGATTCAACAATTTCTTAGACTACGACAATGGCGCCCTCTTGTGGTTTATAGCTGTTTCTGTTGAGTGGAAATCTATTGGAATCAGAAGAATGACCAGATGTTTAATTTCTGGTTAATAGCCTATTTCTAATTACCACCTTTACCAGCATGTTCCAAAGTGGCACCATGATCCTGGACCTGTGGCTAACTAGCTAGTGACACTGTAAAATGGGAGGAGCTGAGCTAAAAATGGTCAGCTGTAATGGACTCTTTGAATCTGAAACTGAGAGTGTGTGGGTTTAGCAAGTGCACCAAGTGATTCTGATACTCAGGTAGGTTTGAGAGCCATGGATCCCCACTCTCATGTGGGGAGTGGGCCAATTTCCCCAACAAATGAAAAATATCAGCCAGTATCACCTGTGTGTGGTCTAGAAGCTTGCATCCGCCCAGGATCGCTACTGGAGAGCTTGGAGCTCCGGTGACCACGTTCTTGTCTCATGTCATGAGGAAGAATTCAAGGGCAAGATGGACAGCAAGCAGGAAAGTGTAAGGTTTATTAAAGCGAAAGCACACACTCGAGAGGGGAGTGAGAGTCGTGGGAGGATGTCTGGACAACGAGTTTTGTCCTTCTTGGGGGCAGTGCCTGGAAACCTGATCCTGTCATCCCCTTGCAGTGGATGAGAATCCATTTCCCACTCTTTCTTTCTCACGTGCTGTTTCCAGAACTGTCGTGGTGTCAGGTGCATGATGGGAGCTGCAGTATTTGCAATGCAGATGAGATTATAATAATAGTATCATCAGCCAAAGGTCACGTCTTGGGCAAAGATGGTTCTGAGCTGGAAAAGATGGGATTTGGTGTATCCCCCCTTGCTGGACTAAAACATGGGGAGGTCTGAAGGAAGGAAGAAAATTTCCAGAGCCATATCCTGGAGGAATAAGGGGCATCCTTGCACTACTTGTCCTGCCTTATAAATCCCCCTGAGAGATTTTCGGGCCCATGATCATATGGGGTGTCAAGGGACTGGAGGTCAGGCTTCTGTAGCTACTTCCTACTGTGACAGGGCCTTGTCCCCCTATACTTGGGACTGAAAATCTCTGCCTGCCTGATCTAGGGGATCAAGGTTTTCTTCCAGGTGAAGGAATTGGTTTAAATCCCTGTGACAGTACCATCTTTATGTGGGACGGTTGTGACTTGGAGGAGGCAAATTTAACGAGGAGGTTAAAGGGAGCTGGGCCAAAGGTTAGAGGTAGAACTGAAGCAGACGAACCCAAGGGGGAGGAAGCAGGCGACAGGATGTCAAGTGCTCTCTGCAGCCGGCCAAATAGAATCAGCTGTCTGGGTCCCCTTAGCAAATTCACGCAGCCATTTGGCCCGGTTATGGGTTTCTTTAATGTTTTCCTCCACCTCGTAGGTGATATTAATGTAGGTGCAGCAAGTCTTGTTAATAACTACACAGACACCTCCCTGTTCAGCAAATAGTCAAGAACTAATCGATTATCAAAGATCAATTTGCCAGTGAATCAAAGAAGCGTCGTAGGTTTTGGAGGGTGTCTCCAGCACTGCGTGCTAGGGTGGCTTCCAGTTAGGTTTTCTAAGATGGCCTCATGGTAGGCAAATCCTCCCCAAGGGGCTGTTGACCGATGGCAGCCGCGATGCCAGCTTGTGGAGGCAGGACAGAGATGAGAGTTCAGGGACGTCTCTTCCCTCTGGGATGTGGCTCTGGAAATTTTCTTCCTTCAGTCCTCCCCCAGTTTTGGCCCCAGCAAAGGGGTTAAACCAAAACCCATCTTTTTCAATTCAGATGCCATCTTTGGCCAAGACTTGACCTTTGGCTGATTATACTGTCATTATGATGTCATCTGCATAGCAGACACTACAGCTCCCATCATGCACCTGGCACCACAACAGTTCTGGAAACACCATGTGGGGAAGAAAGAGGGAGGAATGGCCCCCCGCCCACTGGGAGGGGACGACAAGCTACCTCAGGACCAGGTTTCCGGGTGCTGCCCCCCAAGAAGGGCAAATCTCATCGTCCAGACATCCTCCCATGACTCTCTCGGTGGCGCCCTCACTCCCCTCTCAAGTGTGTACCTTTGCGTTAATAAACCTTGCATGTTCCTGCTTGCTGTCCATCTTGCCCTTGAATTCTTCCTTATGTCGTAAGACAAGAACCTGGTCACTGGAGCTCCGAGCTCTCCAGTGACAGGATGACAAGCTGCAGAGTTCACAGCGCGAGGTTGTCTGAAGCCTTTGGAGCAGAAGTTTGAGGTCCAAATGTTTTTTTTTTTTTTTTCATTCTCAAAATGCCATCTTTAATCCGTTGGTGCTCACGTACTGTCAGTGTTGTGCAGATAACTCGGTTGTGTTTCCACCACACCTGAATTCAGAGGGTACTCCTGCCTAGCAAAGGCAAGGGAAGGCTCAAAAATAACATGCTTTTATTGTCACAAACCGGAAGTGGCTTTAAGATGCAACTGTCCCTGGTTTTCTGCTGCTTCCAGACACAGTGGTTCAACAGGAAGGAATGATACTGACCTAGCATAGTTCGTTTTCTTCTCTACATTTCCTGGGGTTCATGATATTTTTCAGTAAAGTTTTATTTGGTCAAATGAGAAATGAACTTTTATGCCATTGCTAAACATCTCTAAATATTTAGTAGTAATAAAGCCAACTGCTTCAGTTATGACGGGGTGAACCCCAGAACTCTGTGTTAGGCTCAGACGTGCAGCTGCTCATGACATTGCCTGGGACAGATTTTTGGCCCAAACCATCCGCTTCACTTTTTTTTGTCATGTTTTGTGGTGTCAAGAGAGCAAAACTGATGAGAGATTCGGAGGTTCCACAGAGAGCTCTGATGCCACACCAGAATCACCTGTGCCACCTACGGACAGAAAACTCCCAGAGAGGCCTCACCTGAACCCAACCACGCTGCCACCCTGATCTCAGACTTCCAGCCTCCAAACGGGAAGAAGAAACACCTTTCTGTTGTTTCTAAGAGGCCCAGTCTGTGGCAGCCTAGGCCAAACAGGACACCGGAGATTCTGGGAAAGTGGAGCGGAGGGTGTGTGATCCAGGCCTGTCCCACGCCAGACGCAGGGGAGTGAAACAAACACACGTTTCTCCCCAACAACACGTCTTTCAAAGAGCAGAAATTTATAGATTGTGCTTTTCTTGTCGTAGCTAAAAATGCTTTGCCTAAGTTAAGATTTACAAAGATTTTCCTCTCATGTTTTCTTCCAGAAGTTTTATACTTCTAGGTTTGTTATGTAGGTTTATGAAATATTTTAATTTCTGTATGAGATTTGGACTAAAGTGTTTTTTTTTTTCCTCATATAGACATCAGATGTTTCCAGCACCATTTGTTGAAAAAAAAAAACATCATCCTTTCTCTACTGAATTGCTATATATTTGTAACTTGATCAGAATCAGTTTTCTGTATCTGTGTGGGTCTATTCTAAATTCTCTATTCTGTTCCATTGATCTACTTATTATCTATCTGGGTACCAACACCATACTATCTTGATTACTGTAGCTTTATAAAAGGTCTTGAAATCAGGTAGTGTTAGACCTCCAACTTAGTTCTTTTTTAAAAGAATTTTTTTTTTTTGGCTATTCTAGATACTTTATATTTCTATACAAATTTTCTTTTTAAATTTTATCTGTACTATTGGCTTGTTTATTTTTAAATTTATTTTTAATTTTTAAATTACAGATGACATACAATATTAGTTTCAGGTGACATAGCAATTAAACATTTATATACCTTACAAAGTGATTGCCCCAATAAGTGTAGTACCGTACATAATTATTACAATATTATTGACTATATTCCCTGTGCTACAGTTTACATCCCTGTTTTATATGAATTTAAGAATCACCTTGCCAGTTTCTAAAAAAAATATCTGCTGGAATTGTGGCTGATATCTTTAGATTAATTTAGAGAGAAACATCATCTTAACAATATTAAATCTTCTGACCCAATGAGCACGATGTATCTCTCTAGTTAAGTCTTCTTTAATTTTTCTCGGCGATGTGTTATAGTTTTTGACATATGCGTTTTTAACATATTTTGTCTCACTTAAGTATTTCCTATTTTTGGTAATAAAGAGAATATCGTTTTTAAATTTCAGTGTCCTGTTTATAGCTAGTATATAGAAATACAACAGACTTCTGTATGTTGATCTCATATCTTGCAACCAGGCTAAATGCACTTAGTAGTTCTAATAACTTTTTGTAGAGTCCATCAGATTTTCTACATAGACAATCAGGTTGTCTGCATATAATGACGGTTTTACTTCTTTTTCAATCTGGATATTATTGATTTTTCTATATTTGTTTCATTGCGGTGAGCATTGAGCAGGGGTGTCTAATCTAAACAGAAAGCATTCAGTCTGTCGCTATTAAATATGGTGTTAGCTGTAGGTTTTTGATTAATATCCTTTTTCAAGTCGAGAAAGTTTCTTTCTGTTCCTAGTTTGCTGATTTTAATCGGGAATTGATAAGTTTTGTCAAGTATTTTTTTCTGTGTCTGTTGAGATGATCATATACTTTGTTTAGTTTTGTTTTTAGTTTTTTACTATAGTGAATGATGTTGATTTTTGAATGTTAAACCAACTCCATTTGGTCATGAACTTTCTGTTCTTTTTACAAATTATAGGATTTTATAAGCCCTAAGTTGTCCTATTCTACTGTGACTACAATTACAAATATGTTAAATCTTCTCTGTGTAGCTACTATGTATTTGCTACTACTGTCTTCACCTTGTCTTCTGTATTTTTCAGCATCTATTTCCCTGCTTCATTCCAGATTATTTATTTTGAACTATCTTCTAATTGACTAATTCTTCGGTTTTGTCAAATCTGCTATTAAACCTGTTCATGATTATTTTCAGTTACCATATTGTTTTCAACTCTAAAAGTCTTTTTTTTGTTGTTGCTCTTTCAAAAATATATCATTTTTTAACAGTTTTCACTTCCTTGTCAAAAATTTCAAGTTTGTTTTTTAATCTCCTTTTGCAAGGTAAGCATAAATGTTTACAGCTTATGTTATGGTTGTTATGCTAGAATATACAATTACTAGATTATGTCTATTTATTTATATATAAATCTAAATATATATTTATGTGATATGTAAATCTTAATATATATTTATATAATATATAAATACTGATATATTTATATATACATTGCCAGAAACATGCAGCTCAGCCCCTCACACATTACCACAGACTGACAAATGCTCCCGAGATGAAAATGGCTGTTAGGGTTTTGTGCACCTCTGTGTTCCCACACCTTCTCAGATCTCGGCCTAAAAATCTCATGAGTAAAAAAATTTTAAATATCTTGCATAGCTTTTAAAAGTTACTTTTAGAAGGAAATTTGGCCTGAATTACCTGGCCCACCATTACGGGAATGCATTTAAGACCAAGAGAAGTGCTATTGGAAGACTCCAGTCTAAGGCACTATTGAGTGTCACAGTGGCAAATGTCCGTTGTGGCACACCCACCCGCAATGTAATTTTGTGTTTTTACTATTAATGGCCAAGCAAGCTTGAGAAGATTATAAGTGGTTAAAAATGTATTTTTCAAATAAATATGTTTACTAATAAGAGTGAAATTCTTGAAGTCAAATCTATATTTAAAATATTATTTTGGTTCTTGGTTACTAGGGCGTGGTCAGCTTGTGAAGATTCATTGAGCCGTATTCTTATAACACATGCAGTATTCTGTGTATATTTTTGCATTTCAATAAAACGTTTAAAAACCGAACATTTTTATTTTTATTGGAGTGAGTCACATATGCACACAGGATAAAATTCAAAAGGTAGAAAGGGGTGGAAATTTAATCTTTCTTTCTATCTTGTTCTTTGACCTTTCAGTTTCTCTACCTGGCAGTAGCCACCGCGGTCGGTTCTTTCGTGTTGCTCTAGAGATTATTTTACGTATGTCCAAGCACCTGCGTCTATGTAGGTGTGTGTATATACACCATCCTCCGCTTTAAACTCAATTTCAGCATCCTATACATTGTTCCGCATCCCACTTTTTCACAAAGTAGAAGTAAATCATTCCTGTGGCCACACAGAGTTCACTCACAGTTACAGCTGCTTAGTATTCTGTTGTAGGAATATTTCACAATTTGTAAAATATTAGATATAGCAACTTTTCAATTTATGTACCCATGAATATTCTTTTACACACTTTTTATGTGAGTGTATTTTAGGATAAATTTCTAGAAGGGGAAATGTTTAAGACTCTGATAGATATATCCAAATTGCGTTCTTTAGAGGTTGTGCTAACATACACTCCCATCAACAATGTGTGAGATTTGAGTGTGTCTCGTTCCCCACACCCCTGCCAGTTTATTTTTGCCAGCTTTATAGGCAAAAAAAAAAAAAAAAAAAAAAAAAAAGGGGGGAGGAGGGGATGTATCACTGTATTCCTTTTATATAGATGAGGTTGAACATCTTTTCATGCTTAGAAACCATTTTAATTTTCTTTTCTATGAAACACTCTGTTCTTATTTTTCTATTGACTTGTTAGTCTTTTTATTGATTTGTGGTTTGCAAATATTCTTTGCCAATTTGTTTAACTTAGTTGTTTTGGCCAGATAGAAATGTTTTATTTTCATGTGGTCATATTCATAAAGGTTTCCTAGTATAAAGATGCTGATTCTTACGAAATTACTTTGAAAAGATGAATACATACCCAGCTAAAATGCCAGTGGTATTGTTTGTTTGTTTGATTAAGGAGAAACTATACATATTTTCTAATTCTAATTTGGGAGACTGGGTTGGACAGTCTTGGAACGAAGCCATCTAAGGTGCTCGGCCAAGAGAAGTCGCTGGGCACTCTCGCTTGTGAATACTGTCCGCGAGGACCAGGTCTGTGCACCAAGGTTCCGGCTAGAGGCGAACTTTGGTTCCGGCCACCTGTCCCTGTCACTTGTCCCTTTATTGGCTTTCTGCGCCTGCGGGAGCCTCTGAGTCTGATCCCGCTGGGTCTATGCTGGTGTCCGGCGTGCGGGGTGTAAGTCTGTTGTTACCTCCTGAAAGGCAACAAAACAAAACAAAACAAAAACAAACAAACAGAAACAAAAACCTGGGAAGAACGAAACTGTTAGGATCTGGTTTCCGTGTCAGGGCCCCATTTCACTTGCAGAATAAGTCGCCCGTCGCTGTCCCCCGATAAGTGGGTCCGGGAGCCGGGAACCGCTCCTGCGGCTCCGGCAGGTCGGTGCCGCGTCTCCGCGACGTCTCCGCGTCGCGTCGGCTGCGGGGGTCGCTCGGGAAGTGTTGCATTCCGGCAGCATCACCCCACCCCGCACCCCGGAAAGATTTCCAAGTCCATCTTCTGCTGCCAGGGTCGCGTTGTGCCCGCCGGGCGCTCCGAGGTGGCCGCCGCAGCCAGGCTGGAGATGCGCCCTGAGGCGGGCGGGACGCGGCGGGGCGCCCTTGGCCGCCCTTGCTCGCGCGCGCCACCTGGTGGCCACTTTTATATCGTTTCCTCTGCAGTTGCCAGGAACCCCGAGCAGGTTGGGGAGTCGCTGGGGCGCCCGACGCAGGGTTCCCGGAGGCCGGAGGCGCCAGCCGGATCGTCCGGGTCATGCCGGGCCATGGGCGTTTCCTTTTTTGCGGGGATGTTGGGGAGTGACTGCGTCAGGACGGGTGGCCCAGCACCCGCCGGTGCCCCTCCGCCCGCGGGAGCCGACCCTTGTCCCGACGCCAGCTCGCTCCGGCGGTGGGGACCGGCCCAGGCCATGCGGGGAGCCCAGGGTGCGGGCCACAAGCGTTCTGTCGTCGCGGGATTTTTTCCGCCTAGGTTCGGAGACGCGTCCCGACCGACCCGGGCCCGCCCAGCTCCCGTCCGCTCTGCCCCCGGGCCCGGAGGGTGACCCCATGGCTCTGGGAGCTCCAAGGAGGTGACAATGCGGTGGTGCGGGGAGCCGGTGGTTGGCCGCGGCTCCAAGACGGCGCCGTGACCTGTGGCTTGGCGCGTCAACAGGCGCGGTCACGTTTTAGTCCAAAATTGGTATTTCCTGACTCCGGATTAGCGGCCACTGTCCGGCGATTGTCGCCGAAGAGGACGGCTCTCCGGATGCGCGGGCCTCTGGTCTGACCCGCCCGCCGCCCGGCTCTGCCCCTGCGCCGGCTCCTGGGCGCCTCTGGGCTCCGGTGCCCCAGGGTGGTAGCGTCCTCGCCCGCGCGCTCCACGCCCCAGACACCCGCGGCGGCGGCGACCCCACCCCGCAGGCTCCTCCTCCCGGGCTGTCGCCCACCGTCGCCTGACGCAGCCCTCCGGTTGCTGTCTCCCCAGCCGCCCTCGGGCCTCCCCAGACCGACCCCTGCGGCGCTCACGGAGCCCCGGTCGCCCTCAGGTACCCGAGGCTGCGCACCTGGCGTCGTCCTGGTCCCCCTCCCCCCCCCCCCCGGCCACCGCCGCGGCAGCTGAGGGACCCCCAGCCTGGACGGTGAGGGGGCGCACCCGCCCCCCCGGGGACGGACGGCGGGCGCAGCAGTGTCCTCTGCTGCTGGCGGGGCGCCCTCGTCTTTGCAAACTGCCGTTTAGCCGGTTTGCGTGCGTAGCTCAGTCTCGCTGGCTTTCTTAATGAAAACGCTAATTACGAGCGACACAAGCACCCCGCGGGGGGGACGAGCTCGAGGCCGCACGCGCGTCTGGACGGGTGGGTCTGTGGGGCGACGCGCCGACGAAAAGCCATCTAGCAGTCCGAGAGGGTGGCCTCGGCGTCCCGGACCCCCGGCACCCCTCTCCACGCGCTACCCGCCGGGGGGACCCCACTGCGCCTGGGCGGACCACGGTCCTCGGCGGCGCGCGGAGGTCCCGTTGAGCTGGCGTCCAGTGCAGGGAGCTCGTGAGTGCACGCTGCCCTCTGTCACTTGCTGAGGGGGGACACCCTCCCCAGGCCCCGTCCCTGTCGCAGGCAGCTCCTCGCGAGCTCCCAGACCGGCTTACTCGGGAGCGTCCCCGAGACGTGACACTGGACGACCCACGGCGGGTAAGGAAGCTCGAGGTGCCGAAGCCCCAGCGTCCCAGGAGTCATGCGGCCGCCCTCACATTGGTGGCAGTGGGTCCCTGGTGACCCTGCGGCGTCCGAGGCCTTTCCCGGATCCCTTCCCCGCTGACACTGCCCTGCCACCGCGCAGGGGCCCCGGGGCGAAGCGTCCCGCACCCACGCGAACCGCGAGCGGTGCCGCATGTCGGCGGGTGCGCGAGTCCGTGGTGGGCCGCGGGACGAGCCCAGTGAGACCGCGGTGCCACGAGGCCGCCCTGTGCGTTTCAGGTGAGGCCCGTGTGTCTTGACAACCGACTTGGGTCCGAGACTCCCCAGGGCCTCCCCAGCCACAGGGCGTCTGGTGCTGTCTGGCTGCTAGGCTGGGACAGTGTTGCTCTGACCCACGTCGGGGCTTGGCCAGCCTGGTGACCACGGCCCCTCCTCGTGGAGCAGATTCCCGGACTCGCTCCCTCCCCACCATCAAGGCACCCAGCCTTTTCTCCTGCTGCCATGCTAGCATCTCCATTTGCAGGAGGGTGTCATCACCCTCACCGCAGTGGGGCCGGCTGTCAAATATATTTCTCCACTTCTGTGCGTTGGGGGAACTGCTGCTGTGTGTGCCCCTAACTTGGCACCCCCAGACCACCAATCGTATTGTTTCAAGGAAAACAGACAAGCTGTTTCTAAAATGCATATGGAAAAATAAGAAATGCACAAATAATAAAAGCTCCATCACAAACAATGAGGGATGGCTGTCCCCATTTGTAATATTAAAAAATATTACAAAACGGCATTAATTAAACAGTATGGTTTTAAAACAGCATTCATTGTGTTTTCTGGGTTGTTGAAACAACGTACCACAAACTGGTGGCTTAAAAAGAATCTATTCTCTCCCAGTTCTGGAGGCTACAAGTCGGACAGGGAGGTCCCTCTGAGGCTCTGGATAGAATCCATCCTTGTCTCCCTCATCCCAGCTTCTTGGTGGTGGCTGTCAGTCTTTGGCCTGCAGCTGCTTCACTCCAGTCTCTGCCCCTCTATGTCTCAAGTCTGTCTCCGAATGTCCCACTCAGGGAGGATACCTGTCCTGTTGGAGGGGGCCCACCCTACTCCAGCATGACTTCACCTTAATTACAGCTTCAATGACCCTATTTCCAAATAAAGTCACATTATGAGGTACTGAGGGTTACAACTCTAAGGTATTTTTGGGGAGTGGGGTGGGCTCCCTCCAACCCATAGCACACATGCATAGACAGAAGAGAACAGAATAGAAACCAAAATAAACTACATATATTGTGGGATTTGATATAAAAATAAAGGTGATCAACTGTATAGCAGTTGGGGGAAAAAATTAAAGTTAAGAGCTCCCTCTTCTTCTTTCTATCAAAGTAACTTCCAGCAGGATCAAAAGCTTACATGAAAAAAAAGTATAATGGAAATGGGGAGAATCTTGGAGTGGAGAAAGCCTTTCTAAAGATGACACAAAGCCTAGAATCTATACATTTACTTGTATAAATTAAAATAGATATGAGGTTACTGTACTGTGATATCACTTCCACTCAGTCATGGTTTCTGAGAAAACCATGGTGTTCCAGCCAGTCTGCTGAGACCTGTGTGTCACCTTGGGAGTGCTCATGTAGGGAAAAAAGAACACTGAGGTGTGAAGGCAGCGAAAACTGGAAACATCCCGTATAAAACGGTAAGCTCTCCGTCCACTCTGCTGGGGAGTGTAGCTGCTTTTCTAAGACTGACTCTGAGACTGACTCTGGCTACTGGCCACATCAGCTCAGCTCAGGGATGACGCCCTCTGTCTACACCGCATTCCCTGCCCCCGCTCATGCAGCATCTAACCAGTCGTAGTTCTCCAGCAACTCTCAATACCCAGGCACCTGACTCCAGCTACCCACCAGAAAGAACTGACCCCCACTGGCTGTCCGAGGCTGAATCCTGTTACAAAACCGTGTCTCCATGGAATTGTGCAGTCACGTTACATTCTTAACTTTTTTTTTTTTTTACATCTTTAACTTTTAATGTTAGTCTTCCCAACAAAGACCAGCATTCCTGGTAGGTTTCTTTTGAAAATCACATTCAATTTCGCCATAAACCTGTTCTTGAAGACATTGATTTAGCCTCCTAGCGACTGCTTCTCTTCTGTTAAAATTCTGAAATTTGTCTTAAACTTTAGTGCCAGCATAAACTTTCTCCCCCAGAAGGGGCTGACACCTTTCTTCTTTGTAGACATGAGAAGCCAACAGCTTGTGTGGTGTGTGCCACCTGAGAGTGTGAGTGTTTGCCACGGCACACGCCTTACCATGCCGGTCCCATCAGCACCCTGGGGTGGCCACATACCCCTACTGCAGGCTCCCACTCTCCTCGCTCCTCTGGGACAGGCCCTCAGAACAGGATCCGGGGACCAGGATGCTCACATACTTAAGGAATGAGCAATGGGACAGTGATAATTCACAGCAAGTACAGGAGAGTAAGACCCTGGGAAAGCAAGGAGCAGCGGAAGTCACAGTGGCAATGAGAGGGATTAGAGAGACCACGGGGTCAGCAGGCTGCTCCTGGCGCCCGGCGAGCATACACACGGGGAAGAGGACAGACTGAGGCAGCAATGTTTGATGCAGAGCCCCGAGTTCCCGCATCACGCAGGGGACACATGGCTGGAGCCCAGTCCAGGGCCTGCTGTTGCATTGCCAGGTACATGCTCAACCTGTATGGTCCGCAAAGGGGGTTCTGAGAATGTCTCCAAGCGGAATTCAGGGTGCAGTGTGTTGGCGGGAGCCCTGGGGAATGGTGTGCCAATCTGCTGGGTATCTCACCTGAAGCCTGCAGTCAAGGTGGCCTAGCGTCAGCACCCGGGGACAGTGACCTGGACGGACTGCATGATGGCCTTCCTGCAGCTCGTGCAGATCAGCCACTTGGCGCAAGAACTGAGTGGCATGAACATCGAGGCACAAACAAAATATGCAGCACCTTTTTCTAATGTTTCAATGAAGAAATGTCCTCTGAGCCAGCTCTGGAAGGCACCCTTAGGGGCGCACGTGGTGGATCCACACACCCTTGTTTCTCTTGAGCCTCTGGACCACATTCTTTGTAATGGTAGGAAAAGCTCAAGAGGTCAGCCCCACGTCGACTGTGGCCGACAGGGTGGGTAGGTAGGTCAGTGTGAGCCGGAGGAAGAGGGGCGGTGAAGGGTTAAGGAGGCTCCCAGACCTGCTCAGCAGGAGGATCTGGCAGGCTTCTGGAGCCCCCCGCCCCTCGTTCCCCCAAGGTCAGAAGCCGGATGCACAGGCAAGGTACCCCGCAGCGCCTGCTGCTTTCCTTGCCTCTCCCCCCCTCACGCTCCTGCACGGTTAACTGCAAATGACCATTATATGACCTCTGTGGTGCGCGACAGGTATGGGCAAAGTGAGTTAACTGAGCATGCGCCTGCCCTCAGACTCTTCAGGGCGCAGACGCACGACTGTGCGCACCTGCGGGTACACACTGCGCATGCCCGGGCCAAAGGGCCGCCGTGCAGACGGAAGAGCTGCAAGTTTGTGTGAATCAAGGTAGGAGGGCCGGAAGGACAAACTACCGCCCATAAAAACTCAGAGCCCCCAATTTCTCAACACACTCGATTATTATGGAACTGCCCATTTGAACTTTGAACAAGCGTGCTTTACTTTACTTAATACAATTGCTTCCACTTGCTATTCTTTGCCTTGTGTTTCTTCTCTGAGCAAATTTTTCGTGGAGGGATCCAAGGACTAAGCCCCTGACTCTTATAACACAGACACTTAAGGGCCGGTACCACAACCGCTGTATGAGCTTCCTCCCGCTGCTGTAACAAATGAACCACAAACTGGTGGCTTTCAACAGCTCTAGGGGCTAGAGGCCACTTTCAGGGGTTGGCACTGCCCAGCTCCCCGCGAAGCCTTTCAGGGAGGACCTTCTCCTGCCTTTGTCAGCTGCTGGTGGCCCCAGGCATTCCCCGGCTGGTGGCTGGGCCACTCCAGTCTCTGTGCAAACAAAGAGGCCCCGCTGGTGCACTGGCTTCCACAGTGCTGCCTACAGTGAGTGCCATTAGAGTGATGGTTACCTTCTCGCCTTTCCTAGCTCTCTTCTCACCTAGAAGGTGAGAAAAAAGCAGCGAGGAGACAGGAGTGGGCTGAAGGCCGGAGGAAGCCAGGCCAGCGCGGTTCTAGAAGCTGAGAGTGTTTTTCAAGTGATGTCCAATTACCACCAATGACGCTGCCTCAGGTGCTGAGTGATCTGCCAGACTTGGTTTTGGTGGGATGGGCGGAGTGGGAGAGAAACCGGACACAGGACAGAGGACACTGGTTGAAGGAGACTAGCGGTCCCTGGCAGAGCTGGCACAGGAGGCGTGGGTGGTCACAGGAGTGACACCCAGTGTGTGTGCTGCTACGGGAGGCCAGGGATGGAGGGTTGCAAGGAGGGTCAAGGGCCACCAGGCCAAGTAAGATGAGACCAAAACCTCCGCTGGAATGTGAAATCTGACCCAAAGAGGGCAAGGAAAGGAACAGATGGCCAAGCGGGGACGACTCGGAGCACAGAGCTTGTGCGACAGGAAGAGCAGCAGAGGGGACCAGGGCTTTGTTCTCACACGATGAGAAAAACTCCGCAAGCTGAAACATTTGATGAGGAGGTCGGAGAGACGGCAGCGGGGGCAGGAGAGGAAGGAGAGGCACAAGGTGGAGTCTGCGAGGAGGGCATGGCACCGAAATATGACCATGCCAGCTGTCCCTTCACCCGCAGAGGCACGCGCATTCGGCCAAGGACCCAACTCCAGCTGCCAGGCTTGCAGCTGAAGGTCCACGTGCATTTTGCCCAGTGGTTCCCGCATGCTCCTCCACGATCAGGATGGTGCGGGGTCACACGCTCATCATCGAAAACCTGACAGCTCCCATGTGTCCGCAGCACCACTTGTCGGCGGTCTATGTTGGGAACACACAGTGACCCCAGCGGCAGCCAAGGGCTGAGGCACGAGGGCGTGTCCTGCCTGGTTTGACTGGTCTCTCCTGGCCCCACTCCCTTCCTCCCCACTTGCTACAGGTTCTTTCAGAGGAGGCCAAGACCTACCGCCTGGGGCAAAGGCCAGCCCACGCCTTAAAAAGCTTATTGCCTTAGACTCGAAGCATGCAATGCTTACAATGTCATACTCTGCCCTGCTCACTGTTTCCTTAGCCAGATTAAGCTCCCCTTGTCACCTACGGCCCTCAGCTGTGAGGGATACGAGGAAGTGACAGAGAACAGTTATTTACCCCTCTAAGCTTCAGTTCCTGAAAGGCAAGGTCACAGCACTGACCTCAGAGGACTGTAGTGAGGATTAAACGTAGTAAAGTACGAAGAACTGCCACAGCACAAGAACTGCTCTTCACAGTTACGCAAATAAAGTTCCCTTAATAAAGTTCCCCTTTCCGGCTCAGCACCTCTTAATCGATTCTCCAGATGGCACAGTCTAGGCACCACCTCCGAAGGTGCACCACCTCCGAAGGTGCCGGCTGCAAGGCGGGCTTTCGGAATTCAGGTAATTCAGAATGTAAGTCGTTGCCTCCCATGTGCTCATGACTTAAAAATTTCTAAATTTATGGAAAAATGAGGTTTGAGGGAAATCAGTCACATCTCACAATCTGTACTAAAACATGCTCTTCTGCTTCCAAAATGAACAGTCGAGCGCTGCTTAACACACATTTTTGAGACAGGGCATCACTTGTAAAATTCTTAATCATTTAGCAGGAAATGAAATAGGACATCTTTTGCAGAGTTAATATTTTAGTGAACCTAGTTAAGTTTTCTTTCCTTTCTATGGAAAAAGGCCCTCTCCCTCAAATCCTGATAATTGCCCTGGCCATTCAGATTCTCTGGCTATTGATAAAGGGTCATCCACTCATTATTAAGCAGAAATAGTGTTAAACCAGGCAGGGCCCTTAGAGTCTGAGGGGGGAGGGGACTTTAAGCCAAAGGTCTTTTCACTCTTCAAGAAATGTATTAACCAAGCCTATTTGCCTTTACTCACTTAATAGGCAAATCAATAATAGAAATTAATAGATATATGATTTAAATAATAAGTTTGTATCTTCTTTTCCTTGTCTAGGGACTGAGGTGGCACTTCAGCAGGAAACCCAAGACCCCATCCTGACTGAGACAGGAAGGGAAAGAGCTCCATGAAACCCTGTTAGGCAGGGACTACGGCCATTCTCAGCAGGAAGCAGATATGAAAGAAGAGACCTCCTGTCCCTCAACATCCATACTAATAATAAGGGGGTTCATGGCTCTTAGAAAAGAGGTAGGAAGGAAAGTTAGGGGGTTTTGGGTCTGTCTGCAAAGATACTGAGGTCATCCTATCCTAGAAGGGGTCTGCTCAATTCTGCCTACAATTAAGCCAGAATGCATTTTTTTTTTTTTTTTTAACTCAAAGAAACCAGTAGGTAGAGAATCAGGTACCAATTTAAGCCAGTCACTTGCACCTGCGCAATGAAGACCACCCCCCCCACCCCGACCTTCAACTCACCTGAGTCTCATTATGCCATCATTATAATATGATGCATATGCCCGGAAGTTCATCAATACCATAACAGACTGATTCTGGGAACAAACATGCACAGAAAGCAAATGATGAATCACTGAGTCCTGTCAACCTGAATTGTCAATCAAGGAAGCCCACTCCTCTAAGAAAAGTAACTACCCACAGCAAAAAGGGATAAAAACCCCGAAGGCTTTGTCCTCAGGCCTTTTGAGCCATGCTTCTCTTGCTCAGGCCCGCTTCCACATCTGGAAGCAGACTTTCCCTTCTAATAAAACTTTTCTTTTCTACTGTATTTCGCTGTCTTGCTCAATTCTTTGTTTGAGATATCAAGACCCAGGACAACGTGCTGGGAGAGGACCCCGCTCTCCGGGAACATTTTCAGCGACAGAAAATATATGAAAGAATGAGTCAATTCCTCATGTCCTACAAGGGAATCTTTCTAGTTGTAAACAACAAATCTGGATGAAGTCTTTTCATCCAGGTCTAAAACTTCCCATGTTGTAAGCTTTCTTCTATGCTGGTGGGAACTCAACTCTAGTTAAAAGCTGGAGACTGAAATCACAGTTTGAGAGTCTCCTAAACCTCATGAGACCCACTGCCGTTTTCCCTGCCCTCCCTTCCACCTGCAACCTCACCCGCCTCCAGTCAAAACTTAAAAGTCTCCAGACTTAAATACCTGAAATTACACTGTTCAAGTGCCCTGTTTTCATGCCGCAACTCTCCCCAAGACTCTAAGCCCCATGAGACCAGACTATATTTTTTTCCTTTATCTAAATCAAGAGACAACCACAGAATGCCAGATGCTCAATAAACGTCGGCTAACTCGTACTCTCAGAGCTAATTACCACTACACTGCAGGTTAATTTTGTTCCTTCTCGTGATCTAGACTTGACCGTGGAGAACAGCAAACTATAGCACACGGGCCAAACCCAGCCCATGAGCTAAGAATCTTTTAAGTTTCAAACAATCCTTAAAAAATGTAAAAACCAAAGATTATGCCACCTGCAAAAACCTAAAACACTTCGTATCTTGCCCTTTATAACAGCAGGCCCCTGAGAGAGCCACCAGACAAGAGGTGACAAGAGAGTCACTGCGCCAGAGGGTGACCAGCAGGGTTCTTGGAAACCTGGCTGGTCCCTGAGGCACCTCGAGACAGATGTGTCTTTATCCTGTTATTCAACAACTCAACTCCAAGCGCCCGAGGTTTTGTGGATAAACCCCAAGGAGCCTCTACTCGCCATGCTCACTGCGGGTGAGAACAAGTGGGAAAATATGTAATCATAGGAGGTTGTGCACAATAACATCACTTACTATTTCACAAATTCAAGTTCATAAAGATATTCTGAATTTAACAAAGAGGCTAAAAAATGTTCTTTGCATTTTTTTTAATATTTACAGTTTTTCTTTTTACAAAGTTCTGTACATAAAAGTAAATATACAGAAACAACCCCATCAACTGTGTGCTTCAGTAATCCTCGCTGGCGGGCTCACCGTTTACAAGGAAGACTTCATTCGACGCAACCTGTCACAGAGACTGTCCAGCCAGTGAGGACTTCTAATCTGAAGGATCGTTACTAGGTCTTTTTATTAAGATCGCCAATCACTGGGAAGCTTTTACCTACCAACTGCCAATTACCCATGAAATCAATCATGCAGCCACTGGCTTTAGTGAAGTGTGACCGACTGCCACTACTGCCTAGTAGCAATATCTATACCCTATGTTGACTCCAACTCTTAAAGATACAGGTGTAGTTAAGAACAGAAATAAAACCCCACGTCCCCTTGGCTAGTCACTGTGAAAAGCGTGCGTAAGGCAATTGAATTGAGGGTTAAGGGTTCATCTTGCTAATGTCAAAAGCGACACCAGCAAGATTCTTAGCTTCATCCACCAGATGACGGGCCTCTGCGGCCAGGTCTCCAGGAGCAGGCTCCGCCTCCTTCACCAGACAAAGGGTTGTAACCTGAGATGAGAGACAGGAAGGATATTAGTGCTGGGGACATCATGTATCAGACATAAAGCTGTGAGCCTGATATGCAAAGCACTGCAAAGATATGGAGTCTATACTCGTGGGCATTTTCGTAGAACTTTTATCCACTATATGAAAAAAATACTCTGTACTCTGATTTCAGTTGACTTGACTTTCTGTAGCAATAAAAAAACCGATTCAGCTTAACTCCCCAAGACACACAGGCGCACGCGCACACACGAATCTCTCAAGATGGCTGGATTTACGTATGTGAAGTTTTCTACTACTCCTACATGTTAATAGAATGTATACATATTCAAATAGGACTATTCAAGCTACAGAAGTATATTTAAAAAAATCAAAACAGAATGGAACCTACTGCTTCTACCAGTCAGAATTGGGTAATCTACCTGCCTGCCCCCCGCCATGCGTTAGTGTCCCGAAGTTAATGGACATTTGGTGACCAGGTTGACTGCTTAGGCTCCAGAGTCGGTGAGATCTCGAATGAGATGGCTTTACGCCTTATTTGCTATGGGAGCTTTGGGCAGTGATTCCCTGTGCCTCACTATCCTTATTTGTAAAACCAGGCTAGTCAAAGCACATAGTTCCAGATTGCTGGGAACACTGAGAGGCCATGCGCATAAGCGTGTCACACATTATATTTTCTAAAATTTCCACTCCTGTCCTAAATATCACTACCACTTGCTCTGAAAAAACAGTCTGCCAGCAAGAGAAAGCTTTAAAATGGCTTTTTCTTTTCAGATACATCACTCCCCTGTAGGAAGCCAGGTTTGGCTTCCGGACACATAGGGGATCAGAGCTTAGCCTTGAAGGGCGACCTGGCTCCTGTCCGCGCTGCCTTAGAAACCACACTCCTGCCTCTGCACGGTCGTCCCCAGGCGCTGCCCCGCATCCCCACAGACAGCCCCGCCCCCAATGAGAACGCGAGGTCCGATCCCCTCTGCCCTCCCCCTCCTCGGGACTGGTGCAGAGCTCCTGGCCCAGCACACGATCGCTTCCTTTCATCTGTGTGTGAGTCCCATCTTCCCCAAAGGACATGAAGCTCCTCAGGAATGGGCCGGAGACAGGCGGCTCCAGGACCCTAGAGCGCTGGGGGATGGGGGGACAGAGAAAAGAGCTCCGACTGGACATCCGGCCATGTCTCCTTGAGAAATGTGGCGGCTTTTACAGGACTGGGTGGGACCAAGGAAGAAACACGAGTGCCGTCACTCTAATTGTTTACTGAGGGCTGGACTGACCTCCTTTTGCAATCTCTTATTCAATACTGACTTTTTCCCTGAAGGACACTGAGGTCGAGGAGGTCACCCACTTCCTGGAAGCAGGATTTGCACCCACATCCTTGCTCTGGGCCTCCTGGGTGATGGGGATCAGTGGACAGGCGACTCCCAGCCAGTAAAGGTTGCTTTGCATCTGTTTCTTTTATTTAATTGGCATAATCCGAAGCTTAGGAATTAGTCACAATTTACAGACTACGAAATGAAGGAGAATCTTATATTTAAAAAGGAACGTATATTCTGTAATTGTTTGGAATGTGTGAGCATTTGGTACTCACCTCCTCCCCGCAGAGGCTTTCTGTCAGATTTCCGCTTCGGGATAACTGATGAGGTCGAAGGCCCCGGACTGTCATCGTCCTGTTCAAACATACACAGGCTGAAAAACGTTCTACTTGACAAACCTTCATCTACCTAACAACATCAACTCGGCCAGTCCACGCTCACCTGAGGCTTTCTTGCGTTTCCTTTGTAACTTTTTCCTTCTTGCATACTGTCCCACATTTCAATCTTCTGTCTCCTTTTTGTTTCTTCGAGCTGAAAAAGGATCATATGGAATAAATGCAGAAGCTGCCATATTCTTCAAAGAAAATACAAAATTTGGCAATTTTTAATTGCAATGTCCTTCAAAACGAGCCTTCTCCTCCATTTCCTTCAGTTAACAAAACTTGTATCTAGTGGCATGAGTTTAATTCACAGATAGAACCTTTTGATCTGCACCTTATTTAGGAAAGCAAAAAGCATGATAGAAAAAGAATACAGATTCGGTTCTTCCGACTTTCGCCTGCACGACATTTGGGTGACTTGGCCTGAGTGAGTGTGGCTGGCAGGCGTGCTGTGCTGTTACCTGGCCGTGTCACTGAGGAAAGCCACTTACCCCCTCTGCTTCCCAGCTTGCAACGATCCAATGAGAAAGGTGAAAGCCAAGTAATATGGCGAATGTTTAGGGGAGCACTATTCGGAGCAGAAAATCAGGCCTAACGAAGAACACCCGAGAAAGCTCGTAATCCTGCAGTGAGCAGGTCCCCAAGGCAGGAGAGACACAGCACTGACCGGCCCTCTGAGAAGAGCCGCCTGCCTGCCAGTGATCGACTCTTGACCCCTACATGCACACAAAGGTCATAAAATCTTTCATTCCCAATGGAATCCAGACCCAAACTGTGGCTCATTCTGGTTCCAATGGAACCGAGACAGCACAAGGATACACTAAATGATGCCTCAGAAAGTGCACATCTAGGAAATGTCTCCATGGCTCTCCGGGTTGATAGTGTCACGCGTTCAGGGTCTACAAGTACAGGGGCCAAGGAGGAAATCAGCTCTTGGGTGAAGTCTGGGTCACATTCCTAGCTAACATGGAGAACGCCAGAATGAAACACAGCCGACAAACCCTGAGACCACAAACAAGAGAGCTGATTTAACTGTGAGGCAGGCCAACTCAGTTTACTGTTATTGTTTTTGTAAGTACATGAAACAGAACCACACATATTGTAACAATTTAAAAACCAAACATAGGCTTTTGTCCTTTTTCCAATGTTAGGAGGCTCACACTACAACTTTAAAAAGTGATCTTTTAAGACTTTTCAGCTACATCCTCAAACTGAATAAAAAATCAAGATGTTACACACAAAAATCTTAAGACTCTGAAGTCACTGATTCTGACATGTAGAAAGAAATCAACTTATTCTATGCCTTTAAAAACAAAATAGTAATAAATAAGGAGCTCGAAATCAACAAAGAAAAAAACTAAAAAAGAACTGCTCAAAAATGGCATAAATGAGAGTTCCAGTAAAGATGACGG
Organism: Eidolon dupreanum; assembly: GCA_028627145.1. Classification (NCBI taxonomy): domain Eukaryota; kingdom Metazoa; phylum Chordata; class Mammalia; order Chiroptera; family Pteropodidae; genus Eidolon; species Eidolon dupreanum. The sequence goes on along the minus strand of CM053516.1, from coordinate 20,884,815 downwards.
AGTATGCAAACACTGTGCCTCCTCCTCCCATGGCGACATCAAGACTACAACTAACTCATAGAACAATCAACCTGGAGAGCCATCTGCAGTCTAGCTGAACAGAAGTCCTATCACTAAGGACATAAAGGAGCGGCCTTGAGACTGGTAGGTGGGGCGGAGACAGGAAATGGGCTGCTGCCACACCCACACATGGTGGTGGAGAATGGGGAGGGATTCTTCAGCTGCAGAGGTCCCCCATGAGGAACTAGGGGTCCCAGCACCACACTGGGATCCCCATCCTGGAGGATCAGCGCCAGGAAGGACACCCCACACCACCTGGCTGTGAAAACCCAGCAGAAATTCCATCCATCTGGTGAGACAGAGAACGACTGGAAATCCAGGCATTCTCTTAAAGGGCCAGTGCACAGACCCTCTAGCTCAGAGGCACTGGCCCTGGGCTCCGGCCCAGGGACCTCAGCTTGGGAGGCGCCAGAGACATACAGGGAGAGACTGAGTTGTGTGGCTTTAGAGGAGGGCTGGAGGGATAGCTGCCATTGTTCCTGTGTTGAGCCCTCCCCACCAACAGGGCCTAATCTGAATCTGCACTGGCCTGGTAAATTCTGCTTGCTCCACCCTAGTGACTCCCTGGAACCCCACCCCACCCAATTCTCACACCACTCAAGGTCCTTTCAGCAAGCAAGCCTCTGGGTACAGGGCACTCTGGGCCTTTTGCTGAGCTGCCTTGGGCCCAGTGCTGGAGGCTTTGATTCCAATGTGCAGCATGGCCTCTCCCATACACCTCCAAGTCCAACACAGGCAGTGACCAACCCAGATTGCTTTGTAGCTCCTACCAGGTAGCCTCAGGACAATTACAGGTAGTGGCTGACCTTGGCATGCATGTGAGCTCCTCCTAAGAGGCCCCAGGATCAGCACATCCAGTAGCTGGCTTCGGACCACAGAATACCACCTGATTTGCCCCATAAGTGGCACACCCAAAGGGTGGCCTTGGCAGCCATCAGAGCCCGCTGAGGTGAATCCTGCTCCATGGGATCAGTCCCTGCACAGCTGCTCACAGGCTGTGGTCGTGGCCAATCCTCACAGCCAGACAGCCTGAGGGGCAGTCCCACCCACTGATGTGCCAATAGCAATCAAGGCTCAACTACAACAGGAAGGCACACACAGCCCACACAAAGCACACACCTGGAGACTCGGTTCAGGAGACCAGATTTCGCCACTGGGCCTCACGGGACACCTACCACATAAGGCCACTGTGCCAAGACTGGAAGATATAGGAGATCTACCTAATACCTAGAAGTGAACATAGAGAGGCAGCCAAAATGAGGAGACAAAGAAGTAAGTTTCAAATGAAAGAAGAGGAGAAACTCCAGAAAAAAAAAACTAAACAAAATGGAGGCAAGCAATCTACCAGATGCAGAGTTCAAAACAGTGGTTATAAGGATGCTCAATGAACTTAGAGGCAGAGTCGAGGAATTCAGTGAGAACTTTAACAAAGAGATAGAAAAAAAAAAAAAATGAAGATAGGAACCATGAAAAGAACTAGTCAGAAATGAAGACTACATAATTGAAATAGAGAATATATTAAAGGGATTCAACAATAGATTAGAGAAAGCAGGGGATCGAATTAGCGATTTTGAAGACAAGGTAGCAGAGAACACCCAATCAGAACAGTGAAAAGAAAAAGAATCTGAAAAAATGAGAATAGTTTAAGGGGCCTTTGGGACAATATCGAGCGTACCAACATTTGCATCATATGGGTGACAGAAGAAAAGAGACAGCAAGGAATTGGGAAGCTATTTCAAGAAATAATGATGGAAAACTTGCCTACCCTGGTGTGAAGGAAATAGGCAAGCCCAGGAACTGCACAGTCCCAAACAAGATGAACCCACAGAGACTCCCCACGAAGACACATAATTAAAATGCCAAAAGGTTAAAGACAAAAAGAGAAATTTTAAAGCATCAGGAGAAAGGCAGTTAGTTACCTACAAGAGAGTTCTCATAAGACTGTCAGCTGATTTCAAAATATTCAAAGTGATAAGCAAGGACCTACAACCAAGATTACTCTACCCAACAAGGCTATTATTTAAAATTGAAGGAGAGATAAAGAGCTTCCCAGACAGGAAAAAACTAAAGTTCATAACCATCAAACCAGTATTCTACAGAGTGTTAAACAAACTTCTTTAAAAAGAACATGACTATAAACAATAAAATGGCAATAACTACATACCTATCGATAATCACTTTAAATGTAAATGGATTACATGCTCTAATCAAATGACACAGGGTAGCTAAAGGGATAAGAAAACAAGATTCATACACGTGCTATCTACAAGAGATCTTTGGCTTGAAAGACACACACAGACTGAAAGCAAAGGGATGGAAAAAGATACTTCATGCAAATGGAAATGGGAAAAAAAAAAGCTGGGGTAGCAATACTTATGTCAGACAAAATAGACTTTAAAACAAAGGCTGTAATAAGGGACAAAGAAAAACGTTTCATAACAATAAAGGCAGAAGTCTCTAATCTTTGTGGCATCAGGGACCGGTGCTCCTATGAGAATCCAATGCCTAATGATCTGAGGCGGTGATGCTGGCGCTGGAGCGGCTGCAGTTATAGATGACGCTTCACTCCACCGCTGCTCACCTCCTGCTGTGTAGCCCAGTTCCTAACAGGCCACAGACCAGTACCGATACTGGTACTGGTTGGGGACCCCAGATAAAAGGATCAATACAACAAAAGGATATAACCCTTATAAATATTTATGTACCCAACACAGGAGCATCTTAATATATAAAGCAAATATCGACCAGCCTAAAGGGAGAGATCGATAGTACCATACTCATAGTAGGGCACTTTCACACCCCATTGACACTAATGGACAGATCTTCCAGACAGAAAATCAATAAAGAAATAGTGGCCTTAAATGACACACAGACTAGATAGATTTAATAATATTTTTAGAGTGTTTCACCCCAAAGTAGCAGAATATACATTCTTCTCTAGTGCACATGGAACATTTTCCAAGATAGACCACATTTTAGGCCACAAAACAAGTCCTGGTAAAAAAAAAAATAGACTGAAATCTATCAAGCATCTTCTCTGATTGCAATGGTATGAAACTAAAAATCAATTACAAGGAAAAAAAAAAGGAAACACAAACACATGGAAGCTAAATAACATGTTACTAAACAATGAATGGGTTAACAATGAGTCAAGGAAGAAATCAAAAGATACCTAGAAACAAATGAAAATGAAAACATGACCTCAAATCCATGGGACACAGCCAAAGCTGTCCTAATTGGGAAATTCATAGCAATACAGGCCTACCTCAAGAAACAAGAAAAATCTCAAATAAACACTAACCTTATATCTAAAGTAACTAGAAAAGAACAAACGTTGCCTGAAGTAAGTAGAAGAAAGGAAATAATAAAGATCAGAGCAGAAATTTAAAAAACAGAGTCTAAAGAAAATACAAAAGATCAATGAAACCAAGAGGTGGTTCTTAGAAGGGATAAATAAAAGTGATAAACCTTTAACCAGACTCATCAAGAAAAACAAAGAGAGGACCCAAATAAATACAATCAGAAATTAAAGAGGTGAAGTGACAACTGACACCACTATAATACAAAGGATTATAATACTATAAACAATTACATACCAATAAATTGGACAATCTGGAAGAAATGGATACATTCCTAGAAACAATCTTCCAAGAACAGAAAATCTAAACAGACCGATTATTACTAATGAAATCAAATCAGTTAAAAACAACAACAACAACAACAACAACAACAACAACAACAACAACAAATCCCAAAAAACAAAAGTCCAGGACTGGATGGCTACACAAGTGAATTTTACCAAATATTCAAAGGTGAAGTAACACCTATCCTCAAACTATTCCAAAGAATTCAAGAGGAGGAATTGTTCCCAGCCTCATTTTATGAGGGTACCATTACCCTGAGTCCAAAACCAAAGACACTACAAAAAAAAAAAATTATATGTTGATATATCCCTGATGAACATAGATGCGAAAATTCCCAACAAAGTATTAGCAAACCGAATTCAGCAATACATGAAAAATATCATGCACCATGATCAAGTGGGATTTATTCCAGGGATGCAAAGTTGGTTCAATATCCACAATTCAATTAATGAGACACACCACATTCACAAACTGAAAAAATGATTAAGATCATATATCAATAGATGCTGAAAAATCCAGCATCCATTTACGATAAAAACTTTCAGCAAAGTGGATAGAGGGAACATACCTCAACGTAATAAAGGCCACGTATGACAAACCCACAGCTAACATCATACTCATTGAGGAAAAGCTAGAAACGTTTTCCTTAAAATCACAAAGACAAGGATATTTACTTTCACCACTTTTATTCAACACAGTACTGGAAGCCACAGCACCAGACAAGAAGAAATAAAAGGTATCCAAACTGGAAAGGAAAAAGTAAAATTGTCATTATCTGCAGATAATGACAGAGCCCACCAAAAAACTATCAGAACTAATAAATGAATGCAGTAAAGTGGCCAAGATATAAACTTAATATTCTGAAATCAGTTGCATTTTTATATACCAATAATGAACTATCAGATAAATTAAGAAAACATTTACAATCTACAACTGCATCAAGAAAAAAAAAGAAAAAGAAAAACACCTAGGTAAAAATTTACACAAGGATGTAAAAGACCTATACTCAGAAAATTATGACACTGAAAAAAACTGAAGACACAAATAAATAGAAGCTCATGGAAAGGATTAACATTGTTAAAACGTCCTTACTACCCAAAGCCACCTATAGATTCAATGCAATCCCTATCAAAATACCAATGGCATTTTTCACAGAACTAGAACTAATAATTCTAAAATTTATATGGATCACAAAAGACCCCAAATAGTAATAGCAACCTTGAGAAAGAACAAAGCTGGAAGTATCTTGCTACCTGATATCAAACTATATACAGTACAAGGCTAGTCATCAAAAGCATTAAAACAGACACAGAGATCCATGGAACAGAACAGAGAGCCCAGAAATAAACCCATGCCCATACTGTCAACTAATCTATAACAGAGGCAAGAATATACATTGGGGTAAGGATAGTCTATGCAAAAAATGGAGTTGGGAAAAGTGGACAGATACATACTAAAAAAAAAAAAAAAAAAAATGACACTAGACCACCTATCATATACAAAAATAAACTCAAAATGGATTAAAAGACTTAAATGTAAGACCCAAAAACATAAAACTCCTGGAAGAAAACATATATAGTAAACTCTTGACATTGCTCTTAGTTTTTTTTTTTCCCCCCGATACATCTCCTTGGGGAAGGGAAACAAAAGAAAAACACAAATGAAGCATCAAACTAAAAAGTTTTTGCACAGCAAAGGCAACAAAACAGAAAGACAACCTACTGACTGGGAGAAGATATTCACCAATGATATATCTAATAAGGGTTTAATATCCAAAATTTTAAAGAACTCAACACCAAAAAGCACAAATAATTCAACTAAAAAATGCGCAGAGGACCAGAATAGGTATTTCTCCAAAAAGGACAAACAGATGGCCAACAGACATAGAAAAGATGCTCAATGCCAGAAATCATCAGAGAAATGCAAATTAAAGCCACAATGAGATATCACCTCACACCTGTCAGAACGGCCATCGTCAATAAATCAACAAATAACAAGTGCTGATGAGGATGTGGAGAAAAGGGAACCCTTGTGCACTATAGGTGGGACTGCAAATTGGTGCAGCCACTATGGAAAACAGTTTGGAGGTTCCTCAAAAACGTAAAAATAGATCTACCTTATTATGACCCAGAAATTCCACTTCTGGGCATTTATCCAAACAAATCCAAAACACTATTTCAAATTGAGATGTACCCCTATGCTCACCGCAGTGCTATTTACAATAGCTAAGATATGGAAGCCACCTACATGTCCATCAACTGACAACTGGATAAAGAAGTGGTACATGCATACAGTGGAATATTCTAGGCCATAAAATAGAATGAAGTCTTACCATTTGAGAGAACATGGATGGACCTAGAGGGTGTTACACTGAGTGAAATTTGTCTGAGAAAGACAAATACCACATGATCTCACTTACACGTGGACTCTAAAGAATAATATAAATGAACAAACAAAACAGAAACAGATTCAGATACAGAGAACTGACGGTGCCTGATGGAAGTGGGGGGTTGGGAGTAGGGGCAAAAAATGTGAAGAGATTAAGAAGTACAAATTGGTAGTTACAAAATAGTCATGGGGATGTTAAGTACAGTACAGGGAATATGGTAATATTGTAATAACCATGTACTGTGCCAGGTGGAGACCAGACTAATCCGGGTGATCACTTCGTCAGTTATATAAACGTCTAATTACCATGTTGTACACCTGAAACTAATATATAACACTGTCAACCACAACCAAAAAAAAAAAAAAAAAAAAAAAAGGCATGTGTGTGATGTGCTGCCATTTCTATGGGGAAAAAAAGATGTATGTGTATATATATATATATATATATACATGGCTAAAATATTTTTGGCAAAATTCTTAAAGGCTTAATATGGAGTGCTTGGGCAGCAGGGGGTGAGGGAGCAGAAAGGTAGAGACTTAAATTTTCATGTTATAGGTTTGCATCTCATGTGATTTTTTTTTTAAATCACGTGATTTTAAAAATTAGCAGGAGGGTGAGTGTGGGGAGTTGGTGTGGTCTTGTCCTGCCCTTTCTTTCTGGGCTCCGGCCAAGCTGGGGAAACCAGCCATGTACTGCGTGACCAGGCAGAAAGAACGAAAGCCATTAGGATGTGGCAGAAAGACACACGACCATGGAAACACCAGAGCCGCACACAAGACCAACAGGAAGACCACCTTCCCTGCTGCCTCAGAGCTAGCAGAGGTTTCCTTCTGAGGGGACAAAGAGGGGCACAGAAACATCTGGTTTGAAACTAGAAAGCAGAGTCCACACCTTGTGTTTCAGTTACACAGACTGAATCTGGTGGGTGACCTACACCTGTGAAAAGCAGCACAAGCCATCTGGCTGCTCAGGTCACTTCCAACAATCATCCTCGGTTCTTCCTTCTGCCTCCTCTCCTACAACCCCCAACCCCCGCCCAACCAAACCATGGCCCTCTGAGAATATCTCTCAAAACTCCATGTCAACCCGGGATCAAGTCCATCGACCTCATCCCCGACAGGCCTGGTCATGAGACACGAGACACTGGCTTTAGACAGTCAATGGGGCGAGAAGTTGAATGTGTACTGTGTGTGTCTGGTGACATGGCACCTGGGCACACAGTTTTGTTGGGTGAAACACTGCTGTGAGGGAACCACTAAAAAGTAAAACCATAAATGAAAGACCTTTTAGAGTATTTTCTCTCTAAACAGTAAGAAATATTTCAACTAAAACCAGTTTGTACCTGTCTTAGTTTTTCCTTATGCTTTTCAACTTGCGCATTTAATTCTTCTTGCATTTTCAAACGAGCAGCTGCTAAAGCCTCTTGTCGTTTTACAACAACATCAGGTTCTAAAATGACAAAAAATTTGCGCTTAAGGACCTTGTATAACATAAAATGGAAACTCTTGAGAGTCCATAATATTAGGAGTATACAAAAGTACAGATGTCAGATAGTGCAAAAATATGTTTTTACATGAATAATTCTACCCTTCTGTATATACTTTGCTGTTCACGGGGGCCGAGGACTATCCTCCCAGTCTTAACTCTAGTCAAATATCCACAGCACCAGATACTTCTATTAGAACACATTTCTGGGCTCCCTTGGCGATTTGAAAGTCTGGGTTAGGCCCCGTGATTGAAATATAAGTTGCCCAATGAATATACTGAGACTACATTCTATGACCTGGACACCTCCCAACACCCACTCTAGGCTGACCAGAATTCTAGAAGAACACCAAGGAAAGATAAAGTTGTCCTGATCATTAGCCATCACGTAATTAGCCCAGATCTATACCAGAAAGAGAGAAAGATCCTTAAGTATTTTATCCCTGTTTCTACAGAAAAGAAAAATCCTTCCAGCAAGCATCAATAGAAATGAGCGTCCCAGCTTTACCTGTTTTTATCTGGTTTATAAAACAAAGTAAAATTATATAAATATATCATAAAGTTCTCTATCTGTTCATCTGTTAAGGGGGCAACTACACAGTGGTGTGACTCATAATTCTAAGAAGGAAAAATCAGAACTTATAAATTCATATTGTTTCCTTTCACAGCATAAGTGATCACCATTACCTACAGACAGCTAATAGTAGGAAAAGGACACTTAATTGAACCCACATAAAACTGGGGTCAAAATGTTGCAATCCAAATAGCACAAGGGTGTGTGGGTGTGTGTGGTGGCGGAGATGACTGGAACTTTAACAACAAAACAAAACGACTGTTCCACTTTTCAGAAATGTAAATTTCGGTAACGTTTCTAACCGTTGGGTCATTCTTAGAATAAATCAGTCAAGTGTAGCTTTTTTCGACCTATTTTTTCTAAGAAAATTGAATAGCACAACGCAACACCTTTCACTGCACATTCCCGTTTTGCAGTGCTTCATAAAAACAATCCTCTTTTGATGTGCCTATCCTATCATCGCTTACAAATCTATTTTTCAGTTGTCAGCACTTCACAGATGGCTGTAACAGGTGACTGAAGCTGTCCCCAAACACCATTGTCATCCACTTCAGGAAATCCTGCATCTTATGTAAGATTCACAACTGTATTTTGTAGTTTATTGTTGCATGTACAGCCAAGAATCAAAAAGGCTGAGAAAGGCAGGACCAGAGGGTTTCATGAGGGGAGAGGTATATTTGAGTGAAGATATTTTCTAAGTCTTTCCACTAATAACTACTTTTGTATTATGACATTCTCTTTCCTGCCCAACCTCAGTAACCATGGTGACAACTCAAATGAATGAGGATTTGTATTTGTTTAATTATGCTGCTATTTTCAAAGCATTTAACATTTCTTTTGGTTACATCCTCAGAAACTGTAGCTTCTACTTAGTAAAAAGCTACAATTTCAGAGAGAATGAGTTTCGAAAACAACCTAGTATAATCTGAAATTAGATCTGATGAGTAAGTTGTGAAAATCAAACCAGTGGATATGGAAAACTACAGTTGGGTTCCTCATCACTCACAAAGGTCTTAACCCTAGACAGAACTGTGATTTAGCAGGTAGAACCACAAACATGGAGAAGCTGTGACATTTTCATCTTAATCCACCCTATAAATGAAAACACTTCAACAAGATATGCAGTGGGTTTTCTACACACCAGCGGGTATGTTTTCCATCTCATTTTAAAATTTCTGAAATTAAAAGTGTATTGCACATTCACCAAATTCGATTTCAGAAGCATAAAATGTCCCCCTCTCATACAGATCGGAATAAGGTACTTCTCAATCTTAACAATCCCCTTAACTTTTAAATACTCACAGAAGTAGGGGTAAAGCCACTGCCTTTATGGGATACGGGTTACTCACCCACAGCAGCCGCAGCTCGGTCCAGCTGCCTCTGCCTCAAGGCCCTCAGCCGGGTGGAAAGCTTCTGAAAGATCACGTACAGAAGGATGCAGCTGAAGACAATGTACCAGCCGTAGGTGGCAAGCAGGGAGCCCACTGAAAAGCAGAAAGCAGTTTTCAAGAAACTAAAAATGAGACTATGATTGGGTTTTTCCGTAAAATTCAACAAAGACAAAATAAGCGTAGCTCTCGCCCTCAAAACCTTCCCGGTCTAGCGAAATGGTCTCCTAGGTCTGCAGTAAAATGACGACCGAGAAGTGCATTCATTCTGAGATC
>CM053516.1:20856634-20874499 GCA_028627145.1 Eidolon dupreanum | reverse complement strand
ATCATAACGCTAACTCTAATCCTAATCCTAAATCTAACCCTAACCCTAAACCAGTCCCTAACCCTAACTAACCCTATAACTAACCCTAACTCTATTACACCCCTACCCCTTTCTTAACCCTAACCCTAACCCTAACCGTATACCTAAACCTAACCACTAAGCCTAAACCTATTCGACTCTGAACCGTAACCCTAACCCTCACCCTAACCCTGACTCTAACCCTAACCTTAACCCTAACCCTAACCCTAATTCTAAACTTAACCTAACCCTAATGATAACACTAACACTAACCCTAAACCTAACCCTAACCCTAACTTTAACCTAACACTAATCTTAAGCCTAACACTCACCCTAACCCTATCCTAACCCTAAGCATAACACTAACCCTAATCTAACCTTGAACCTAATTATAACCCTAACCCTAACCCTAAACATAACGCTAACACTAATCCCAGTATTAAATCTAATCCTAACCCTAATCCTGACCATAACCATAATCCTAAAACTATATCTCACCCTAACTTTTAACCCTAACTCTATTCCACCCCTACTTCTACCCCTAAACCTAAAATTAATCCTAACCCTAGCCCTAACCTAATCCTAACCCTTGCCCTAATTCTAACCCCTATCCGTATACCAATTCTACTCCTAACCCTAAGGCTAACATTAACCTTACCCCTAACACTGACCTTAACACTAACCTACCCCTAACCATAAACGTAACCCTAATTCTAACCCTAACCATAACCCTAACCATAACGCTAAACTTAACCCAAACTTTAACCCTAACCCTAATTCTAAACCAAACCTTCACACTACCCTCACCCTCATCCTCACTCTAATTTTTACCCTAACCTTAAACATATACTCAACCCTAAACCTAATTTTAATTCGAACCCTAAAGCAAAACTTCCACTCACCCTCACCCTTATTGTCATCCTCTCTGTCATCCTAACCTTAACCCTAACCCTAAGCCTAATTTTAACCCTAACCCTTACCCTAATCTAACCCTTATCCTTAACAAAACCCTAAACCTAACTCTAACCCTATCCCTAACCTAACCCTAACCCTAACGCTAACCCTGACCCTAACTGGAACCCTTACCTAACCCTTACCATAACCCTAACCTGAACCCTAACCATAACCTTAACCTTAAACATAATCTTAAGCCTTACCCTAACCTTACACTAATCCCAACCCTATCCCTCATTTTATTCTCCCCCAACCCTAACCCTAAATCTATTTCTAACCCTAACACTAACCCTAATACTATACCTTAACCTAACCCTTAACTTTAACCCTATTCTACTTCTACCCCTAACCATAACCATAACCCTAACCTAACCCAAACACTATACCTAACCCTAACCACTAAACCTAACCCTATTCTCTCCCTACCCATAACCCTACTAACCCCAACCCTAAGTCTAACCTAACCCTAAACTTAACCCTAACCCTAACTCTAACCCTAACCCTAATTTACCCTTAACTCTAACCCTAACCCTAACCCTAACAATAACCCTAATCCTGAACCTAAACCTAACCCTAACCTCACCTTAACCCTGACCCTGACCCTAGCCCTAACCCTAACATTAACCCAAGCCCTAACTGAAACCATAATCATAAACCCTAACCCTCACTTTAACCCTAACCCTAACCCTAAGCCTAACCTTAATCCTCACACTAACCTTCACCTTCACCCTCACCCTAATTTTAACCCTAAACCTAATCATATACTTAACAACTCTACCCTAACTCTAAACCTAAAACAAAACTTCAACTGACCTTCACTTTTATTCTCATCCTCTTTCTTATGCTAACCTCAACCCTGAGGCTAAGTCTAACTTCTAACCCTAACCCTATTCTACCCCTACCCCTACCTCTAAACCAGACACTAACCCTATACCTAACCCTAACCCTTAAACCTAAAACTATTCTACCCCCAACTTTAACCATAACCATAACCCTAAGCCTAAACCTAACCCTAACCTAACCCTAACCCTAACCTAACCCTAAACCTAACCAAACCCTAAACCTAACCCTAACCCTAACCCTAAATTTAACACTAACCATAACCTAACCCTAATTCTAATTCTAATTCTAATTCTAATTCTAATTCTAACCCCTAACACTAACCCTGTTGTACACCTAACCCCCATCTTGTGGTTCCGCAGGGACCCCAGGTCTATGTAGGTAAGCAGGTCAAGGGTGACCAACTCGCTGCTCTGTTGTGAGAGGATGGGAGGAGCTGCGACGAGACCCAGAGTATACAACCGACAAGCCCAGGCCACACCCCGGCTGGTTCTCTGGGCTAGCTGGCCCATCCCACACCGAGGCTGATGAGCAAGATGGCCCTGTCCAAGGTGCTGGCATGAGGACATCATCAGAGAGAAACTGAAAAGAACCTAAAAGCTCCGCCACAGGCGATGGCTTAGGACTATAGCTCTCCAAATGTTGTCTGCAGACCCCTTGGCATCCCTGAGACCCTTTCAGAATGTCCAAGAAGTCAAAACAATTTGTATAATAATACTAAGATGTCATTTGTCTTTTCTGTTGTATTGACATTTACACTAATGGTGTAAAAGTAATGGGTAAGTATGCTGGTGCCCACGAGCAGAAATTCGGCTGGTGGCATTGAATGTGCTAGCGGTCACTGTATTCTTCACTGCCATGCAGTTTCAGTGGCAGACCAGGAGGGAGAAGTAAACAAGTAAATAAATATATGATAGACAGGCAGACAGACAGAAAAAACACAGGAAATGAAACCTGGGAATAGTCTTGATGACTCTGTAAAAATTGTTAATTTTACAGAACCTCAACCCTTGCATACACAGCTTTGTACTACTCTCTGACAAAATGGGAAGCGCGTGTCTTGCTGCTCACCAAAGTGCGCCTGTTGTCTCAGAAAGAGCACTTATGTTAACAGTCCGGTGGGACACAGAAAGGGGATGCTTAGGAACTCAGTTTCTAAGTCACATATTACTAGTGCCACAATGACACAAGCACATGTTTTATCTGTCAGAGAAATAATGCAATAATGGCATCTAAATAACATCCCTGTTACTCTAAGTTCCAATAAGGTTTTTCTTTTCCTATCAATACTTGTAAGTACTTGACATTGTATACTTTCTTAATTGTTTTTCTCTCCCACTAGAATGTAACCTACACGAAGACAGAGATTTGGTCTCTTTTGTTCACTACTGTATTCCTAGTGGTTGAGTAAAATTCATAGGACATATAACTGCAACTTTTTTTCTATTAGTTGGAGTAGAGCTAGGAGTACGAAACTGATTATTATTGGTTAAGTGATAGTCTCTAGATTATTGGGATATGTAGTTATAAGCTAGATATACTGCCCTATAGCTAACTCAAAGCAAGTGTTCCAACCAACTTTCACCTCTTGCAAAAGTACCCTGGCACCTCTCCTTACTGGAGACCTCCCTTGGGGGGCCCTCTTTGTGCTGTGTTCTGTTGACCATGAGTTGACTTACTGTAAGTTTAAAAGTCTGTCGGCCTAGTCTTCTTTTGTTGGTCTCATCTTCCTTTGAAGAAATCCTCTCAGAACCTTGTCACAATGGTACACCGTCTTTCACAGGAAGATAGGAGCTGACCATTTTGCAACTAGAAAAGGATTTGTACACTCAGGTGGAACTGATACAAAAACAGAAAAAGGAGAGAAAACAAGAAATGAAACAGCTCCAAGGACAAGATCAAGAGCTGTGCGGAATTCTCTGCGTGACACCCTATGCCATTGACAGCACCTCAGTTCCCAGCTTGGAAGAGCTGAACCACTTCAGACACACATGGCAACTTTGAGGGAGACAAAGTTATCCACACTGCTTGCTTCCACACTTCCTAAAAGTCAGTTTGACTTTCCTGTAATCATGTTGGTTTCCAGGCATCTAGGCGTGAGGAGTTTGTCACCATGAAGAGACAGATCATACTGTATATGAGAGAACTGGATCACACCCTAAGTACAAACTTCAAAAGAGATGTGGTGTGTGACGATGAAGATGCCTTTTGCTTATCTTTGGAGAATATCGTGAAACTACAGAAGTTGTTCCAGCAGGTAATGGCTACTCAGATTATGGCCTGATATCTCCATAGTATCCGGCAATTGGAAGAACGTGGCAGTTTTTTTTTCCTTTAGTCTTAGCCGATATAAGAGAACCAGGGAGGATAAAGATAGTATTAATATGATATACAACCTTGATTTTTTTACAAAATGTATACATAGCTCTAAGATTCTGAAATTATGGATGAAATGTCATTGAATTAGTGTTTAATGAAAAAAATTTTTTTTTAATTCAAAATTTGAATCCTAGTTTTTAGGGTCTGAGATCCTACCATGACAGCCTTACAGTCTGTGTTCAGAAGTCACAAAAAGATGTCTACAGCCATGCTATCCGAACAAGTCTGATCTCTTCTGATCTCAGAAGCTAAGCAGGGTTGGGCCTGGTTAGTACTTGGATGGGAGACCACCTAGGAAAACCATGTGCTGTAGGTGTAAAAAACAAAATAAAAAATAAGGGATTATAAGCTGACATAGTCCTTCAATCTGTGAGGTCAACCAAGGGTTCCCTACTTAAAAAAAAGTCACAAAAAGTCATCTGTTCACAGTCTTATAAAAGTGCTTCTTCTCAATGTGGGTCCAGATATATCTCTGCGGGAGGCCAGCGGGCTGACCTTCTCTGTGCTGCTGTCCTTGCTATAAACCACTCTTTCCTTGCTACAGCTAGAAATGCAAAAGCCATGAAATGAAGCTGTGTGTGGGGGTCTGCATGCTCACCTCTGAGAGCTCTGGGACAGGTTGCAAATACCAGCAGAAGAGAGACAAGCTGTGGCCCTGGTTGCGACTGGCTCAAAGGCCAAGGTCAAGAAAGCGGTAAGAAACCCAAAGGGCTAGGCAAGCAGTGCCTATGAGCACTCTTGTGTCAGGTCTGATGTCTTTACCAACTCCAATTAAGGAATTTGTTTTCTGTCGTTCTAACTACTCCTCAGACAGTGCTGAGGAAGGAGTGTCCTACTTGAAATTGAGACCAGACTCATCACACATAAGCCCAGAAAAAGGATGCAGGACATGCAGGTGTTGCCATACACCTGAAGCCCGGTAGAGGAGCTGTTAGGGATAAATCCCTCTAAGAACAAAGAGAAATTACCAAGAACGCCACCAAGAGAGCACCAGGGCCATAATCAGAAGGGTCACCTCCTGCAGCCAGGATATGGTAAAGGGAATCATATAATGCTATTTCTTAATCAGAAAGATTCGGGTTAAATGTCTAGTCACTGAGACCAACTTCCTTCCTCTAGCCCCGCACCCCCAACCTCCACCCATGGTCAAGGCAGGAAGGGATTCTCAGCCCCCAAAGAACTGTCCTAAGAGTCTGGATACCACTGGGAAGATACCCACTGCCCCAACTGTGCGCTCCCCAGAGACTGGTAGATATTAGAAAGGGTGAATTACCACAAACTCAGAATATTGTACCCACCAGCCCCCAAAAGACACACAGACCACCAGCACTCAGTGAGTTACAGGAATCACACTCTTTATTCAGCCAGCTGGATCTGCCAGGGGTTCGTAGACCCCAAATTAAGCAGCCCTGAAGTGCAGAGGTACAGTGTTTTTAAGTCCAAAATCCTATTCTTCATTTTGTCTAAACACAAAGTTCTATCTTTCTTCTATTCCCTACCTGTCAACTCACAGGTTTGGGTGCGTAAGTGGGGTTACAGATGCAGAAAGCTTCTTCAGGATATTATGTTCCTATAATCAAAGGCCTATGTTCCCATAGTGATAATCAAACAGTAATTTCCAGTAAGAGTTATTTTGTCAGCCACCACAAGAATAGGTGCTGGCAA
The DNA here is from genome assembly GCA_028627145.1 of Eidolon dupreanum. NCBI lineage: Eukaryota > Metazoa > Chordata > Mammalia > Chiroptera > Pteropodidae > Eidolon > Eidolon dupreanum. Next base: position 20,868,643 of record CM053516.1, on the reverse strand, counting down.
CAGATTTAATGCTGAAGTTGCGCTGGATGGGGACTGAGCTGGGGACACCTCTCAAGATGCTGCCATTGAGCTCCAGGTTCTCCTTGTTGGCTCCATGCCGGCTAGCATGTGGGGTGTTTTTTCCTGAATAGGTAGAAGTGAGGACTGGCTGTAGAGAAGGAGAAGAGAGATCAGTGTATCATCCTTATAAAGGCCAACCACACACACAGAAGCTGATAGCATTTTTGTATTATTCAGTATCTATAATCCCATAAAGTACTTCTGGTATATAAAAATATATAAATTCTTAATTTGCGGATCACGTACCTTGAGCACAGTCTGTAAAATATGTGAAAGACTGAACACCTATTAGCACATACCACCCACCCGTCTCCTATGTGAGAGCACCTGTCTAGTGACCCAATGTCAGGACTGGAACCCATGCACAGTAGCAAGTGAAGACCCAGCTGTGATCTGAGCCCCAGAAGCCACCACCTGCTCATTCATTTCCCAGTCACACCCTAGGGCTTCTGCCTGACACCAGTAGGGCTCAGAATGACCATGTCTTCTTTCTTTCAATTTTTTACAAATTGAATGGCTTACATCTGTCAACTCTCAGCATCACAAAGATAACCAAATCCAAGGATCTTAGAAACTGGAACAAGTAGGTTGGACCCCTGGATAAACAGGCTGCGTTGGGAACATGCTCGTACACAGAGACAGAGAGCTTAACTTTGCTGCCAGAAGGTAGAAGTCGAGACACCGCAAAGACAGGCCGAATGCTGCTGTTGGCAGTGGCATTGGACATGGTGGGAGTGTTCAGCTAGGAGGAAAACAGAGGTAACCGAGACAACGTGCTCAGCATCCTGCCCCTGGCACTACAGAGAAATGAGGATGAGAGGCAGTCTCAGGGAGGTGGGTTTACATGGTGGAGAACTTTCAGGAAACTTGTGAAAAATGTTCAAAGCCTATTTATTTCCAGCAGATGGAGCTGCAAAAAGGGATAACTATTCCATTTCTAAAAGTTGGACAGATAGCTATCACATGACCCTCCTAGAATTACTGAGGAGAAATGAAAGCATATCTCCAGACAGAGACTTACACATAAGTATTTAGAGCAGTGCTATCTGTAATAGCCAAAAAAAAACTAGAAACAAACTGAAATATTCGACAGACAAATGAATAAGCGAATCGGGGCAGTCGTACACTGGAATGCTGCTCAACAATAAAAAGTAGTGACCTATCGATGCTTGCAACATCTATGGTTATGCTAAACTGAAAGAAATTTTAATAAATAAAAAAAGGCATGCTGTTGAGTCCATTTATATAAAATATTAGGAAATGAATTTACTGAATAGTGACAGAGCAAATCTGTGGTTACCAGGAACTGAGGGGGAGAGGGAGGAGGAAGGGATTGTGAAGTGGAATGAGGAGACTTTTGGGGCAATGGGTATGTCCACTGTCTTGATTGTGCCCGGTGCACACATATGTTAAAACTTTATATTAAAGTGTACACCCTAAATATGTGTCAATCTTATTCAATAAAGCTGTAAAAACTTAATTTAAAAATTCACTGGATAAAATGGGATAGTGAAACTATTCAATTACAAGACAGACTAGGAAATATGACTTAGGAAAATATCTGTGTGACTTCAGGACATAGATGGATTCCTTACAAGGTACAAGAAGTATAGGCCATGAGGAAAACAGATTGAAAATATTTTTACTGTATTAAATTTAAGAACTTTGTGTTCATCAAGAAAACACCATAAAAAGTAAAAAGACAAGCTACACAAGACACACACAGATACTGGGAAAAGCTCTTCTAACAGAAATGACAGGTGTAGCATCCAGAACATAAAGAATTCCTATAAAATTTGTAAGAAAGAAACAAGTGTTCAACTTCATTAGTAATTACAGAAATGCAAACTAAAATCATAATGAGACATTATTTCATACCCATCAGATGCACACAAATTTAAGCCTGAAAATAGCTCATGTTCAGCACAGCTATTGGGAGCATGAATTGTTATGACCATTTTGACAACAGACTGAGTGACTGGTGCAACTGGGATGCCAGAAACATTGAGTGCAGCACTCAGAGCAAGGACTGGTCCCCTCGCCAGCACCTAAGTTTATCACATTTTCAGAATATCAAACCATAGGGAACTAATAAGTGACTGTATGTCAAGAGGACAGAATATATAGCTAATGACAAGTGTGTATGTGAAGAAGGTTTGATGGCATGAAAAAATCCACCTTTTAAAAACCTTTTAAAAAGTAAAAAACACTAAATATTCTCAGTGTTACTCTTGTAGTTATATAACAGGTGGTTTTTAACTGTTTTATATGTTGTATAGTGTGAGTAGAAGGAGAAGGGAAATAATACCCCACCCACTTCCAAAAGGGACCCAACCTGAAAGTCAAAAAACCCCAGCTCTGCAGGACAGAAGGCAGAGAATATGAGAGCCTTGGCCTCACGCCCCCACGCCTAACGTGTGGTCCACAGAGTGTCCTGTTTACCTCGAGCACCTTGCCCGGTTTGGTGGGTGCCAGACCTCGCTGCTTGTTGAGTGTTCGGGGAGCACTGCCATAGAGCATCTCCGTCTCTGTCCCCTTCTTGTTCTTCAGTTGCTGTGTGAAAGTCAGAAGCAACAGGGATACATCCCGTGAAGAGAACAGGTCTGGGGCAGGGTGAGGCCAGAAATCTGACCAAATCTCTGCCCCCAGAGCTGCCAGGGGCACAGGCCAAGTTGAGGCCACTCACATCACCATGTTCCCCTCTTCCAAATTGGCTCACTTACCCTTTCCTGCTTGACCCATTCTTTCTCTAATCGATGCATCTCCCACTGTTCTGTCACATGCTCCATGAATTTCTGCCCATTCACCACGAATGCTTTTGAATGCTCCTGTTCCCACTTTTCAATCTGTGCCTTCAACTCCTCTTCCAGCTGAGACCAGACACAAGGACACGTTAATTACTTCAAATCTTTGGTGTGAATCCCAAATAAAATGACTCGTCCTTTCCCAGAGCATCATTCGCCTGATTGCTGGGAGCTGGACCCAATTGGGGACAGGTTAGAGTAGCCAGAAATCAAAGCTGAGGGATGGTTGTTCGTGATGCCCATGAAAGTGGGAAAGGTGAGGCCAGTGACTGGCCACGGAGGTTTGGTGTTGAGAGCGGAGCAGCAGGGGCACCAGCAGCAGTGCCGAGGCGGAGCACAGCTGGAACTGCACTGCCTGGGCTCCTGCCTGAGATCTGTCTCCTGCTGGCCGGGAAAAGGCTGCAAAGCTACTCAGGTTCTCAGTGCCTCAGGTGCCTCATCTGTAGAAATGGAAAACACTTTCAAATAGTATCTGGCACTTAATTCAATAAATGCTATTATTATTGAAATACAGAACAGTAATTAGGCCCACAGAAGTTTCTCAAAAGCTTGTCTCGTGTTACCAGCTGAATTGTGGCCCCATCCCTCCCATTCAGACACTGAAGTCTGATTCTCCAGCAGCTTAGAATGTGGTTTCACTTGAACACTAAGGTCATTAGGGTGGATCCTGAACCACTATGTCTGGTGGTATCTAAGAAGAGAAAATGTGGACACAGACACACGCAGACAGACCAGCATGTGAAGGCACAGGGAGAAGATGACCATTTATAAGCCTCAGAAGAAACCAGCCCCTTCTACAACATGATCTCAGCCTTCCGACCTCCATAACTGTGACAAAATGAACCTGCTGTTTAGGCCACCCCATCTCTGGTGCTACGTGGTGGCCACCCTAAAACTCATCTGTCCTGATATGCAGCAGCTTATAGTATGGGCAGGCTTGGTGTTACTGACCATTTCTACCCCTCCCTTTTGAAGATGAGACAGTTGGGGGGGCGCAAATAATTGTACAAAAAGTGAGGTATTTTGTAACCAAGCTCCAAAACTGAGCACCAGTTTTACCTAACGGAGTGTTTTCTGAAGCCTGGCACGTAGCTTTTCCACTTTTAGCAGATTTCCACCACGACTCGTAAATTGACTTGGATCTGAAGCCTTTCTTTGGGAAGATACACTTTCATCAGTGAAACCCAGGACAAGTGGGCAGATCAGTTATTCCTGCTAAGATTCCTTCTTGTCATACAAGGATACATATTATTAAGGAGACTCGCTGAGACCTACATTCTCAGTCAGCAGTGAGGACTGGAGGGGGCAGTCCTGAGGCGGGTTGGGGGGTGGTGAGCACACCCACTGGGGGGGGGGGAGCAGGAAAACTCGTTTACTTTCTCATCTAAAAGGGAAGACACGCTTTAATATTTAATGCACAATGTCACTAGCTCCCGTTTGGAGATCACAGATAACGAAAAGAAGAGCTCTGTGGAGGGACAAGGGGAAGGTCTACACTGGGAGGTTTCGGTGGTGCCGCCACTACTTGCTCCCTCCCAGCCTGCTGAGACAATGCAGCTTAAATGTGCCAGGTTAAGGGGTTTACAGATGTTTGTTGTTAACACTCACAAAATGGACTAGAAAAGTGCAGTATGTTAGGCTTCTAATTCAACCTTTTTTGTCATTCTATCATGGATTGAGTTTATCAGAACAGTATTATAAGCATATAATTTGTACATATAAGCTAGGTATATACACTCGAAATAGAGGCAGATAATCATAAAAGTTGGGAACCGATCTTGACAATTTGGGGCTAAGCTTGTAAAGAAATTCCATTTCCCTTCCACCTAACCTGCCTGTAAACAGTAACCAAAGCAGATCATTATTAGTCTTATCCTTAAATACTGACATGTCAACAAGGTTGCTTGTTGAGCTGTTTGTTGACATTTCCTGCTCCTTTTTGCTGTCAACCAGAAGTAAGGAGTAGCTGAGGACCAGAATACCTGGTTCTCACAGTCTCTCCCCTTCTGAGTCCTAGTTTCTGGCCTGTGAACCTGCATGGTTTGAACTCAGGGTTCTCTCAAGGCCCTTCGGACTCTAATAGGGCTGGCATGAACCTGAGAATGAGTCTGCTTTAAGCCAGTGTTGATGGTGCCTCATCCCAGTCAGCCCCAGGTTCTAAAATGCTCTGAGGGAAACGATGTGCTATGTTGATGAAAAGATAATTTCGTTAAGAGTTTGGCACTGCATATGGCAGAGAGTGAGTGCCTGATAAACATGAGCTTCACCACTACAGGTTACAGTGAAATTGAAAGCAAGAGACCTCTTACTTCCCAGCAGCACTTGCAAATGCATGTTTGTACAGGAATGGCAGGAAAAGGTGGTATCTGGTAAGCAGAGGAAGTACCTCCTGATGCACGTCTGTACTCTTTTATAAGTGCAGGCCACGTAATGATCACCACTTCTGTACTAACCGTCATAGTACGGGGTGAAAGCCTGTCTCTGCTCCTGACTATAAAAACACTGGTCCCAGTACCAAGCCAGCTCTGCACATATTGCATCAACCACTTTCTTCATGTTTTGCATTTTCAGTTCTTCCAAATGATCCACCTCTAGTTGCAGCTGAAACAAAGACATCTGTTAAAGGTATGTGGCACACTTTGACACTCAGTAGCTTTGCAAATTTTTTTCCTTTTTAATAAGATTACAACACTAAGTTAAGTCAAACCTCTTACAACAATATCATAGGAGCCAGAAATCTTTGAAACGTACACAAAGATAAAAGATACACAGTTTAATGCCACCGTTTTCTGATGCTTATCTTAAAAATAGGCTTATTCAAGGAAGAAGTTGGTAAAGACATCAGACCTGACACAAGAGTGCTCATAGGCACTGTTGGCCCAGTCCTTTGGGTTTCTTACCGCTTTCTTGACTGTGGCCTTCCAGCCAGTCACAACCAGGGCCACAGCTTGTTTCTCTTCTGCTGATATTTGCAACCTGTCCCAGAGCTCTCAAAGGTGAGCACGCAGACCCCCACACACAGCTTCATTTCGTGGCTTTTGCATTTCTAGCTGTAGCAAGGAAAGAGTGGTTTATAGCAAAGACAGCAACACAGAGAAGATCAGCCCACTGGCCTCCTGCAGAGATATATCTGGACCCACATTGAGAGGAAGCACTTTATAAGACTATAAACAGGTGACTTTTTGTGACTTTTTTTTTAAAGTGAGGCAACCCTTGGTTGACCTCACAGATTGCAAGGACCTTGTTAGCTTATAATCCCTTATTTTTTTAAAATTTATTTTTTACACATACTGCACCTGGTCTTCCTAGGTGGTCTCCCATCCAAGTACTAACCAGGCCCGACCCTGCTTAGCTGCTGAGATCGGATGAGATCGGACTTGTTCGGGTAGCATGGCTGTAGACATCTTTTTATGACTTCTGAACACAAACTGTAAGGCTATCATGGTAGCATCTCAGACCCTAAGAACTAGGATTCAAATTTTGAATTAAAAAAATTTTTTTTCATTGAACACTAATTCAATGACATTTCATCCATAATTTCAGAATCTTTGAGCTATGTATAAATTTTATTAAAAAAAATCAAGGTTGTATATCGTATTAATACTATCTTTATCCTCCCTTGTTCTCTTACATCAGCTCTTTATTTAAGACTAAAAGGAAAAAAAAAAACCTGTCACTTTCTTCCAATTGCTGGATACTATGGAGATATCAGGCCATAATCTGAGTAGGCATTACCTGCCATAGCAACTTCTGTAGTGTTACACTCATCCTATTTTTCTTACTCATTCATCCTATTTTTTTACTTTCATTCTTTGTATCTTTCTTATCTATTTTTTCTATATCTTCCTTTCTTTCTGTTCCTCTGACTTTCCATCTGTTCTTTCATTCTGTCTTACCATCTTTCTTTGTCTACCTTTCTTACTATCATTCGTTCTGTCTTTTGTTGCATCCTCCTATCTATGTATTTCTATCCTTATCTTTTGTTCTAATTTTTTGTCTTTCTATATTTTTCTTTGTTTTTCTAGGTACCCTTCTATCTTTAAATCTTTCTCATTATCTTTCTACCTATAATTTTAAGTTTTTATTTACCTTTCTTCTTCTACCTTTCATTCTTTCAAAAATTACTTTCAATGTTTCTTTTTAGTTATTTTTCTAAATTTCTATCTTTCTACATGTCTTCTATCTTCTCTATTGATCTTTTATCTTTGTCTCTCCTCCTATCTTTCTACATCTAACTTTAACTCTTACCTTTCCATCTTGTTCTCTTCCTGTCTCATTCTATCTACCTTTCTATTTATCTCATTTTTTTTATCTACCTCCTTTCTCATTCATTCTGTTTTTCTATGTATCCCTCTAGCTAGCTTTCTATATGTTTTCTCCTTCCTTTCTTACCCTCTAACTTTCCATCTTTTCTTTTTCATTCTTTCTGCATCTTTCTAACTCTTCTATATATCTTTCATTCTACCTTTCTTACTATAGCATTCATTCTAACTTGTTCTCTTTCATTGCATCTTTCTATATAACTTCCTATGTATTTCTATATTTCTACATATTTCGTTGTATTGTTTTGTATGTCTATATTTGTTTTTCTAGCTATATCTTCTTCCAATCTTCATCATTCTATCTCTGTATCTTTAGTTTTCTTTCTACTTATAGGTCTATATATCTTTCTAACTTTCTGATATTTTTTCATTTTATCTTTCTAACTTCGTTCTACTTCCATTCTCTCATCTTTCTATGTATCTTTATCTTTTATCAATCTTACTGTGTTTATTTTTCTATTATTTCTATTATTCTATCATTTGTTCTACCTTTTTTCTTCATTCCATATTTCTATATATCTCTCTTTTTTTTCTCTATTTTTCTGTTCTATTATTGTTTTTCTAAGTTTCTTCTTTTAGTCTTTTACTTTCTTTACCATACATCTTTCATTCTCTTTCTAAAATTTCTTCATTTTAGCTATCTCTTCTTTCCTAACTTTCGTTCTTTCACTCCCATTCTCTATATCTTATCGATCTATTTTAATGTCTATCTTCTTATATTTATATCTGTCCATCCTACTATGTTCTATCTTTTCATCATCTTTGTTACTTTCTATATATCTTTCTCTTGCTCTCTTTATATCTTAGCGTTCTTTCTCATTCATTCTATTTTTCTACATTCATTCTAAATTTCTAACTATCTCTCTGTATCTTTCTACTTTAAAGTTAAATAACTTTCATTCTCTCATTCCACCTTTATATCTTTCTGTATACCTGTCTTATGTATTATTCTATTTTCTTTCCATATTTGTTTTTACTAGCTACCTTTAGCTCTCTCTAGTTCTTTCTACCTATCTTTCCTTCTACCTTTGTTCTCTTTCTAAAATTCCTTCATTTTATCTCTTTCCTTCTGCCATTCTATCTATATTTTTTCTATTTTTATGCTACTTTCTATGTATCCAGTTATCTTTACATCTTTTTCTGTCTTCTCTTTCTATTGATCTATCTTTATGTCTTCCTATGTTTCTATCCATCTTTCATTCTGTCTTTCCATCGTTCTTCCTTTCTATGCTATCTTTTTCTCATTTGTCCTATTTTTAAACTGTCATTCTGTGTCTAGCTATCTATAGTTCTACTTGGTCTCACTATCTTTAAATCTTTTATTCTCTCTATCTTACTATCATCTGACTATGTGACTTTCCTTCTTTCATTCCATCTGTATATCTATTTCTATGTATGTTTCTCTATTTGTTTTTCTAGATATCTTTCCATCTTTCAGTCTTCCTCTTCTACCTTTTTTTTTTTTATCTTACTAGCTTTTAACTTTATTCTATCTTTCGTTCTTTCTGTAACACTCTGTGCATTTGTCTTTCTAGCTTTCTGTCATTCTCTCTGTATTTCTGTTTTCTCTTCTATATTTCTAACATCTATTTTTGTATCTTTCATTTTAACTTTGTTCTATCAACATTCTTTCATTCTCATTCTCTACTTTCTATGTATCTTTCTACATATCTTTTTCTATTTTCTCCCTACATCCTATTGATCTATTTTAATATCTATCTTCCTCTATTTTTATCCATACTTTCTTATGTTCTATCTCACGATTATTCTCTCTTTATATATTTTTCTTTGTTTCTATTTTTATATCTTTCTCATTTGTTCTATTTTTCTTTCATTGTTTCTTTCTAGGTATCTTTCTCTATCTTCATTGTTGAAAGGATTGAATGGGAAAAAGGTGAAATGGGTCTAAGGATAGGAGATGGATGGGTAGGCATGGGAAATGAGATGGAATGTGGGAGGGGAAGACAGTGAGGATGGGGAGGTGGGATGTGATGTAGATGGGAATGAGATGGGATGGTCACAAATTTGGCAAAGGGGATGGCATTAGAGACGGGATTTCTGGAATAAGAGATAACATGTGAAAAGAATGTTATCGGAGAAGAAACGGGATATGGGATGGGTTGATACAGGAAATTCTGTATTCCGTTTGCTGTACAGAATGAGAGCAGAGATGGGAGTTAGGGTGGGGGATAGATGGAATAGGAAACAAGATGAGATGGAAATGAGAGGAGATGGGAGTAAGTATGGAAGATAGGATGGGTGTAGGTATTGCACATAGGATAAGAGCAGAGATGAGATGGGATTTGATTAGTGAAGAAGGATGGTATAAGATGAGAGCTGGGATGTGGGATGGGATGTGAGTTGGCATAGCATGGGAGATGTGATGAAAGATGGGATGGGAGTAGCAAATAAGAGATGGGATAGAATCTAATAGAATGAGAATAGAATGGGATGGGAGTACGTTTGGGAGATGAAATGGGAGTAATTTTGAAAGAGATGTTATCAGAGATGGAACAGTATTGGCATAGGTACGATATGGGATGGGGTATGATTTTGAAATGGGAAATAAGATAGCTAGGGATATGGGATAGAATGAAAGGTAGGTTGGGAAAGGATGGAAGTAGAGGTGGGAGACAGGACTGGATAATGGACAAGACTGGGGTATAGACAGATGATGGGAGAAGTGATGGAACTGGGGAAGGCATGGGATAGGTGTTAAGGATGGAAGGTGGGATGGGGGTAGGGATAAGAAATGAGACGGACTTGGGATTGGAGGCAAGATGGGATGTTAGGGGAGATGAGATGGAATATGGGATGGAATAAGATAGGATGTGGGATTAGTTTAAGGTTAGATGAGGTGCAAAGGGAAATGCGATGGGATCAGAATAAGTATGTAATCGGAGCTGGGATGGGATGCTCCATGCGATGTGGGGTGACATGGTTTGGGAAGTGATGTGGGGATTTGATGAGACATGGGACAGGGTGGGACTGGTTTGAGATGGTGAAGGGATGGGACTGGATCAAGGCTGGCAATTGGGATTGGATGATGAATGGGTTTCAGTTAGATGGGCTGGGGGATGGGTTGATATGATATATGGAATGAATGGTGGATGGGAGTGGAGTAGGGCTTGGAGATGGTCTTATAAGTGGGGTGGACTGCACTAGGACTGGATGTAAAATGGGATGGGAATTGTGCTGGGATAGGTAAATGAATAAGACTGGATAATGGTGGGGGGTAGGACAGAATAAGGAGAGGGATGGGATTGGAGTAGGGCTGGGAGATGGTGTGGTGTCTGATAAATGACTGCTAGAATTTTATTACTTGCAGGAAATTACTGTTTGACTATTGCCATGGGAACATAGGCTTTTAATTAAAGAAACATAGCATGGTAATAACAAACTTTCTGCTTCTGTACCCTCACTTGCACACCCGACCTGTGGGTCAACAGGTAATGAATAGAAGAAAAATAGACCTTTGTGTTTAGACAGAATGAATAATGGGATTTTGGGTTTAAAAACCCTGTACCTCCACATTTCAGGGCTGCTTAATTTGGGGTCTGCGTACCCATGGCAGACCCAGCTGGCTGAATAAAGAGTGCATTTCCTATAACTAACTGAGTTCTGGTGGTCCATGAGTCTTACGGGGCTGGCAGCTATAACATTTGGAGGCCCCAGCGAGATCTCAGGGAGTGGCCCTGGGATCTATGATGAGACTGGCCTCTGAATCATTTGCTGTTCCTGTTACAGATTCAATGGGGTGGCCAAGCTGAGAATTTCCAGGGCCCTTGAATGTCATGATGGAGTCAATGCAATCGTCAAGGACTCATCCTTTAGGACACATTTTTGTTTCTGGTCCCGACAGGAATCTGGAATCTCCGAGGTCTCGGCATCTGGATAAAAGGTACTTTTCTGTTTCTGTTGACTAGTCTTTGGGGGTCTATGGAGAGACTGCATGCAGTCATATCTCCCAGACCGTGGCCAGGCCACAGGACGCCGCCTCCTGTGCCCTGATGTTGGGTTCTGTTTATTGTCTCTGGTCTTTTCTAGGTTGTAGGTGGCAGACTTCTCTGGGTCCTCCTACACCTCAGTAATTGTTCTTGTCTGAGTGTCTGTTTTGTGTTTTCTGCGCAAGTGATGGGGGAAGCCCGAGTTCACAGAAGATACCCTTGGGGTGTCTCCTGCAGAATTTTAAAGAAGGGTTAGTAGAGGGAGCTAACTATGGCATAAGGTTTTCTCCAGTTAGACTGAAAACATTGTGTGAAGTTGAGTGGCCATCTTTTGGTGTAAACTGTCCTCCAAAGGGTTCTTTTGACAGGGGATTATTGAGGAATGTTTGAAAGAGAGACGCTGGACATCCTGAGCAGTTTCCCTACATTGATCAATAGTTAAACCTTGTTCAGAACTCCACTTCCTTGGCTCTGCCAGTGTGCCATTTCTCTGGGGGCATGAGTTTTAGTTGTGGGTACCCCAAACATGCAGCAACTGAACCTCCAAGACAGCTTAGTCCCTCAGTCCTCGAATCTTCACTGGAGGACAGTGACCTTCCCCCACCCTATAATCCAGGACAACAGAGGCTCAATAGCACCACCGCACCTCCTCAGAGGGACAATGCCACCACCCTGGCCATCTTTGCTTTGCAAAAAGCACTACTTCAGGGGCATCACACAGACAGGCCCTCTATGGTTTATGTGTCTTTTTCAACTAGTGACCTGTACAAATGGAAGGCACAGAATCCGCCTTTCTCTGAGAAACCCCAGGCACTAATGAGACTCTTAGAGAGTGTCTTTCAGACACACCACCCCACTTGGGACAATTGTCAACAG
>CM053516.1:20590077-20856134 GCA_028627145.1 Eidolon dupreanum | reverse complement strand
TACATGGCAGTCTAATTAGGTACAAGATACCAAGAGGGAGGGAAAAAGGAACGATATTGATTAATTGGACTTATCAGAGTTCCTGAGGGTGAAAAACGAATTAGCTTTGGAAGACAACTTGTGTTTGGAATGATGATTAAAACAAATTAGAAGAAGACAAACAAAAGCATAGATGACAGGGGCTCTGTTCATCCCTCTGACGACCGAATCCAAGCTGTGATGGAAACAAGGAGCAGCGGGGAGGAGAAATCACCTGGCACCTAGAGAAACAACTATGGAGAAATCCAGGCAAGCACCCCGCAACGGCAGAGCGTGGGGCGGGGCGAGGATGCGGAGCTGCCCGGCGGGAGCGGCTGGGACGGAGGTTGTCCCAGCGGCAGCGGCAGCGGCAGACGCCTCTTAAAGGGGCCGCGTCCGCGAGCGTGTGTTCGCAGCGCCGGACCGGTTGCTCTGAGCACCCGGGCCGATTGGGCTGCGTGCAGGGTGCACCAGGGGCTTCCAGGGCGACATTTCGAGAGTGAAGACCGACGGGAGACCCACCCTGTGCAGAGGTGCCGGTGCTATCCGCTGTTCCCTGTTGAGCCCTGCCCGCTCCCAGTGCGCCAGACACAGCGCCGCCCTTGCCGTGACGTCATCAGCATCGCAGAGGTCGCTCCGCCCAGAGGCGGCCCTGAAGCCCCGCCCACCGCAACTCCCGGCCCCGCCCAGGACGGGTGACAGCGATGCGGCCGCTCTGGGTTCTGGACTGCCTCAGTTGTCTCGCACAGTCAACAGCTCTTAGGAGGGAGGATTAACTCACAGTTAGTCACAGCTGTGGGGCCTGCGGCTGATGTCGGCCAGCGCGTGGACTCCCCCTTCCTCAGCCTGTTGCCATGTCTAACATCACATGAAGCCCTGGTCTTAGCCCTGACTCCTTCATCGTATCTGCCTTCTACTCTCAGCTTCCACCTGCCCTCCCTGTTCCATTCAAACTCACGTGACTTTTCCAGCAGACCGTTTCTCTTTTTCTTCAGCTCTCTTTAACTCTTGCCGGCAATTCTACGTTTCTCTGCTCACCCATTCTTCCATCTTCATCCGTCTGAAAACCAATGCTAGGTTCTTCACCCCACCTATTTCATAGCCCATTTCTGGCCCGTTTTCCCCATGCCTTGTTCTCACCTCAGACACTTTTGCCTCATGCAGTAGGGTTGTGGGACCCAGGACAGTGCCCTGCTTCTTGGAGCACACCTGCCTTCCTTCCCACAGCCTACCCAGCGTGGGGCAGCCAGGGACTGGATTCTGGGGACGTGGAGTTTGGCTATGTCTCATTCAGCCTCGCAAGTGACTCTGTATGCGAGACCACACGTACTTACGCCAGCCGTGCCACCAGGCACACCCCCTTTTGTCCATCAGCAAGGCACACCAGGGGGCTGAGGAGAGTGCGGAAGGCCCAGGCCAGCAGGGGCCGTGAAGTAAAAGCCTAGGTATCCTCAAGGGCCTGGCTGAAATGCTGGCCTGACCTTGGGTGTCTTTTTGTGTCTTTCTGGTCAAGCAGGGACAGCCATGGCCTACCTCACTGGCCCTGCCTGCAGTGGGAGTGGTGTAGCTGTGCCATGTACTAAAATGGCAGAAGAAGTGAGTTCAAATAAGTGCCACGCTGGGTAGGCTAGGTACCACTGTGTGTGTGTGAGAGTGTGTGTGTGTGTGACAGAGAGAAATGCGGGGTGTGGATATCCAGGCAGGTGGAAATATGTAAATGTTTTGTGTGCCTGTGTGACAGACAATGTCTTGAGCGTCCAGGTATGTTTTCAGGTGTTTCATGACGTGGGCATTTGGTGTCTCTGCTATGAGTACGAATCAGCATGTGAGCAAAAAGGTCTTTTGCGAGTATTAATGTCCAGATGAGTGTGTGAGTGTTTCATATGTTTTCTCCTAGAGAGTCCTGTAAACATTGGGCTACACCTGGTCTGAAAGAAAGATGTCAAAAAGAAGAGGAATCACGTCAAGAGTCTACGGCCTGTCTAACATCCACCACATGCACAGCAGCTGTGATTAATTGTGAGTTAATCCTCCCTCCTAGGAGCGTTGATTGGGCGAGTCACCTGAGCCAGTCCAGGGGCCCAGAGAGGCTGAATTGATGTCTCCTGGCCCCTGCCCAGCCCAAGCTCCCCTCTATGCGTTCACCTGCCCTGGACCTGGCCGTTTCAAGTTTACAGGAGAGCCAACAGAAAACAGGGCCACGGAGAAAGCAAAGTCTCCAGAGGAAGGGATGGCGGGCTGAATGAATGCCTCCTTGTCCCTCGTTTGGCAGCCCAGAGACTCCGAGCCTAAGATGAACATTGGTGATATGGTCAGTCGGGGCAAGGGGGGAACTGGAACCTGTATGGCCAGCTACCCCGCAGTTCCCCCAGCATCTGGCCAGGTGCTGATTTCCCAGGTGGAAGGCAGGGCAGTGACTCCCACACCCTGCGATGGCCTGGCCCCCAGGGCGAAAGAGAGCGCCTGGCCAGCTCTTCGCATGGGCCTTCCCTGAGACTCAGTTTCCTCATGCCCGCTGGCACTGAAGGCAGGAAGCCAGTGATGACAGCCCAGAGGGAGCCGTGAGCCGAGGGCTTCGTTCAGTAGCCCTGGTCGCATTTGCGTGTCCTGAAATTCAAGCAAATGCTCTGCGCTGCCGCACACAGCTGCGACTCCATCAACACCACGCTCTGCCGGGGCCCCCACTGCTGAGTTGCGCCACCGCAGCCCCAGCCTCAGCCCAGACGAGAGGAACGACGCGTGCGCCCTCCACTGGCCCCAGAGTTCCCACCTCGCCTGCCCTGCATCACACGCTTCCTGCATTCAGGACGTGTTCGCACCTGCAGTCTGTTAGCTTGAGTGAGCAGAGAACATGGGTGTCGAATGAGAGAAAGTTGAAAACAACAGGTAGACCGGGTATTTGTGCGTTTCATGGGAACTTGTCGAGCACGTGAATGCCTTCACTGAAAAAGGACATAATCTCAAAAGGGAGGCGTTCGGCTCTCAGTGACACGTCGGCTTCTCCAGCTCCAGGGGTGTTTCTATGTTCTACTTCTGACCAGGAAGCCCAGAACAGAGACACTAAGAGAAAGGTGTGATGCTGACTCAATGCTCCTTTCCTCAAGATTTCATAAAAGTTTTAGCTTTTTTGAAAAATGAACATTTTTTGTCATTGACAAAATTCACTTGGAGGGACACATAATTTTATTTTTTAGAATAATTGTTTCTTTGTAAAATTGTACCCCAAGGTAAGTCTTGGCTCTCAGGAGACCCATGGTTATGGCATTATGATCTAGGTTGAATTAGTTAAGTCTAGTAATGTGTAGGTTCTAAAATTATATTACAGAGAATGCATCATTTTGAAAATAACATTTCTTAAAATAATCTTTAGAATTCTTTTTGACAATATGGGTTATCAAGAAAGTGATAAGTCATAAAATCTCTTTTAGTAATAAATCATATACAAAAACAATCATTTTAATCAAAAATTCTCAGAGGAATGTATTATTCTAATTATATATATTAGTGCTGTCCAATAGAACTCTCTGCAATGATGGAAATGCTCTAAATAGGTTCTGTCCAATACAGTCACCCCTAGCCACATATGACTATTGGACACTTGAAACAAGGAGACTGTGACTAGGGAACTTTTAGTTTAGTTTAATTTTAATTAAATTTAAATAACCAAAAGCTACACATAGTCAGTGGTAAATAATGTTCATTAAGATGCAGCGTGAGCCTAACTCTCTAGCTCCAAATTTGATATATGTGTTCAACCTGTTAGGCGAGGTCACTTAAAAACCCCAGATATTTCACTTAGGCTTAAAGTATTTCTTGATTTTTCTAAGAAGCTAAAAATTCTCAGCTTTAGAATAGGACGAGCTGAGGACCAGCTCATCTGTTTGGATGGGCTGCTCTGGCTGGCTTTGCCACTGGAGCAAAGGCAGTGCGCCCACCCTCGTCACTGGTGGAGAGGCTCAATGTCTTGAGGCACAGGCTAGGCCTAAAAATACATCACCAAAACGCATATTCCCAGATGCCAGGCCCCCCCTGCCCAGGCTGGCTTGATGGGATCCAAAGTCCCAGGGACTGGGGCTCTTGATGTGGGCCTAGTAACCTGTCATGGAGGAAAAATTGTCCAGGGCAAAAATTAAAGAAAGGGAGAATGGTGTTGAAGGGAATGCAGTCGATGGAATAGGTATCACATGTGGTTGATGAAGGTGGCAGGATAGTAAGAGGTGGGGAGAGGATGAATTGCTCCAAGAGAGTATGGAGATTTGGAGGACAAGGGGAATGAAGTGTTTGGAGGGGGAAGGATTCGGAAGGCGCTGGCAAGTGGATCTGTAAGCTTCGAGTGCAGGTAGATGAAATAAGGGTTCCAGGGAACAGAAGAGAGCTCCAGGTGATGGGAGACCCGGGACATCGCTGCAGGATGAGTGAGCCCACTGCCTGGCCAGCAGCAACTGCGTGGACTACAGCTGTGATGTACTGAGAGCTGGTCCTCCCTCAAAGGAGCCGAGATTGGGCCACTCACCTGCACTGAAGAAAAAAAAAGGCCTAAAGGAGATGATTCCGCATGAACTTGCCCCTAGGGTGCCTGTAGCGCCCCCTGGGGTTTTGAACTCTCCTAGGCCAGGCCAGTCTCCAATTGCCACAGAAAACGCTGAGGACAGAGCAGGGGATAGAGAAAGCTCAGGAGGAAAGTCAGCATGTTATAGAATTGGCCTGTGCTCACTACTTGCTCGGTTAACAGACTTTGAGCTAAAGCATGAAATCCGGGGATTGGAGAGTGAGTGCTGGGTGCAGAGAGGACCCCACACGCTCAGCTGCATCACAGGCGCCTTGGGGCCTGGCCAAGTGCTGACGCTCCAGGAGTAGCAGGGTGGTGTCCACAGACGTCCCAATTCCAGTTTTATGCCAGACCAGACCCCTAAGGGTTTTGGCACCACCAGGCCAGCTGTTGTCCTGAGTCTTCCCTGAGACATGGTTTATTCTTTCCTGGTGGCCTTAGTGGTAGTCGGGTCATGATAATAACCTTGATGAGGCCACAGGCAGAGGGCTGCATTCCATAGCAAAGGCAAGAATGGTTTGTCTTGAGCTTGGAGTGACTTGTCAGGACGTCTGCATAAATGATATGCCAGACTCCTCCTGAAGCCCCATGAGTGGGTAACACCATCTCCTCCCCAGCCCCAACCCAGGCCAGACCAGAGGGGCATGGTGTTCACTCTGCCTGGTGCCAGTGTTCCTGAAGGACCCATGAGAAACAAGGTTCAGAAGCCTGCTCTGACCGCCGCCAGAAGGCAGGCAATCGGCCGCTGGCCTCCTCAAAGCCCAGTTCCACTGGCCCAGCACTGATTAATTTCACTGAGCAAGTCATGGCTGCATCTGCATCCTCTCTATTGTCCCAAATGCCACATGCTCGCCGCTTGGGTCTGGCGGCTGGTCCAGCCACTGTTCCTCAGTCTGGAGATGTAAGGTTGCCGGACAACACACAGAATTGCAGGGCTACTTTCGGCCAGGAACTCCAGCTTCGGTCACACACTAGCTGGAATCATCTCAGATTTTGTCTGGGTCTTAGGTCCTTCACACTGGTCAGAGCAGAGGAGAGAGGGCCTTAAAGTTTCACTTCCCATTTGGACTGGGAACAGGGAGCCAGACACAGAAGAGCAAAACAAATGAAAGCCAATTTCAAGGCTTACACAACAGAATTTCGGGGCTGACCAGAGCATCAGGGCAGTAGCAGAAGAATGACATGTAAAGAGGGGGCAACTCGAGGGCCACATTTCTAAACTAGAGAGTGCTGAACACGCAACACACTGTACAGATGCTGGGCACCAAAGGAACACACCTGACCTCCAAGGTGGCCTGCTGATATATTCTTGATAGGACTCACTTGGCAAAAAAATATACAGCAGCAGGTTTTGGTCTGCCCACCTCGAGTCTGAAATGCAGGTTTCCACGCATTTGTTGACATCATGGAATGTGTCTTGTATTCAATGGAACTGCTTGTAATCAATTCAAGAATGGCTAGCCACGAGCATCTCGGTCATTGACCGGGAGTTTTAATAACCAAGCTGTGCAGTTGCATCATCGTACCATGGACATGTTGAACAAGTGGATTCTCTGAGTTGAAAATGAGATCAACTCACAGAGGACATGTCCACCTCTTATGGAAAATTCAGTACTTTGAGAGCTGAAAGACGGGCAGCAGAACACATTCTAAGTTGGGTGTTGGGAAATATGGCAACGAAAACGAGGCTGCTAGACAAAGTACATTCCCATTTCTCCCTGACTGTCATGGAGATACTCTTGGAGAAAACAAAAAGCATCTCTTTGAGCCTAAAAGGCAGAGGGGTGCATGCTGTTTTCCTGGCCTCGAGTCAAATATGGCTGTCCAAGACTTAGGCAGGTCCCAGATCTTACTTGAACATATCCTCTGTTTACCACTGTCCAAAACTCTACCGTGATTTCTCCTCAGAAAAAAATCAGGCATCCATTGAGAATTTCACAGCTTGCTACGAATGGAATGACCAAACACTCTTGTTGGGTCATTCTGCAAATTTTATTCAAACGCAAGATGAGAAGTGGGGTGGCAGAGGACCCAAGAGGTGAGGACAATCGGCTGTATGGTCACGGGTTAGTTGGTTTCAGGAGTGATGTGCTCCCAGCACAGCCTACCGTTCTCAGCTCCCACTGCCCCGTGTCCAGTGAGCATCTATCCCTCAGCAAATCCTTTCAATATGATGGACACAGGCAGGTCCCAAGTTATTGATATGAAAGTCATGTCACATGTTGCCTCTGAAACTATCATGATTTCTCCTCAGAAACAATCAGGAATCCATTTTGAACATCACATCATGTTATGAATTGAACACAAACACTTCTACTTGCATCATTCTGCATATCCTTTTCAAATATGAGATGAGAAGCTGGTCAGTGGAAGCAAAAGCAACTAGGACTACTAATTGTACAGTAATGTTTGCTATCAATCCTTTCTGTCCAGTGTTTACCTCTCTCAACATTTCATGCTAGCTAACTGAAGTGCACGTGATCTCAGACTCCCATTTGTCGCAATCACTATATATACACATGTAATCTCAATACATGATGTAAGGTGGCAAAGGACGAACTACGAAGTAACCTCTGAGAAAATGAAAGTTTCTATACTCACTCTTTAGAACGATATCTGAACCTGCCTCAACCAGCTGCCCTCCTTATCTATCAGGGTCCTGGTTGAGGTTTTGCCTAAGGTGGACAGTTTCCCCATTGGCCGGAAGGCCGAGCATGGCTCCTTTCTTTTGAGCACAGACAGCTCTAGTTCTGTTTGGATTCTTTTCTGACCTGTGCAAGTCATCAAGCAGAAGCTGCAGCTCTCCCAGAATGAAAGGCTGTGTGCCACCTGATGGCCAGGTGGATGCAGTTTATGTATCTCCAACCTTCAGGTTGTAAAATTTTTTGCATACCATTGTATTTATATGATTTCTGTTTTGTTTTGCTTCATTGTATGCTTTATTGTAACCTAGCTTAGAGCATCCTAATTTTTTTATTTGGACAAGATATTTATTTGATATTAACATACCTTCTTATGTGCTCACTGAACTATTTCTTGTAGTTATTTTTCTTTCTGCCAACCATTACATTATTATTGGCTGTGTTCCTCTCATTATTTTCACTCATTTCCCTCATACCTGCTGACAAAATATTTTAAGCTTTTTGGGAGAGGAAAGTCCAATGGGACACAGTCACTTGTGAAGACATGGATACACATTGTATGTGCTCAATTCACACATCCTGATGCACACTCCCATGTCAAAAGACAGACGATCCTTTTACGTCATCAAATGCACATTCAAACTCAACCAGACCCCTTTTGGCTGCTTACTTGAAATATGCTTATTCTCCAGCACTCTTTTGTTCACAATCACACTAAATTCATAATCCACTGTTCCAGAAATGAAGTACCATGAGGAAACTATAGAAAATAAAATTTTCTATACTAATTATGAAAATAAGATCTAGAGATGCTAGAAGAAAGCCCCTTTTTATTAAACTTTTTTTCAGCCTCAGGCTAGGATATCCCTTCAGTTGAGGTTTGAATTCATACTTAGGGTTAAGCTAAGAGCTAGGTTTAGTCACCTTATTACTAGTTATGTATTTCTTTTTTGTCATATTTGATTTAGGTGCACAGACTGCTTTCAGTAGTTCCTATAATTCAGGCCTCATAGTAGAGAGTTCCCACAATTTTGTATGTCTGGAAAGGTCTTTATTTCTCCATATCTAAAGGAGAGTTTTGCTGGATATATTATTCTTGACTGATAGTTCCTTTCATTTAATAGTTTGAATATTTGATTTCACTCCTTCCTGGCTTGTAAGTCCAATGATAATCTAATGGTTTTTCCATTATTGGTTACCATCTTTTCCTTGGCTGCCCTGAGAATTCTTTCTTTTTAAATTCAAGGTACAGCTCATTCCTTAGATTTAGGAAATTCTTGTCAACTATTTGTCTGAAAATGCTTTCTAATCCCTGCTCCTTTTTCTCCCCTTTTAGAATACCCATTTTTATTATGGTTTTTTTTTTTTTTTTGCCTGATGGTATCAGCTAGTTATTGTATTTCTCATTATTTTTCATTCTTGTTTCTCTATTTTTCCTTCTGATTTATTTCTAGCTTTGTCTTTGATATCACTTACCTTACCTGCATTTGGTAGACTCTATTTCCCAAGCTTGCTATTTCATTTTTCATCTTTTTCAGTGTTTTCTTCATCTCCAAAATTTCCATTTGGCTCTTTTTGAGGATTTCAGTCTCCTTGCTAAAGAACTCCTTCTGCTCATCTAGTTGTTTTTTCTATTCCTGAAATTGTTGATATGAGTTGTTTTGAATATCACTTTTTTTCAGAAGTACCATCCTGAATTCTCTGTCATTTAAGTTGCATATTTCTATGTCTTTAATTTTAATTTCTGGAGATTTTTCTCTTTCTTTCTGAGCTGC
This sequence comes from Eidolon dupreanum, assembly GCA_028627145.1. Taxonomy (NCBI): domain Eukaryota; kingdom Metazoa; phylum Chordata; class Mammalia; order Chiroptera; family Pteropodidae; genus Eidolon; species Eidolon dupreanum. The sequence goes on along the minus strand of CM053516.1, from coordinate 20,847,150 downwards.
CCTGTCGCCTTCATGGTGTTTAATGGACTATTTCTCTACAGGCACATTAATGGGAGTGTATTCTGCTTTCTTCTTTTTTTCCAAAGAGATTTATTATATAAAGGTCTCTCTTTAGCCTATTTCAAAGAAGGCATTTTTCTTTTCATTTCTAGTAGATGGCGTCTAAGCCTCTTGTACCCCTGCTTTATATCAAGTCTTAATAATGTCTTTTTCTTATAAATATTCAATCACAGTAACTTCAGTTTCAGTCCCTTCCAGTGTTAGCAACAGTTTCAGTTGACGTTTGCTCAGACTCCCCTGGGGTTCCACGGTTCTCACTGTTGGAGGATATGGGGGAGTGGCCCTGTGGGTTGGGGGATGGGCTTGTGGCTCAGCCTCGCATTTTGCAGCCATGACTGGTAATAATAAACTGTTGTTTCTCTGCCATCTTCACTTCTCTGTCGTCCCCATTACTCTGTTTTCTGCCCTGATGCCTGGGCACTGTCACTGGCCACATGGAGATCACAGCTCGCCCAGGCTGTTCAGGAAACCCACCGCACCTTCTCCCTTCCCCCTCCTCCTGCAGAGAGATTTGGCTGAAAGAGGCAGCTTCTTTGTTTCTCCCAGTCTACCGCCTGACTCCCGGAGTTCTGACTTGGGGTAGGTCGCAGATCCCACATTCAGACGTGCTGGTGTGCAGTTTGGGTATTTTTTGTTGCCTTTTAGATGTTGAGCTGTTTTTGTTTCAAGGGGAGTCATCTGGGGATGTCTCTCACTCCTCCATATTTCTGACATAACTCAGGGTTAGTTTTAATGTTAGGTTTAGGGTTAAAATGAGGTTTGGGTTAAGATTTAGATTTTGAGTTGAGTTTATTATTAGCTTTCAAATTGGGGTTAGTGTTCTGGTTAGCTTTGAGCCTAATTAGAGCTTGTGTTTAAATTGGGATTGGGTTTAGGGATAGGGATTGGGTAAAAGCTAGGATTAGGATGAAGTTTAGGGTTAGGATTAAATTTAAGTTTTCAGCTACACTTAGTATTTGAAATAAGGTTCTGTTTAGGGCAGCCTTAGGGTGAGTGGTAAGTTTATGGTGAGGTTTAAAGTTCTGTTTAAGGTAAGATTTAGTTCATGAGATGGAATTATGGTTTGGGTCAGGTTAAGTGATAGCTTTCAATTTCCAGTTGAATTTATATTAGGTTTACGTTTGGGGTAAGGGCTATGCTTATGGATAGGTTTATGGTTGGGTTTAGGGTTAGCATAGAGTTTATAATTAGGATTAGGATTAGGGTTAGGAATAGAGTAAGGGCTTGCCTTCAGGGAAAGTTAAGGTTCAGTCCAGGGTTCAGTTTTGATTTAGGATTAGTGTTAGCTTTAAATTTAGAATTAGGGATAGAGTCATTGTTAGTATTGAGTTTACATGTAGGGAGAAAATTAAGGCAAGGACTAGCTTTAAGGTTAGGTTTTAGATTTAATTATGGGTTGTTTAGGTTTCATGTTAGGGAAAGGACTACTATTAGATTTCAGTTTCATTTTAAGGTTATCTCAAGTTTGATTTGTAGTTAGTGTTGGTTAGTGTTAAGTTTAGGTTTAGAGTTGAGTTGCTGTTTAGAAGTAAGGTTAGTTTATAGTTAGATTTGAGCTTATGGTTTGGGTTTTCATTAGAGTCAAGGTTTGCGTTAGGTTTTGAATTAGGGATACAGTTAGCTGGTTTAGTGTTAGGTGTAAAGTTAAGGTGAGCTTAGTGTTAGGGTTGGGTTTGGGGTTAGTTTCAGTTGGAATTATAGCTGAGCTGATTATTATTAGGGTTACCGTTATGATTAGAGTGAGCTTTGAGGTGAGGGTTGGGTCTAAACGGGGGTGAGGTTTTGTGCTAGTGTGAGGTTTAGGGAAAGGGCAGTGTTAGTGTGCGTTTTAGAACAATTGCTAGGTTTAGGGTTTGCTTCCGAGTTATGGTTGTTTATGGTCCTCATAAACAACTGTGAGTTTAGGCTCTAAATTAGAATTAGGATTAAGTCGAAAGCTAGGATAGGAGCGGAGTTAGTGTTAGTGTTAGTCTTGGGTTGGAGTTTGTGATTACCTCAGGGTTGGAGATAGATTTAGGGTTAACTCTGAGGTCAGGGTTTGGGTTGAAATTAGGGTGTGCGTTATGGTCATGGTTAGCTCTAGGCTGATGTTGAAGGTTGGGTTTAGGATTAGGTTTTGAGTCAGGGCTAGGTTTAGGGTTAATATTAGATTTAGGGTTAGAGGTACAGTTAAGTTTGTGATTAGTTTTATGGTAAGATAAGGATTAGCATTAGATTTAAGGTTAGTGTTTGGCTTTCAAAAAAGTTAAAAGTAAGGTCAAGGGTGAGGGCTGGATTAGGTATAGTGTTAAGGTTAGGTTATAGTTAAGGTTATGTTTAGATTAGGGTTAGCATTAGCTTGAATTAGGGTTTAACTTAAATTAGGGTGAGTATTTTGGTTAAGTTTAGAACTATTGTTCAGGCGAGGGTTAGGTAGGTTTAGTGTTACAGTTAGGTTATAAGTTAGGTTTTAAGGCCCAGGGTTACATTAGTTTTAGGGTCAGGCTAACTGATGAGCTGATGGTTTTGTTTAGGGTTATGGCTAGGTTTAGGGTGAGCTTCTTGGTCAGGGTCTGGGTTGAAATTAGAGTTGAGATAGAGTTAGGTTGAGGGTAAAGGCTGGTATTAGAGTTAGGTTCATGATTAAGTTTAGGTTTTGGTTTTGATTTAGGATTCGTGTTCAAGTTAGGGTTATAGTTAGGGTTATAATTAGGATAAGGGCTAAAGTTTGAGGTTTCTGTGTATGATTAGGTTAGGTTTCATGTTATAGTTCTATTTCAGATTATATTTTGGGTTGAGGTTAGGGTTAGGTTCATGGTGTTTAATTTTAGGTTTTGATTTAGGACTTATGTTCAGATTAGGGTCATAATTAGGGTAAGGGTTAAGATTCAATCGAGGGTTCTCTATATGAATGGGGTTAGGGTTAGTGGTACATATTTTGATTTCACATTATATTTTAGGTCTCCATTTTGGTCAGCATTGAGTGTAAAGACTGATCTTAAGGTAATGTTTATTTTTTGGAAACAGTTTAGGGTTGGGTTTTAAGGTAGGTTTTGGGCTATGGGTAAGTACAGATGAGAATTAATGTTAGGGATATTATCATTGAGATAGGGTTTAAGTTTAAACTGGGTTTAGGTTTTGTATTAGTGTGACATTCAGGCTTTGGGTTGGGGTAGAATAAGTGTTCCATAAAGGGTTCGCTTTTGACTTTGAGTGCGTTTAATGGTTTGGGTTTGATTTAGCTTTCAGGCCAGGTTTTAATTTAAGTTTGGTTTTAGGACCAGGGTGTTTGCTTGGTTAGGGTTACCATGAGGATCTTTTAGGGTCAGGTTTTGGATTGGGTTCATGATTAGGTCTAGGGGTGAATTAGCGTTAGATTTAGGTCAGGGATTGGGTTGAAATTAGCATCGGGGTTAGAGTGCGGATTAAGGGGAGTCTAAGGGGAAATAGTTGAAGTGTTAGGGATAAGGTTCTTCTTAGATTTTGAGTTAGGGTTAGGGTTAGGTTTACAGATAGATTTAGGGGTAGTGTTAGGGTTACATTTGGGTTTACAGTTACCGTTCAGGTTAGTGCGAAGGTAGGAGTTACAAAAGAGGATAGGTTTAGGGTAAGCATGATTCTAGTATGATCTACGGTGAAAGTTAAAATTTCACTTAGTATTAGTATTAGTTCTTGAGGTAAGGTTAGGTTTGGATTAGGCTAAGAGGTATCTTTGAATTTAAGGTTAAATATAAATTACAGAGAGGGTTAGAATTAGGTTTAGGATTATCGTTAATGTTAGGTTAAGGTTTGAGTTGATGAGTAGGTTTTGAGGTTTGGTTCTGAGTTTAAATTAGTGTTAAGTTTTGGTTTAGGCTTAGGTTTCATAAGGGTCAAGTTTTCAGATCAGGATAGGTTTAGAGATAGTTTGGAGTGTGAGTTTATGATTACGGTTAGGATTAGGGTAAGGAAATGTTTCTATTAAGGCTTAGGGTTTAGTTTGGGGGTTAGGTTTATTTTTCGTTTTTATGTTGATAATTCATATTTGAAGTAGATTGAGGCTCAGAGTTAGTGTTAGGGCTTTCTTTGAGGTAAGGGTTTGGGTGTAAATTAGGGTTAGATTTATGGGTAGGGTTAAGGTAATGGCCAGGTTTAGGATTAGGTTTAAAGATAGAGATAAAGTTAGGATTAGATTTTGAGTTAAGTTTAGACTTAGAGTTAAGTTCTGGTTTTGGGTTCAGTTTACACTTAGGATTAAACTTATGGTTAGGATTGGAGTTCGCCTTGAGTTTGGGGTTAGGTTTACAGTCAGGGTAGGTTTTGGGGTTTTGATAGGGATAAGTGCTAGCATTAGGGTTATGATTCCATTTAGGATTACAGATTGGTTAATATTTGAATTTACATTAGGTTTTATATTAGGGTTACATTGAGCCAGAGGTCAGATTTTGGTATAAAAGTAGAGTTGAAGTTAGGTTGGGATAAGAGCTAAAGTACTGATAGTATTAGGAGCAGGTTTAGGTTTTGAATGAAGGTTCAGGTAAGAGTTAGGGTTGGGGGGTTCTTGTTAGCTTGAGCATGGAGTTGATGATGAGGAGAGCTTAAATTACATTTAAAGATAGCTTTGAACACGTCATGGAGTTAAATTCGGATGAAGCTTATGCTTGGAGTTGAGGCAGGAAAAGGTTCATGGCTGCTGTCAGTGTTTGGGTGCAGGCTGTGACTTGGCTTAGTGATAGGGTTAAAGAAACCTTGGAGGTTAGGGTGTGATTTCAATTGGGGTTAGGATTAGGTTTTGATTAATGTTTTTTTTAGAGTTGTAGTAAGGGTCAGCAGTAAGCTGAGGTGTGGATGAACTGATGACTCTAGTTGAACTTACAGTTAGGGGTAAAAGTAGCTTGAAGGTTATCCTTTGGGTTTTCATGACGTTTGGGTGTAGCATCGGGACTCATTCTACAGTGATGTCCCTGCTTAGGGTGAGGCCTCGCTTTAGCGTAGGTGTTAGGTTTACAGCCAGCGTGGGCATTGAGCGGGCGGTGAGCTGACGGGTGACTTTAGGGCTAGGGCTAGCTTAGGGAGACCTCTACCGTAGCCCTTAAACTCATATGGGAGGGTGGAGTTAGGCCTGGGGTTAGGGCAAGTCTAGGGTTAGGCTTTGCGTCAGCTTCGAGGTGGGCTCGGGCCTTGGGTTCGGTTAGTGAGGAGGAGGAGTGCAGGGAGGGCTCAAGCTTCGCATTGGGTGCAAGGGAAGTTAGGCTCAGGGTGCGATTGCAGTTTACGCTTGGCCTTTCTGATCTGGTGTGGGTCAGATGTTGCGAATACCTTTTAGGGTGACAGGAATCTGTGTTCAGGGTTTGCATCGTCCTAACGGTTCCGGTTTGGGCTCTCATTTGGCTCAGTGAGCTCCAGACAGCCACCCTGTGACACACAGTCCTGCTCAGGGGCATGGCCGTCTGAAGTCGAGAGCGTCTGGAGGCCACTCCGGGGCTCCCAGTGTGTTAGGACTGAGAAGACCCTCCTACTGTCCTTCAAGGAGAGGTGTCCTTGCCTGACATTATCCACTCTTTTAACATTAGTCCCCCCTCCTTCTGCCTGTAAAAACCTTCAACTGTACAACCCATTCAAGTGCCCTTCTCCTAAATGAATGCTGCCCGATCCATGAATCAATAAGCCAATTAAACCTTCACATTTTCTAGGCTGAACTGTTTTATATACACTTGTTCTTGTTGTTTTCCTCTCACTTGTTAGAGATGGATCACTCATCGCTTCGGTGTGGTTTCTCTTTTTTTTTTTTCCTGGTGTTTTCTAAGAACTCCTGTGCTAAGTGATGATTTCTTGGGATTACAGGTGCAATGCTTGGTCGAGGAGCAGCTTTAACGGTACCTTGTGTGTGTGTGCGAGGCCACCCTGGCCAGGAGCCCTTCATGGCAGGGCCACTCACACCCACTTACTCAGAGTGAGACAAGGCAGACACACCAGTTACCTAACACACACGTCTCTGGGATGTGGGAAGAAAACTGAGTCCCTGGAGAAAACCTGCGCAGATGCGGGAGAAAGTTCAAATCCTATATGGATGGTTCTGGCCAGAAATAGATTTTTTTCCTTATCAGTGTCATAGAGAAACCACGTTGAACGGAGGACTTGCGGGAGGATGTCTGTGCCTGGGGAGCACGTGGCAGATTTGTTGTCGCTGGCTTTCAAAGCCAGCCCACAGATGAAGTCACCCTGCTTATCACAAAAATGCCAAAACACATCTGGTTAAACGGGGAAAAAGAGACCGCTTCATGTCTCATTTGCCCACGATAGCCATGTCTATAATCATGAAAATGGAATACACGGCAAGACTTAGTTTCAATCATTTAAAGAATAGCAAATACTTCCTACTGCTGTGCAGTAGAAAACGGAAACCAGCACAGTGCTCATGGCAACTGCACGTTTTAAGCACGAGAACAAAGCGCCTTCGCGCCCGCTGCAGGCTGCGGCACGTTCCACGCAGATGCGACGTTTTGAGCTGTCAGAAAGCACAGATGGCCTCTCATTTCAGATCTCAGCATGCTGCTGTTCGCACGGTCCCACTGACAGAGTCGTTCATTCTTTCTAGCCAGGCTGTTACCATCGTCATTTTAATCAGAGTGTGTCGTCTCCCGTAGCTTTCTAGAACCGTTTATTTCAACAAGCATTTGCTCAATATAACTGCTCAAGAGTCATTTCGAAAACGGGATAAAGGTGGTAGAACTACGTCACTACCACAGGGGTCTAAGTGACCCCAATTTGTCCTTACAACCACATCCTCACCAAAGCCTCACAGTGGGAGGGGCGTGTCCCACAGCCTTTGGCTTTGGCCTTGGCCAGGTGGCTTGCTCTGGTCAATGGCAAGTAGGTGGAAGTAATGGTGTGTCAATACTCACTAGAGCTTCCTCCCTGTGCCTTGACCCAGGCGGTTGACTTGCCCAAGGAGAATGAAATGTGTTGAGCTGAGCCATGGACAAGCCGAGCCAGCTGTGAGTTAGCAGTGGCTGGCTCTCAGACCCCAATTTTTGGGGTGGTTTTTGAGGTGCTCACTTCCTAAATCAGCCACGAGCGTGGAAGCTATGAGGAAAGCTGCCTCAGCCTGCCCACCGGGTGGCCGTGACCCCGCCCCCACTGCATCCTGGACACGGGATGGGCTGCCCCTGTGCCTGACCCCCACCAGCTGGCAAGCAGACGCTGCACCCTCTGACTCTTTAAACTGCTAATCCATTATCTGTATGACGTGTGTACAGAGGATTAAAGAAAAACATCAAAAGATACTGATTCCTGTGTCGCCCTAAACCTGGCCACCTGGGACGAAACCTGTTGTTCTTTGTGCAGAAAGACACGTGCCACGGAGTGCGGGTGCTCGGTGGGAGCGCTCAGGGAATCCTGAGTTTTATTAATAATTTAAAATCTGAACATTCACAGGGCAGTGGGGAGACGACCTCGATGGCAGCCTCCTGCACCTGCACCTCGAATGCGCCCACGCGGCCCGCTGCACACCCAACAATGACACACAGGTTGGCAGCACAGAGAGCGCCTTTATTTCACCGTTTATGGAAACCTGGCATTCGGATCTCGAAACGTGTTACAAAACTACCAGCAGCCGCCGCAGGCACTTCAACAGCGCACGAACGCTCTGCTGACACAAACAAAGCTACCACTCCACGTTCAGAAAGCAGGGCTGGTCCACGTGGACACGGCACATGGCTCGGAGATGCTCAGGACCCATTTGTGACTGTGTCTTCTTCCATCTCCTCCTCACCGTCATCTGTGGGGCCTGAAGAAAAACACAGCCAGAGTCACATCGACTGCGAACGTGCTCGCACACTGCATTCCGTGACCAGGCACACAGACGCTGCGGCCTCCGCCAGGGGCGCCACAGCCCCGGGACCACCTGTGTCTGGTGGGTGCCGGATGGGGTGGTTACTTCCTTAAAACAGGCTGGCATAGGGGTTTATGAAAGTCGCACTCTCGCTGACCACCATAACCGCACTCTGACTCTATCACATGGCCATTGCCGTCGCCTCCTCTCGCCACTCCCCTCCGGCCTTGACCTTGGCTCATGCTGGGCCACTATAGTTCAAGTGTGCGAGGCTGCTTCACCACGGGTGTGCTGTGCAGGCCCTCCCTCCCCAGAAGGCCCCTCTGCCTTCATCCTGCTCAGCGGCCCTCACTCAGTCTGAGGGTACAAAGAGCTTCTGATAATGTATGTTGTACGTTGTATGTCATCAGAGCTATTTCAGTTACACTGAGTATTTTAAAAACAGTCATAAACTGATGACGTTAATGTTTATACTATTATAAAAACAAATTCTATTTTCCAAAAACAAAAACATTCAGGGAGAAGGGTGGCGAGACGCTGCACCTCTGCCTGGCTCCGTCACGGATGACGCGCAGCAGCCTGCTGGACCCGGCCCTGGCTCCGCCACTCCGCCTGTCCCCGCGCCGTGAGCAGCGCAGGGTGGCGGGTTCTCTTACTGGCCTTTGCGGACGGCTGGGGGTATCCTTTTTCTCTGCCCACACCCGACAGACTGCTCGTTTCTTCAAAGTTACTTTGCAAGATGGAGCCTGAAACCTCATCAGGGAACGTTCTCTGCTCTTACTTGGAAACCCGCAGGTCCACCCTGTACTGACTGGACCCTCACACGAGACTTTGTGACGTCATTTGGAAAACGCGGGCGCACTGAGTCACGCAGACTTCCCCAAAGTGGGCCCATTTCATGATACGACGTTAAAAATATCACATTCTAACCCCACCGATTTGCTCAGACAAGTCTGTGCACACTGTGGAGCAATCAAAGTCGGTACAGTGTGCGTAAACGTTCGCCAGTTTTTGTTTCTGCTTAAAAGTCTGAATTTTATCATTAGCAACAAACACCACGAGCTGCTGCCCTCGAAGCGCCGAGCTCAGTGCGAGCTCACGAAGAGGCCACTCCTCAGCCGCGACAGCGACAGACGACCGCGCGGCTCGGGCGTGGAGAAGCGCTTCCCGCCGCGGACGCGCGGGGTCGACGCCGGCGACGTGAGGCACCACGGTCCTCCGCCGCCCCACACATGACGGAGGAGCACACGGCACCTTCGTGGCGCCGGAGCGAGTTTCGCCTCAACCCCAGGGGCCCGGCAGGGAGAGCTGCGGGCCACCCGACGTGCCGCGCCTTTATTTTCCTCATGGAAACGTCCCCAGTTACACTCCTGGTGGGTCTCTGACGGGCGCTGGGTCCCTGCTGTGCAGCCCCAGCGCCCAGCGTGCCGCCTGCCGCGAGGCTGGCGCTCCAGTACCGGAGTGGCTAACGCTCGCCCGACACCCGCCACGTCAGACCCTATGCCGAGCGTCACCCGTGCCGCGGCTGCCTCAGTCCCCCGACGACCTGCTGAGGGCGGTGCTGTTGTTGCCTAGATTTAAAGATGAGGTCGTGAATTTAAGCTCGAGTGGCAACTGTGAAATTCACTGAGGACGGAGCTGTCTGGCACGAGTCCGAGCGCGCCACCGCTAAGCCAGCGCGCAGACACCTCGGGTGCCGGTGGCACGGCCACAACAGTCACGTTGGCTTCAATGTTTACACACAAGTCCCCCCACCCGAGTCCCGCAACACAACTTTCTCCATCAGATCGCTGACCCTCGAGGGCATGGAAAGGGGCTTCAGGAGCGGCACATTAGATGGTGACGAGGCACTACTCTCGGGCCTGGCACTCTGCCTGTCGGGGACCACCGGGTGCACCCAGCAGGAAGAACAGCGACGATGCGCCCTCCTCACCTGGTCTGCGCTCTCGGCCGGGAATCTGGCCGGACTGCAGCAAGCCCTTCAGCCGCTCCACTTCAGCCAGGGTCGATGCGTTCGCTATGGCGTTCTGGGGGCGGGAGAGAGTGGGGGGAGGGTCAGGTCCACCTGAGCCCCGGCTCCCCGCAAACGCCTACAGACACTCATGGCAGCTTTCTGAGCCGGGACAGTGAGGGCTCCGGTGCCGCGGGAAGGCTTTTACTGGCACATTGAAATCAAGCCAAATACCGGGCCGGGAATCTGCAAGGTTGGGAAGGAGATGGGGGCCTCTGATGACAGAAACTAATCGTGGCACGTGTCCTGAAACTGCAGTGAACCGAAGGGCTCATCTGGCTCGTGCTACTGAATAATTCAGAAGGCAGTTATAAGATTAGGTTTTCTCACCGATCATCAAGTAGCATCTTTAGACAGCAAACCTCTGCAAGGACAAACTAAAGCGACAGCGCGAGAGTATACAAGGCCCTCGGCCGTCCACACAGACACGGGCTGGAGGGACAGGACAAGGACCGGGGCTGCCCGCACTTGGACTGGCTCACGTGATCACTCACAGTCTGGTCAAACAATGACTTCGAGCCATTTCTCCTTAAGCAGAAGTGGAGCTGGACTCACAACCGCGGGGTCTGCCACAGCCAGAACTCGCTGTATCACGTGACACTGCGCCCCAAGCCCATGGCGGCTCCACCCCATCCAGGTGCCCACAAGTTACCTTGATCGCTTCCACGTCCCCCGCGGATGGGCCACCTTTCTTTTTGTCAGTCGGCAAACCAGCACCTGGGCTGAAACTTGGGAAGGGAGGGGAGGGAAGAATATAACTGTCAAATCCAGACTTCCGGAAATTGCTTCTCTTTTACTTTCAAAAGCTTTTGAAAGTAATTCAATCAGTGTAGTATCTTCTCTTTGTTAACAAACTGATACAAGAAACTCTCTCCTTCAGAAACACCACCCAGTTCATCTCCCTACTGAGAAAGCAGGATGGATATAACGTCACGTTATGACCGAATACGGAACTATTTGTTCTGCTGACCTAGCAGAAGTCTCACGTGAGACATGGACCAGTGACGGTCACGGGCTATCACCACACAGAGTCAACACCGTATTACTCCCAGGTGTTCTGTTTAATTTTGGAGGTGGCAAACTGCCCGACAGAGCATGTTTCTGAAGGCGAGGTGGAGTGAAGTTGGGTATCCGTGTCTTACGTTTTGCTTCTCCTGGCAATATCCTTTGCAAGCTGTGCACCCCGTTTGCCCTTGAACATTTTCTCTGCTTCCTGACGCTCCTACAGCAACACCACACACAGAGTTAATGGAGATAGGAATACCATGCACATCTAGATGCATTCCTCAGAAAACACGGAAGAAACGCTCCTGAAACACTCGGGGCTGGTAAAAATACCAAAAAGCCAATTTCAGGTAAAAAGACACAGTGGTCTTGCCTTCTTTGGTGAAGCTCTCTGAAGACGATTTAAAAAAAAAATAAAAAAGAACTCCCAATAACGGGAAAATCATTCTGACAGGCTGTGTTAAGCTCCCCACAGGGAAGAGCCTGTCGTGGGCAGCCTGCGTGGCTGCAGCCGTGCCGGCTCCGGAAAGGCCGGCACCACACGCGGCGGCTCGAAGCCCTGCCAGAAACTCTGCTGTGAAAAATGTCTGACTTCACATTTTCTTTCCCTCATTTCTATTACAAACCAATGGCAAAACTCATTAGGCAACTTAAAAACATCAATAATGAAAGTATAAAGAAAAACACACACATCCACGATGACTCGCCACCGACAGAGCTGCACTCACTTTCAGCTTCACCTTCTGGAAATCCAGCACCCTGATCTGTGGGACTTTGTAAATGACATACAGTCTGTAATGCTTCTTATTTGTCACGGGATTTCTTAGAATACTACAAGAAAAAGAACAATGTAACACCAATCTTGTTCACAGTGCAGCATTCAAGAGATCCATTTTAATAAAATCCAATGAGTCCATAAATGAGGGAGAGTTCACTATTCTTCACAGTTAATTTCAATGTCACACAACTTAAATAACAGGGAAATTTTAATAGAGCACTGGGCCTCAGGAAAATATTTTCAATATTCGTTTGTAAAAGGTACTTTTTCTGACTGTTTTAAGGTCAAGGCTGTAAGGGCGTTATTTTAAAGAGTATCACCACCACAAATAATTTCCGTACCTTAGATAAGTCAGCGATTTAAGGGCTGCCAGAGGGTCCAGGTCGCCCTGTGAAATAACAGCCTCCGATGAGAACAGCGACAGGCCCCCCTTGCGACACCTGGGAAGGGTGGATGCCTTTCCATGGCGGAGGCCAAGACTCACATCGTCTTTTAGTTTTCACTGCTCCAGCACTTAGCACAATACTAACACGTCACAGAATAAACTTCATAAATGTAAATTTCCACTGAATAAAATGTGGATAAATTTGAGCTTCTTAAAGTTAAAATCTTGGCCATACAGCTTCTGTCTCAATAGCACATGGTGTCTTGATGGGCTTTTAAAAAACATAATAAATACATAACAAATTGGGGGCGCAGTTTGAAATGTTTAAGGATGCTGTATTGTTCAGGAGAGTAAAAATATTAGTTAACTTTAAACTTGAATAAATACGTATGTTTTAATTCCTAAGATGCTGAGAAAAGAGTCTAATAATTTCTGAACTATGAGAATGAAAAATGAAATAAACACAAAAAAGAGAGAATAAGCAGCAATAAAGGAGAGAAAAAGAAATGCAGAATGAGTGAAACAAATAAATCCCAAAAAGAGAGAAGACAAACAAAAACATACCAGTAATTACGTTAATACTTCATTTAAGACTCCAGACTGGATTTTAAAAAATCCTATCATATGTTGTTTCTAACAGACAAGTATAAAATATACGGTACAAAAAAAAAACAAAGTAAATTTTGGATGGAAAAAAATTTATCATGAAAATACTGAAAGCAAGCTTGTTTTGGTATATTATGACAGATAAAACAGACATCAAGAGAATATTAATAAGATATAAAGAGGATCACAACATAATGATAAAAACGTTCATCAGAAAATATTAACAATTTAAAATTTGTATATATCAAATAAAATAACCTTAAAATACATCAAACTACAGAGGAGAGAACTCCAGGGGGACAGTGAAAGCCATGAGCGCATGAGGACACGGACACACCTCTTTATGAACCTAAAGTAGAGGAAGCTCAACAGCAAAAGCACTAGCAACAACAAAAACCTAACAAACTGGACGACACTTAAATCAGAAAATTCCCAATCAAGACATCCTAAGAGAATCAAAAGGCAAGTTACAGAATGGGAAAAGATAGTTGCAACATTTACTTATAACCAAAAAAGGCTTGGATCTTGAATTAAGAAAAAGACAAAAGACAGAGAGATCATCACCCAGCCTTTCCCAGCTCTCTAAGAAGCACGAGGCACTGAGGCTCCGCTCACTTACCAGCTCCACAAGGCTATTGTTGGTGAGGATCAGGTCTGTCAGGCAGGGCAGGGCCTGGTCAAGCCCCTCACCTATGCGGCTGAAAGAAAACAGGAAGGCTCTTCGTGAAAGGGAGAACGGAGCGCACCCACGATTTCATCTCAGTGTTGCTCAGAGGAGTCCAAGCCAGAAGGGGCAGAATCTGAGATCCTGAGACCCTCCATCCCGGGGGGGAACCTCGTCAGAGGTCACATGATTTTTCTCTGATAAAATTTACACAGAAGTGGTAAGAGGATCAAAAAGGATCTCGATTTCAATAACTAATATTTTAAAAATCAGTTGTAGTTAAAGAAAAAAATGGCAGAGGATATGAAGTAGAAAGAGATGCTCAGTCAAGAACAGAACTGTTGAACTTCATGATCACTCTGGCAATTACAACTATCATTTTCGAAGAAAGCCAAAATGTGTGCAAAATGACATGCTTTTAATTTAAATAGAAAACTTATATGAATATGTAAATATACAAGATTTCTCGACAGATGCAAACGTGACAAGTCCAATACCAAGTCAGGCTCTGCCCTGCACGGGGAAGCGTGGCTTGTTTCCCGTTTTAAGGAGAGACAGGTAGGTCCCCGCGGCAGGCGCTGCAGCTTCCTCGGGGAGCTGGTGACAGTGACTCTAGGGGCAGAGCCACACCCACCGGCGGACACTCACCATATCCTATTGTTGTTCACCAACAATGTCTTCAGTCTTCTTAACAGAGGGAAACCATCCAATTTCCTGATTTCGTTGTCAGAAAAATCAATAGCATCGAATTGGTCTAAGGTTGCACCTAGATTTTCAATCACGGGAATTTTATACCCTGTGAGATGGAGAGGAAAAAACCACACGAGTGTTAATATAATTGAAAGGCGCCTTTAAGCACAGGAGTCTTGTGTGACCATGAGACCTGAGCTCTCTCATTCAGGAACCCAGCGCCTACGCCTTGCCCGACACTGCAGGTACCTGAGATAAAATGAGTAACTAGACAGTCACACGTTCCGGCTGCCAGGACGCATACGGTCTAGCAGGGGTCCTGAACAAGGGCGATGACGATGAGGGTGGCAACAGCAAGCCAGCTACGGGGCACGACAGGCATTCACGCTGAGCCAGCATCCAAGCCTTTTTCCTGTACAGCGGACAGCAGTTCCCACAGGCCAGATTCAGCGAGCTCATCACCGTGACCTCATGTTAGCGTGACAGGGTCCCTTCACTTTACATCCCCCCCCACCCCGCTCCACTCCAGGGCAGAGGAGGGTCAAAGGTTCATTCATACAAAGGTAAATCTCTCTATGAACAACCCACTCGAACCCTCACTGACTTGTGTAATGTGGCCAATCACCACGCTGGAAGCTCCAAGGCCAGATACGAACTCCAGGTTAAAACACAAGGTTCGGAGCTGTGAGGGCCACGTCTCAGTGACAGCTGCACCCACGTAAGTGTCCTCAGCCCTCCACACATGCCAGGCTTAGATGGCAAAGGTCAACCTGTGCCCAGAGCCTGGGTGGTCAGTTACTCCTGAATTGAATCCTTCTCCAAGAAACAATTTCATCAGAATAAAAGTCCTGGCCTTTGTCCGCAGGAACCTAAGCAGAAAGCAGAGCACGCAGCGGTGCTGCCAGAGATCCCACTGTCCGCACCGAGCAAATCACCCGCAGAGACTGTTGTCTGATGCCCTGAGAAGTCGCTCTTCCTGGCTTCCTGTCACCTTCTGACATGCTGATTACATAGCTGGACTCCCACTTCCTTTTTTATACAGGCCTTGACATTTGTTTAGTCGTAAGCCCTTACTGAGATATAACTTACACACCAAAAAATTCACCCCTTTAAAGTGCATAACTGAACGGTTTGAGTACATTCATAGTTATGCAACCATCACCAGTATCTTGCCCCCCAAAAGAAACCCTGTGCCTGTTAGCAGCCACGGCCCCACGGCGGCCCACTCCTCTATTTTGTCTCTGTGGCTTTGCTGTTCTGACCATTTCATAGCAAAGAGTCACACGACACGCGGCCTTCTGCGTCTGGATCTTTTTCACTCGGCATGAGGTTTTCAGGGTTCGTCCTGTGGCCTGTGTATCAGCCCTTCGCTCTCTCTGACCAGCAGTGTCCGCGGCATGGACAGACCGCGTTTTATCATCCGCTGTCGATGGGCTCGGTTCCCAGCGCTCCGGGCCGGAGGGGCAGTCATTCCGAGGGCGGGGGTCACTGCCCCGCACTCCAGGTGCACCCTGGCGGCATGTGGCTGCAGAGTGGGGACGAAGCAGAGGCCCTGCAGCGGGGGCAGGCACCCATACCTTCGCGGAGCACGCCACTTCCAGCTCCCTCCCCGAACCGCAGCGGGGGCAGGTGGGACACCTTCTCCAGGGGCCTACCCGGCCTAGAAAATCCATTCACGGCCACGGCCCCGCGGCTCAGGATGGGGCTTTCAAATAACTGGCGAGTGTTTTCAGAGAAGCGGGGCGCGTTGCCGGCCCTTCCGGCCCCTACTCCCTTCTCTGGCCAAGCCTCAGTCCGGCTGAGACGGCCACAGAAACCCAAGCCGTTCAGCGTTCGCCCCAGACACGTGGCGCCGGCAGTGGAGCCTCGGCGCAACGGCGCAGCCGACCACGGAAGCCAAGGAGACACTTGGGACACAACCGCTTTTGTTCCCAGACGTCGCCCCCCTTAGAGGAAATGAACAGGCCTCGTATCTACGCCCTCGCGGTATCGCTGACGCCTCTGCGGGGAACGAGTCTCTGCACCGGGATCCCGACCCGAGCGCGCTTCCGGCAGGCCGCACTGGGGAACAGGCCCGCGGCGGCGGGCCAGGGAGCGAAGGACGCGCCGGCGGTCACGTGGCTGCGCCGGCGCCGCTCGGGCCCAGAACGCGGGCGGCGGGCGCACCGCAGCCCGCGGACTCACCCCGGAGGTCCAGCTCGCGGTCCCGCACGGCGTTGGTGTACTGCGCCGCCTGCTCGATCAGCTCCGCCGTCAGCTTCACCATCCTGCTGCCTCCCGCCCGGTGCGCGCCCGCCGCTGACTCCCACCAGACAGACAGGCCGCCGGAGGTCCCAGCGTGCCCCGCGCCCGCCCGCCGGAAGTCCCAGCGTGCCCCGCGCCCGCCCACCGGAAGTCCCAGCGTGCCCCGCGCCCGCCCACCGGAAAGTCCCAGCGTGCCCCGCGCCCGCCAGGCAGCACCAAGCGCTCACCGCCCTCACGCGCACGCAGCCTGACGCCCAGGCCAGAGCAATAGAAAAGCCACGCCCCTGCCTCGCTGTTGTCGCTGTCCCCGCGCGTGTCCAAGGCGCCCCCGGTTCAGGCGGCTCCCCCTGAGGCGTGCCTGGAGTCCGGAGGGCCCCTGATTCCAGACATTTGTGCCCGCAAGTTAAGCAAAATGTGCAGATGCCCGAGCGGACTGTCTTGTGCACACGTGGAGGCGAAGGGGACGCTGTGACGGTCTTCTCGCCACCCCGGAGGGGCAGGCACCCGCGGAATTCGGTGAAGGGCTCCGGACTTCGGCCCCCGGGCTACGACGTGAGACCCGGGCCTGGATCAGCTGCTCCCGGCCTGGCGGCTGGGACCGCCCCGCCACCTCTACCCCCCACCCCCCACCGCCCGACGGTGCGACGCGCCACCGGGCACGGTCGACTTTCTGGTTAGGCCTCGGCTCTCTAGACAGTTAAATATTTATAATGAAGTTAGATATGCAGAACAGCGCGCGAATCAGAAGTCCGCTACGCGACGAATGAGCGCGCCCGCGTGGCTGCCGCCCCGTCCAGAAAAAGACCGCTGATCTGACAGCATCCGATCTGAGAACGAGTTTTCTTTCTTTCTTTACGGTTGTATGCTAGTTCTTTATGTTTTGCCCTGTTGCATTGGCTGGAATCTTCAGCACAGTGCTGCACTGTGGTGAGAGTGGACACGCTTTAGCGGGCCACACTTCATTGACAAGGGGAAATTAAGTGATCAAAATTCATGTCACCAATAATGAAACTAATGAAAATCCTGTATCACCTATTAGGATGCAATGAGAAGAACATGGCATTACCGCTGAGATTCTAGTTCCAGACGAATTTCCCGATTCTGATGATTAGGTAGAAGGTCCTTGTTTATAGGAAATAGCCTCCGAAGTATTTGGAGGATTTTAGGGTATCATATCGGTAACTTACTTTGATTGTTCAGGAAAACATTTCTTTCTACTGTCTTTGCAGCTTTTCGGTAAGTTTGCTTTGTGATTGTTTCAAAATAAAAAAAGTTAAAACAATCCAAACCTCGCTTAATTCTGGAGGTGACCACCAGGTGGCACCCTTAGACCAAAGAGCTGCTTTTACTTTGGCCCTTGGCGCTCTGGATTTAAAAAAAAGGGTTTCTTAAAAACAGGAAATTTGTATGGGTTTCTGTGGCTTTAGCACATGAACAGGGAGATAAATCAAACGACAGGCAGTTTTACTAATATCAGGGTATCTATGAAGTCGAGAACAGTGTCTTTTCATTTCTTTTAGCTAGGGTTTCTCAACCTTGGCGCAGTTGACATTTTGGAGCTGGGTGACTCTTTGTTGCGGGGGCTGTCCCGTGCATTCCAGAATGTGTAGTAGCATCCCTGGCCTCAAGCCAGTAGATATCAGTCCCTCCCTCCAGACCTGGCCAGATGCCCCCGAGAGAGAAAAATCACCCCCAGTCCCCACCGCCCAGTTGAGAACCACTGTTTTCGGCAAGAGATGTTCTCTGCTCTGGGCCTTGGGTTCCTATTTGCTCAACTGGGATCCTCGGAGGTATGTGATCACCCTTCATGTGCCTAATACATATTAGGAGGGGACCTTGGGGGTGGGAAGTGAACTCCAGGGCATGAGATGGGTGCTGTGGTGCACTGCCTAGGTGTGCTGTACTGTGCACAAACAAGCCGCAGAGCCTGGGGTGTCAAGAAAGACCTTAGACAACCAGCCAGGAAGGACAGAAAGCAGCAGAGACGCTGGCGTGGGATGCAGGGCCCTCCTCTCTCGTGGCAGCAGCATCAGCTGCCCCCTAGCTGGCTGGGCAGAACCTTGAGATGCTAGAGAATGGCTTTGCTGTATTATTTCCATCACCCCTGCATGTTCTCATTAAAATGTCCTTCTTTTGTACTTTACTTCTCCACTTCTTTCTCTTTCCATTCTCTGATCTAAACCTCCACCCCTCACCTGCTCCCTGGGGACCCAGCATACCCCAAGTATTCGGGTTGAAGTCTGGCCATGGTGTCAATGATTTAAATGCAATGAATGACAGTCTCCCCAAATTCAAGGGTGCTCCACTGTTGGCTGCATTTAGACCATGTTGCCCTTTTGCTTTTTTCAAGCTCTGTCCAGCCTCCTTCCCACTCTATGTGTGTCTTCTGTAAAAAGTAGTTCTCCCCAGGCTTTTGCAGAATTGCAGAGGATAAAGACAGTAGTGGCCGAAGAGGGATGGGGATACGCACCTGGGGACCACTGTGAGGTGCCAAAGAATTTGGGGACAGGGTCAGAAAAATGTCGCCTCTTGGAAATAAAGCTAGTTTGTAACAAACGCATCATGGCTGCATTTGGCCAGCTGCAGAGCCGGTTTCTCTTTCTGCAGAGAGCCAGTCGTTCGCTCTCTTTGGGTATATGGCAGGGAG
Organism: Eidolon dupreanum; assembly: GCA_028627145.1. Classification (NCBI taxonomy): domain Eukaryota; kingdom Metazoa; phylum Chordata; class Mammalia; order Chiroptera; family Pteropodidae; genus Eidolon; species Eidolon dupreanum. Next base: position 20,828,268 of record CM053516.1, on the reverse strand, counting down.
CGACCGAGCCAGGGTGTGGCCCAAGTCACTTCATGTCTGTGAAACGACAGATTTAGAAGAGAAGATCGTGATTCTGTCATGTAAAACAAAACCCATAGACATGTGCAGCCCAAGCGAGTCCAGATGAACCTACGGCCGCGCCATTTACAAAAAGGCATTTTATGTAGTCCATCCTTTTTCATGAGGTGGCACTTGGTCCTTGGGACTTTGTGAACAACTTCTCAGCTGCCTGCTGGACTCATCAGCCCTGGGATAGGCTGGCCCGGCCACTGCAGGGAGGGGACGTGCGCTCCAACGCTGCCTGGCTGGCTCTTGCAGTTGGTGCCCTTTGGGCGTCCTCTGGTTGCATCTAAATGTGAGAGAGCACGGGCTCTGGGTAGGCAAGGGCGTTTGGGGCGGCAGCAGTCCCTGCGCCACAGGCACCGAGCAAGCTGCTGGTTTTAACTACACGTGTCTCGTGTGGGGTCCTCACCGGTGTTCCGGCTGCTGCCCCCCAGACCCCTCCCCCTGCCTCGCTGCCCCGTGCTGACAGCTCGGGCTGGTCGCGCTTACCGGGCAGTGCCGGCCGGGAGCACCCCCCCTGCCTGCTGACGGCTGCACACTGCTCTCCCCCTCCAGCCACCTGGTCACGGACGAGCTCCCTGCGGCCAGGTTCTGCTGCACGAGCCTGTCCCCGTGGCCACAGCTGATGCGACTCGGCGAACACCAGTGCAAGGCAGACAACCAAAGCCGAGAAGCAGCCTCAGCTCGGTGAGGGGCTAGGATGTGTACCAGTTTCACCTGGAAGATGGCGGTGGTTTTGTCATTTGTCCCATCCAGTGGTGAGAAGGGGGCATGGCATGTTCCAGTGCAAAGAGGGCACAGGTGACATGTAATTTTGGTCCCGGGGTTCCCAAGGCCGAGCCAAACCCTGAAATTCTATATTAACTGTAGAGTCACGAACAATGCTCTTCACCCACTTTTGTTTTTTCCTGTCACTTCTAGTTGGCGCATTTCCTATATTTGCAGCAAGGAAGCCAGAGGCCACGGTGAAAACCACAGGCAGCGCGGGACCCCTGGTAGCAGGCTTGCAGTCGCTGTGCAAAGACAAGCTGTGACCTAATTAAATCACGCTTGGCAGCTACAGGTGAAGAGGCTGGCACTCTGGGGCCGAGAGGAGGCTTCCCTATAACCAGCCTCGCTACCCAACCAGGCTTTTGTGGCCGGAAGAGGGTCTGATTGCTAAGGCAGTGGTCCCCAACTTTTTTGGCACTAGGGAATGGCGTTCCTGTGAGAATCTAACACCTGATGGCCTGAGGCGGGGCTGAGGCGGTGACACTGGCGCTGGGGAGCGGCTGCAGGTACAGAGGAAGCTTCGCTCACGCACCTGCCGCTCACTTCCTGCTGTGCAGCCGGTTCCTAACAGGCCACGGACCCCAGGGGTTGGGGACCCTTGTGCTAAAGGCCACCCCGGGGCTGGAACTTGGAGACTTCTCCTGTGACTCTGTTGACATTTACTGAAGCTAAAGTCCTTCCATGCAATGGCTTCAGAAAGGTACAGAAGCCACAAATAAAGCCATTCACACACGGGCCGGCACCCATGTTAAACTGTCATGCCTCGGAAAAAAATACGGCCCCTTTGCTCTGGGATATTAACTCTTTTTATTAATTTAGGGTTAACATTTTATTTGCTCTGTGGATTTCTTGTTAAGAGTTGTGGATCCAATAGACACGTGCTGGGCCCCCAGCCCACAATGAACAACTGAGACCCATTACAGTCAAAGAGAGGACAGGACAAAGTGGACAAGGATGAGCTGGAAAAGACTTAAGGCAAACGTTATTCCCAGATGACAGGGAATCAAGCAGATCTGTGCATTTCAATGAAAATATATGAATATTTGTCAAAATAATTAGCATCGGTAAAAATCAGAACACGTAGCTTATAAAATGCCTACACAGGTCTGGCAGAAAGAGATGCAGCCGGGCCATCAGGCAGCGGCGCAGGCAGACACACGTGTGCCCGCCATGAGAGCCGGCCTCCCGAGGGACAGCCAGGTGCGTCTGGACAGCAATCCCAGGGACGGGGTGCGCTGGGTGATTGACAGTTCGTGGGCTGCGGTTACGTTTTGGTAAGAGGAACTGCCCGGTGGTTGGGGTGTTTTTCGGCTGGCCCTGGGGATGCCTCCTGGGGACCCTATTCAGAAGGCCCTGCAACGAACAGAGATGATATTTGGGCCACGAGACTACTGGAGACACAGACGCGGTAACAGGGCGCTTGGTTCCCTCAAAGGAAGAGCTCCAGAGAAGGAAGGGCCTCCCCACGGGAGTTGGGATGTGGTTTTCTGAGCTGTCACTGCAATTTCAGAAGTCGCTGCCTGTGCAGAAATAGGCGCTCATCCCCAGTGGTCACACGTTTGAGGCCCCCGAGCCCACATGATTCGCACCAAACTGTCCCCTGGCTGGCTCTGTGGCAGGTGGGAGACAAGTGCACTGCTCAGACCTGGGTCACGCGTGGGGACGGCCAGGCTCTGCGGGCTGGAGCTGCAATTCACCACAGAGCAGCGGACGGCACGGGGGGGGGGAGAGCAATGAGCCAGGCCAAGCGCCCCAACTCGCTGCTTTGGTCTTGAAGAATCAGTAAACTCGCGGTCCCAGAAGCTGCTCCGAAGCTGGAGCAGGGGTCCCCAGAATCCGGTTTGCTCTCGTTTGGAGTTTACCAGAAGGACGCAGCCAGCGAGCGGAGTCTGAGAGGACGCAGTGTTCGGGAGTCGCTCCCGGGAGCCCGCCACCCACCTGGCCTGGGCGCCCCAAGATGGTGCCCTAGGACCTTGCTCCTGGGGAGACAGCTCTCGGGTGCAGGCCACCACCCCCAAAACGGGCTCTGGCGGCAGGCTTGGGGATGGGCGGCTGGCCGGACACCGGGCGGCGCCCCTACCCGGCCAGCAGGCACGTGTGGCAGCAGAACTGGACGAACAGCTTCCGCTGGCAGAGCTGGCCGGACTTCACCATCTCGCAGAAGGTCTCGTCAGCTGGACCCCGCCCAGAAAGGAGAAAAGGGACATGTCAGACTGTGGGGCCTGTGTGACTGTGCCAACCACCCCGCAGGCCGGCCCGATGGTGTGCGTGGGAGGGAGACGCAGAGGCAGTGGGGGTGGCGGCCAGGGTGGCCCTCACAGTCACCCCCGTGGCAAGTGGGGAGCCCGGCATGGCCAAGGTGGCATGTGGCATGCAGGAGCTCCTGCTGAGTCTGGGGGACACAGGGGACTCAGGGGGCACGGAGTGGGATGGGCAGAGTCGGGAGGATACCAGGCTGAGCCAGGGTGGCCTGAGAGCTCACATGCACCCCCTTCCAGACAGCTGTGCGGGTGGCGGACTCAGGGCGCTGTGGGAGGCAGGGGTCAGAGGGGAAGGGACAGAGGGCGCTGCTGTGGTCCAGGGGACAGCCCAGAGGGGGAGGGGAGGGGACAGCATGGACGGGGGTAGGGGAGTCAAGAGGGTGGGGCCCTCCCCTGGGCCGCTGGCTTTGAGAACGTGCAGCTGTTCAGGGGACCCAGAGACCAGCCGTGACCACCTTGCTTCCCTGGGCTTGACACATAACCTGAGCGGGTGACTTCCTAAAGACGAAGCCTCCTGACCTTTGAAAGGACACCATTTTGCAAACCAAAAAATAGCCGAACGCCGAGGCCTGCAGGCCTGCCCAGGGCCTTCTCCGTGGCCTCGTGCTTGGCTGGGCCGGCACCAGCTCTGTGCCCAGCGACACCGGAGCTGGCGGTGCCCAGAGCCAGGCCAGAACGCCCCTCGGTGTCCTGCTGAGCCACGGAGGCCGCCTCCCTGCGCAGCATGTCCGCCATGGCTCCCACGCCAGCCCTCCCCGGCTGGAATCCCCAGGTGGGTCTTTGGTGCTGAGTTCCTATCTCCCGACTGCCTGGAGAACCAGCCTCTCTCATGGAGGACGGGGTCCTCTGTGTCCAACTTGTGGGACACGCGAGCCCTAGCTGTATCCCGACTGACCCCCACGGCCGGGCCTCGCCCGCGAAGTCGCCGCGCCCAGGCCGCCTGGGCTCACGCACCGCAGTGGGGACGGCACGAGAACAGACCCGTTTCTGCGAGTCTCTCCACAAACCAAGCCGCAGTGGCTGGGCTGGTGGCGGGGAGCGGCCGTGGTCGGCGTCGGAGGCCTGCGGGGTAGGGGCCCCGGGACGGCAGCCGGGGCCTGCGTCGAGGGCTGCCACTTCCATCCCCTCCTCGCCCTTCCCGCCCAGCCAGAGGCCGGCCGGTCCCCACAGGCAGCCTGGCCGCCACCCACTGGGCTCACCGTTGCTGCAGGTGTGGTTGGTGACGCAGGAGGTCCCCAGCTGCGTGAAGCCTGACTTGCATCGGCTGCAGTTCCTGCTGGAACCTTCGCAACTCAAGCAGTTCTCGTCACACCTGTGTGGGGACACGGGTTCCCACTGTGTGGGGAGGAGGCCCGGGCACTCCAGGGCCCCTCCTGCGCTGTGCCCCCCCCCCACTGCATCCCCCATGATGGTCCTGCCTCCTGCTGGGTCGCTCGATGCCCTGGGAGGTGACGATGATGCTCGCGGTCACTGGCAGGGGCCGAGGGCAGGCGCAGGTCTCCCAGACCTCCAGTGGCACCTGGGCAGGATGGCGCCCCCCGCAGGGGGCTCTGTGTGCAGCGTCAGAGCCCACAACTGGGGCTCAGGCTGGCTCCACCCGGTGACGTGACAAGTCTGACCCCACAGCCTGCCGCTGCCCAGCAGGCTAAGTGCCCCTGGGGGTGACACCGGCCTCTGCCCCGGGGCAGGGGTGCCCGTCCAGTCCTGCCCACGGAGGACCGGCGCTGTTCCTGAGGCAGGCGACAGGCCCTCAGGGCCTCAGGCCGCGTGCAGAGGCTCCACTGGGCACAGCCACACTCACTGAGCTGTGTGCTGCCTGCGTCTGCCCTCTGGGTGGCGGGGCCAGCAGCCGTGCCGGAAAGACGTCGTGAGGCCTGCGAAGCCCAAGCCTCCGACCAGGGCCCTGCGGCAGAGCCTGCCGGCGCCCAGGGACGGCGCCCAGGGACGATAATGATGTGCACCCGCCCAGCTCTGGGCCGCTATGGGCCTGGGCCCCGCCCCTAGTGGCTGGGTCTCTGAGCGGCTCCAGTCTGCCACCAGCCTTCCAGGTCTCTACCGGCTACAGCCCAGACGGGCCCCAGAAGTGGTGTGCTGGCGGCGTGGACAGGAGCCTGGCTCGGCAGACCCCTGGGCCTGCCCCGTGTTGGCAGTTCTTGGCTTACGACAGATGCCACCCGCCTGGCCACGCAGCATGGCCTTTTCCAAGGTGGCCCTCCGCCAGGCTCTGACTGTCACTGAGGCCCGCCCAGAGCCCTCGACCTGCATGGAAGGCGGTTTTTGTTCTCCCAGCGAAGCTGGAGTTCAGGCCATCGTCTGTCGTCTACACTGCAGATGTGAGTCCCAGGGCCAAACCTCAGGCAGGCCAGGCCTGAGCTCCTCAACCAGCAGCGAGAGCCCGCCCCGCCCCGCTGGGGAGGATGGCCCTCCCCCCAGGTGCTCCAGGGAGCCCCTGGGGCCTGGTCTTGCCTGCTGCAGCTCCTGGTGGCCTGGCCACAGGCCCCTGATGCCACACATGGTCCTGGGACCGGCCCCGCCCAGCCTTGTACAGATGATGCCCACCAGTGAGGTGGGAGCGAGGGTCTCGCTGCGCTGTTGAGTCGGGGGCTCAGCCCTCTGCTGGGCTGGGCTGATGCTGCTTCCACTTCCGGGAATGATCACAGCAAACCAGCCGGACACAGCTTCCTTTCCTCTCTAAATACAAATTCCCCAGCTCTGGGGTCTCCCTGCCAGCCCCTGCAGGCGTGTTGGTTTCTGACTGCTGTGTGACAAACCATAAGCGTGGTGGCTTCAGCCACCACCTTTCAGTGTCTCGGGTCGACAGGCAGCAGCCCGGGCAGCTGCAGAAGTCCGGGCTCTCTGCTCAGGGCCTCGCAGGCCCTGGGGGCAAGGTGTCAGCCAGCTCGGGAGAAGATTCCAGCATGCCTTGCTCCCAGGGAGTGGGGATGCCCACCCCGCTCCCCCCCAAACCGCCTCGAGGCCCCTGCTTCTCTGAAAGACCATCTTGGCTCATCTTTGTCGGGTTACAGGGTCGCCGTGCCAGTGGGAGGCCCTCTGGGATGGGGCTTCCAGATGTCTCCCGTCCTGCGGCCCTCTGTGGGGCCTAGTTCGCCCCCAAACGCAGAAGGGCCGGCGTGCCCGTTGCTGACCCTGGCCCAGCTCCACTGGGCGGGCGCTCCCGCCAGCCTTCCATCGTCAGTCTGCTCCAGGTGAAAGCCACCAAAGTCTCGCGGAACTTCTGTCAGGCCAGAATGCAGGAAGGGACGCCGGTGGGTCACTCTGCCCCGCACACCCAGGAGAGGCCGAGGGTGCGCAGGGTATGGACGCAGGAGTGTGAGGGGGCGGCCAGCCCTCGAGCACCTTGTGCTCTGCCTTCCGGGGTGTCCCTTCCCACCGCGGGCTTCTCAGCACCTCTTTGGAGAATACTGGTCAGGGAACGTTCTCGCTCTGGGTCCCGGCTTTGACCGTTGTATTCGCGTTCCGCTTGCTGGTGTGCTGGCCTGGGTTTCAGCATCCAGGCCCTGGCGGGCCACTTGAGCCCCAGAAGCTGCCCAAGGCCGGTCACAGGGCCACCCAGCATCCCACGGCCTGGAGGAAGCCAGGCTCTCGAGAAGCTGTGCTGCCTGAGTGGGGGAGGCCCTGCAGAGCCAGGAGGACCGAGGCCCTCCCGGGGGAGCAGTGCACACTGCGGGGGCCGCCGCAGCAGGGCACTCAGAAGCTGGAGCACCAAAAGGTGGGTGTGGGGTCGCCTTGGGCCCTGCCCAGCACTCTTCCTGGGGTCTAGCTCCGGTTCCCGGCGGGTCAGCCCAGCACGGGACCCCTCTCCCCTCCATGAAGGTGGGTATGGGAAGCTACTGTCCTGATGCCCAGGAAGGGGCCCCTGGGGACCTCCTGCCTCCTGCCCCACGGGAGGCTGGCTGCCACGCTCGTGGGAATACCAGCATCTTCTGCCCAGAGCATCTGACAAACGGGAGTGACTGGCACTCATTCTTCATTGTCTCTAGGCTGCCATCCCTGGTGTGGTCACCCTCGAGCCAGCTGGTTGGCTAAGATGGAGGGCTGACTCCACACGGGGGTCCCGAGTGGCCGCTTCCCTCCTTCAAACCAGCTCCGCCGAGGGGCTGAGCCCCGGGCAGAGCCCCTGGCTGGGCCGCGTGGGGCCAGGGCTGGGTAGGCTTCACTGGCTCACGCAGCATGGCTGGTTTTCTTCTCTTCCTTTTTTTTTTTCAGAAGCTGGGTTACAACCCCGAGCCGTTCTCAAACACAGCCTGGGGAGACGGAGCCCGCTGTGGGTCTGGTAGGCATCGTAGGCATCGCGGGGTCTGCCCTGCCCTGGGCCTGGTCTGCTTCCGAAGAAAGGCTCCCCCCACGACCCTCAAGGCCACCGTCCACATCCCCGCTGCTGCTCTGACCCTGACCAAACAGGCCCGGCCCGCCCCGTCCTGCGCTGCAGGGCAGGAAGTTTGACCTAAGGTGACTCAGCCGGACAGGACGCCAGACTTGCCCAGGACGGAAGGGCGCAGCACGGGGTGGAGAGCTGCCGACCGAGAGTCACGGGTGGCGCGGACGGGCAGGTCACGCGTGTGCCCGCCTGGGAGGACACGGCCTCATGCGAGAGAACCACCAGGACCTCTCCTTCCCTCTCGGGCGTCTGACGGCAAACTCCAAGGGGCCCAGCACGCGGTTCCCTCAATTCTCAGTGGCTAAGCTCGCCGCGGGCGGGAGCCACCGGCGTCTGAGCTGGGCTGGGAGCGCCTCAGCAGGCAGCTGCGCTCTGCTGCCTGGTGCCTGCGCACAGTAGGTGCACAACAAACGCTCCTTCAGTGACCCAGGGGGTGAAAGCCGCCAACTAGCGGGGACCTTGGCGAGCACGGACTGCAGGGGTCTCCTTCTCACCCACTGTGCCCGCCTCGGCGGTGGGGCGGGGCGCCCGTCCCTGTCCCCTGGGGAAGGGACTGTGCACCGGGAGCTGACGGCGGCTGCCGGGGCGTGTACCTTCGGCACACTCTGTGTGGCAGGCCAGGTGAGTCCTCAGGGAAGAAGCCCTCGCTGCAGGCTGGAACGCACCTCCAGTCTTGGAAGAGGAAGTTCGGGGCACAGTGAATGCATTCTTCTCTGCTGGGCCCTGAAGGGTGCGGAGAAGAAGCAGGTGTCACGGCCCCGCCCGTCCACGTCCCGGGGTTGCTGCAGGGCCTGCAGACCGGGGCGCTGTGCGGAGGCCCCAAGGCCACCAGTGCAGCTGGACTCCCCAGGTGCCCACTGGGCGTTGGCGTTCGGCTGTCCTCACCCACTCCTGGGGCGGGGGGCACCACTGCCCCGTCGCACAGAGCGGGACGTGGAGGCAGGCGCCACGCTCGGCACGCTGCCCAGCGCCCCCGCCACGTCTGTGGCCCTGACTCCGAAGGCGGCCTTTCACGACAGCCCAGGACCTGCCTCCGCTGCAGCGCGAGGCAGACCGAGTGCAGACGCGCTGCGCGTGACACACGCACGCCGGGAGCAAACACTTGGCTGTGAAGCCACCCATTTTAAAACACCGGCTATGTGTGGAAACGACAGTGTTTTAGGGATACCATAATTATTTTTCCCTGCTTCTCTAGGAAGTTAGAAACTGTGGCTGGCACCCTGCTTCCGCCAGGCGGAACACAGAGGCAGCAATGGGCACGCGGAGAGGGCGGGGCAGTGCTGGCAGGTGTCCGGCAGCAGGGCCGTGGGCGGGAGTGGCGACCAGGCAGCGCTGCGTGCGGTCGGGACGTGGCAGGCAGCTGCGGCCCGGCCAGTGCCCCGGCCCGAGGACACAGCCTGGAGCGAAGAAGCCATCTGTCCATCTGCTCATGTGTTCGTTCCTCCCTTCCTCCCTCCATTCATTCATTCCAACAACATGCGAGTGCTGGGACCCACTCTGAGTCAACTGTCCCAAGGAGCACCTGCAGGGGCGTCAAAGAGGCAGCGAGGTGGCCGCGGGCGCACCGCTCAGGGTGCTGGGCGGCGAGAAGGACCCCTCTGGGCTCGGGCCGATGTTGGCCCCCGGTACCGTCCCCCACCTTGATGCACTGAGGCCTTGGAGGCCTGATGGCGGAAACCGTGATGTCTGGCTCTCCTCCTAGAGAAACCTCTGACCACGACGGGGCCTCTTCCCGGCCTGGGCCTCCCGGAAGTGGGGAGTGGCGGCTGAGGACAGGTGCTTCTGACACAGACCCACACTGGACATGCAGCAAGAAGCCCCCTGGAGACTCAGAGCCGGGAACTGGGGGGTAGATGCACTCATCCCAGGAGCTCAGAAAGAACCTAGGCAGGTGGGCACAGGGGAAGGGAGACCCCAGACAGCCTTAGATGTGCACAGCGCTGAATTAAAGGCTAAAGTGACAGAGAAGTCACTGAACATGAAACACCTACAAAGACTCAATAAAGCTGTTTGCCACTGAGCAGTTAGGGGACGAAGAAAAAAGTAAACTGAATTACTGAAATCGACAGCGTTAGAAAGCCACACGCCTGAACTTTACGGATTCAAGTGCCGATGAAATTTACATAAGTGACGTCAGTGATGCTCCTTAGCAGCCTGGGTTAAACACGGAGTCGTGGAAACAGAGAATCGAAATGACGGATGAAAAGCAAACTGCTGGGGAAAGCTGCTGTGCGGTCGGCAGCAGAGACGCTGCCCAGTGCTGACGCCAGCCCTTCGGGGGACTGTCCCGGGGCGCACTGCTCCCACAGACTGCGAGGGCTCAGGCACGTCCACTCCTGGGCAGCACAGCTGGTGCCCACGCGGGGCTCACGCGGCCACAGCAGGGGTGGGAGGTGCCTGTCCTGCCACAATACCCAGGACCCACGTCACAGCCACTATGACTTAGCAGGAACCTACGTCTCTGATGGTTACCAGAGCGGAGAGCTCAACCTCACAAGGGTTTCCTAGGACGAGAAGACGAGGCGTTAAACCTGAGGCATGGATGCCTAACATGCTTCCGCGTCCTGGTGCCGACGGCTGGCAGCACGAAACCCAGGAGAATGTGAGGGTCGCGTGGCCGTCCCCATGCCTGGGAGGCCCTGGAGCCACCGCACACACGACGCTGCGCACACGAGCCTTTCCTCCGGAAACAGCCCACCACGCACGGGACGAGGGCAGCGCTGCAGGCGGCCCCCCGCCCCCTCCCGCCGGGACCGTCCCGGAGCCTTCGCCGTGGTGCGTGCCCGGCGGTGCCACAGCCAGGGCCGCAGGCTCCCGAGCCGGCAGCGCCCCGCTCGGCCCTCACGACTGCGGGCAACGCGGCGGCTCCGCCACGGGGCCCCCGCGCCTTCCCTTTACTTTTAAAACGTGTGGTGAAACATCCGTAACACAAAGTTTACCACGTGACCCGCTTCCCAGTGTGGTGGCATTAGGTACGTTCACATGGCTGTGCCACCGTCACTGCCATCCGCCCACCTCTAGAACTCCGCCTTCCCAATCTGGACCTTCGCACCCCCCCCCCCGCCCCTCTGCCCTGCGGTGACGTCCCCAGCGCCGCGGGCACTCTGCAAGTGCCAGGGCCTCCCTGGCTTCCAGGGGGTGGGCCGCCCGCCGGGGTAGCCAGGGTCTGGGCCTTCGCCGGCGACGCGCTCACGCACCCACGCAGGTCCGGCAGGCGTGATGGCATGGCCCGCATCTGACCAGCTCCGAATCGAAGTAGGTGCCCGGTTCACAGTCTGGGATGCAGCTGCCCCGTGCAAGGCTGTTGGGGAAAAATAAAAAGGTTTTCATACCCCTTCCAAATCACGATTCGCATCGAACGCCCTCGCGAGAGAAGAGGAAGCCAGTGGGGCGCGGTTCTTCCCGTCGCGCGAGGTCCCCAGCCCACGCAGGCAGGAAAGGCAGCCCGAGGCCGGCTGCCAGCTGGGCGGGAAGGGACACCCTGGGCCTGGAAGCAGACCTCCGCCTGCTGGGGGTGGTGGCCCCAGGCTCCACCCCAAAGCCTCGTGGCTGGGGCCTGGAGCAGGAGGCCAGGTGCTGAGGTCTGTCTGCGTCTGTGATGGCACCTCTTCACTGACGCTCATCACGTCTGAACCCCAACCCCAGAGAGGAACCTGAGCATGTGTGCGTGAACCCTGGTGGCACGCTGTCCCAATGTCACCGCCTCTGAGCCTCCCACAGTGTTAGCCAGACTGACCCCGAAACCTGGACCTGTCCCTGCCCTGCCTGGAACTTTCTACACATTGCCTTCTGCAGTGAACACGAGACAGGACTCCCTCCTGGGCCCTGCCTGACGTGGCTCCCGCCTCCCAGGAGGAGGGACTTAGGAGGAGCCTCGGGAACTGGACGGCCCACTGGGGTCCTGCCTCTGTCACTCCCCGGGTGTGCCACCCTGACCCTGGGCTGGCCAGCCCACCTCTATGCACCTCGGTGCCTCTGACCATCGGGGCCTGTACCATGGCTCCTGTACCACGAAGCTGCTGTGAGGGCGACATGGTAGTAACCCCAAAACACTGAGCAGTGCCTGCCGCACAGATGCTCGGCTTCTTCAGCCCCCGAGGTTACACTGTGCTTGACACGCACTTTTTAAGTATGTCTGCCACCAGACACAAGGGACAAGCAATCGCCCTGGGGCGTGTGACACCCACAGACCCCTGCATCGGAGCATGGCCAGTGGTGGGTCCCAGAGCCTCTCCCCAGATGGCGCCTGCCTGCCGGGCCCCCGTGGTGTGGGGACAGAGCCACTGTGACCAGCCGCTCGGTCAGGTCACACAGGCCAGCCTTCCTCCGTCCGCTTCTCAGGGGACGGTGGCAGAGGCTGTGGCTCACTGCTCGGCTGCTTTAACATGACACTGATGATTCGAGGCCACAGTTTAAGAGGACATCGGGCAATAAAAGGGAGCTTTCTGTGGATGTCGGTGACGTTTGCAGGGCCCCTGTGCCCCGCTGCGTGCCGGCCACGCTGGTGCCGCTGCCCGTCCGAGGGGCGGCTGCGGTCTCCCTGACACCACTCCCGACGCGAGCAGCCACCCTCTCCCCCGCAGGCCCCAATGAGCTCCCGCAGCTGCCCCCATTCCTCCCGCTGGGAGGCGGGCTCCAGGGGCTGGAACCCTGCCACGTGCCCTGCAGTCACCTCTAGCTCCCGGCCAGGGTGGAAGTGCCGTCACACCACCCACCCCAGGCCCCCGCCGGCCCTGACGCCACGTCCCTCCCTTTCTCTTCCGGGGAACTGCTTCCTCAGCTTCTCCTTTCACTCCTAATCCTGCCCTGTCCAGCTAACAGCGTGAACGACAACAGGCGTGATGTGTCTGGGGCCCCGCCACTCCCCCCCCCCCGCCCCGGCCGACCCTCTCCCTGGGATCTGGAAGAGGCGACAGACTGCCGGGACCCTGGTAAGGCGGCGACAACGCGCTTCCCAGGGAAACGGTGTCCCCTGTTGGAAAACGGGCAGTGACAACGCCCATGTCACAGGTCACTACGAAGGTCGACTGGGGTGGGGTTGCCGGGGACCCTGGGAGGGAACACTTCAGCTCTGCGGGCGATTTCGGGCTGGCAGCACTTGGGTGGAGGGAGGCTGGGGGGGTGGGAGGGGTTGCAGGCCCCTGGTACTGTCACCACCTGGGGGCCTGTCAGAAATGCAGTCACAGGCCTGGGGACACCCGTGCACGCCCCACCCGCCCCCATCTGTGGCCCCAGCCAGCCCTGACCTGCCTGCCCAGCTCTCAGCCCTCACCCCGACACCGCGTCTGCACGTGGAGCGTGGCGCCTCGCAGGTCCCGGCCCCGGGGCCCACGTGCTGCCCCCGCAGCCTCCTAAGCACAGTGAGTCACTGGTGGGAACTCGAGCTCGGCACTTCACGACTCTCCCTCCGTCTTAACAAGGAAGGCTGACAGCACCCCACCTGACAACTGAGGGGACGAGCATTCACGACCCACGTCACTCCCGGGAGCGTGGCCCGGCAGCCGGCCTGCCCTCTTCCTCAGGACGCGGGGTCTAGGCTGTGTGGCGTTCGCAGAGTGACTTTGAACAGAATGCTTCCTAAGTTTCGAGACGGGCCTCGGAGAAGCAGGTAACGGCCAAGTGGCTGCATTAAACTGGCAAAGCGAACATCTCGAAAATACTCCGATACGATCGTTGGCCCAGTAAAGTGATTCTGAAGGAGATGTGTGCCGAGCTTGGGAGAGGGGGAACCAGGAGTGTGAAGAGCTCAAGGCCACCCCCAGGGAGCATCTCCCCCACCGCCGAAGGAGGCGGGCGGAGGCGGGCGCATGGCCGCGGCTGGACTGGGAGGGACAATGGCAGTGCCCGGTGCCCGAGGGGGCGGCCAGGCTCCTGGAGCAGCCGCCTCGGACGCCAGGTAAGAACACAGGCCCCGCCCCCCAGCTCCCCGGCTCTCAGCGGGAACCTGACAGACTCAGTCTTTGCCCCGAAAGGTTTGGGCTTCTGTGAATTCAGCTTTTGGGAGAAAGCTGCAAAAGCCTGGCGCGTCAGAGAGAGACACGGGACTAGCGGAAGCGTGGCGTGTCCCTCGGGTGGTACCTGAACCCCTTCTCACAGACCGTGCACCTCTCCGGCTCCCCAACACACTTCTTACAGCTCGGGTGGCATTTAAGGCAATTTCTCTGACCTGGAGAAAAGATGAGGAAAAGGGAAGAATGAACAAAAACCAAATCTGGGCAAATGAGCCTCGGGCGTCTCCAAGCGGGTTGGCCAGGGCTGCTCGTCCCCAGGTGTCAGCCTGTAGAATGGATGACGTAGGAACGAACCAGCCAGAGGTCACCTGGGGACTGAAGGCCCAGTGTCAGGCGATGGGTCTCTCCCCTCAAGCAAACTTGGCGGCCCCGTCCGGAGAGCTGCTGGGGTCCTGCTCACACCCAGAGGGACCGAGGCCAGCTCCCGGCCGACAGACGCCAGGGAGATGGGCAGCCCTTACGAAGGTGGCAGGGTCGAGCCCCGACCCCGGCGCCCTCAAGGGGGCCTTCACTGAAAACGTGGTCACCTACACCGAGACATGAGTCTGTGACGCCCACCCTACCTCCCGGGGGAATTCTGGGGCACGCAGCTCCCACCGGCAGCTGCACACGTCACTCTGAGGCCACTGTCTCCAGTGCCTCCATGACACTGCCTCGCCTGCGTCCTGGACGCTCCGGGTGGCTGGCTACTCCCGTGCCACTTCCTCGGGGTGGCATCACACACGTCACAGGCGCTCAGTGAGGCTGCTTCTCGCCTGGCGAGCGGGCTAGGGGGGATCCCCCTCCCTGAGTGCAGGTCTGGCTGGGTGCTCACAGCGGGTGTCGCAAAGCTGTGAAATGCATCCTGAATGACAATTCGCTTCCTTTCTAAAGAGAGTTTAGTTACTCGTGGCTTTAGTCTTTCGGGGTTTCCTGGCTCGGGGCTCATGGGACCAGCGGCGGGGCTGAGACGCGCTGGTCAATGCTGCTTCCCGCACAGCAAGGGCCCGCGAAATCGCCGGCGTCACACGGTGGCTGCTTTTCCCGTGTGTGAGGACTAGTCTCTGTCTACGAAACCCAAACCGTCTCTTCTGCCTCTCCCAGGGGGACGCTGAGCCGGGGACACACAGCATGGGGTCCCGGCCCCCGCCCGTCCGCTCACCTTCCGGGAAGTGGCAGAGCAGCGACACTGCTTCGCTGCTCTGGGCTCGAGGCCCAGCAGCGCCCTTGCTGGGCGTGGGCCTGCGGCCCTCCACGCTCTGCTCCCCATCCGCAGGGCGAGCAAAGCAGCACCCACCTCTTGGGGGTGTAGTCAACTGTGCCACCAAGACTCCCCGTCCTTTCTGGCCCGGAGGCTCCTCACCTACCGACTGCGAACCCTCCGTCCACGCCTCAGTCCTACTTCCAGCTCAGCGGCTCCTCCTGGGAGGGCCTCCCACCCAGTTCCGACCAAGCAGAGGGCAGGGAAAGTTCCACCAGGAGAGGGGACCCCAGCCCAGGGAGAGGGGACCGACTCCTCACTGCCACGCCCAGCGACACTTACTTCCGTCGGCGTAGAACCCGGGAGGACAGAGGGCCGTGCAGGTGCCCGCCTCCTGCCGGTGGTAGAACCCGCGGCGGCAAGACAGGCACTGGGTCGGGCCCCTGCCCGAGCAGGTCTCACAGCCCCGGTGGCACCGGTGACAGCGTCTCGCTCCTGTGTCCCCAAAGTAGCCCAAGGGGCACATGCTCACGCACTTCCTGGGGAGACAGGGGTAGGCGGGGCCTTTCCCACTGGTCTGGGCCCCGTGCCGCCAGAGTCTGGCCAGTGGTGCAGGTTACCGTGCAGCTGTCTGTCTTCGTAAGGAGCTGAGGGGTCCAGGGCACAGAGGAGAAGGCCAGCGGGGATGGAACCCGGGAACCCCGGGAGGCTCCACATGATGCTATTTGACTTGGAACTTCCAGCTCCAGCAGGACCCTGTGTGGGCTGACTGCGGTCACACAGGCCACTGTGAGAGTCACGCCCGCACCCCGCCTGGGCGTGCAGCCCAGGGTCCTGGTCCCTAATCAATTCCTGAGTAGGCTCGGGTGTGGCGGGGTAAGAGCACAGCTCACAATGGGCCCCCTCAGCGGAGTGCCACAGCCTCGCACACGGCGGACAGGACGCAGCCGTTACCTGCTGGTCTTGGTGTTCCCCAGGCTGAAGTGGACACAGTTCAAGCACTGGTCTGCGCCGGCGCCGTCACAGCCTTTGTCCCCACACTCTGGATGGCACACCCCTTAAAGAAACAAGCATGCCCTGTCACCCACAGGTGCCGTCTTAGGCAAGGCCAGTCCCCTGGGACCCAGTGTCAGTGCCACACAGCCAGGTAGGGTCAGGAGGGGCCGCCCTGGAGAGCCGCAGCCCCCAGGACGTCCGGTCATGGTGCTGGGACCAGCCAGCAAATTTGGTTTCCCTTGTGAAGGATGAAGGGATGCGACATGGGTGCTGAGGGTGTAGGAAGCTGCTGATGGTGACTGCCCGACGGGGACCGGGCAGGAAGAACGGGGCACGAAGGACCGGCAGGAAGGACCGGGCGGGAAGAACCGGGCAGGAAGGACCGGGCAGGAAGGACCGGCAGGAAGGACCGGCAGGAAGGACCGGGCAGGAAGGACCGGCAGGAAGGACCGGGCAGGAAGGACAGGGCAGGGGACAGGCTGAGCTGCACACGTGAGGACCAGGGCAGGGCTGCCCCCTTCAGCCACCTCCTTCCTGGCTTCCTGCCCTGTCACCCTCAGCGATGGGCCACCAGTGTCTTGCCCTAAGTCCCCTGTACTGCCCCCCGCCATTTAACTCTGGGGCCCTGTGTCCCTTTGCAAAAGTGACTGGGAGAAACGCAGGGAGCTCGGCGGACTCCTGCCAGCTGCGCCCTGCCGGCCGTCCGTGTGCCACAGGGAAGACACGCCCCTCAGGCTGGGCTGCGGTCTGCAGCACGTGTCTCTTCACCCTGGCCTGATGAACCTGACCACTGTGTGCCAAAGCTGGCTCGGTGGAGGGACGGCCCCTCCCTGTCCCCCCCCATCCACCTCCCCCGAGGAAGTGGCTCCGAAAGGCTCCCTGCCAGGACATGTGCCACCACGAGGTTTCTGAGTCTTCAGAAGGAAAAGAGAAGCTTGTGTGAGGTTCCAGCTGTTGGAGGGGGTGGGAGCACGCTCAGAAGCAAAAAGAGGTGATCTGCTGGCCACCAGCACTTCACAGACGCAAGGGAAAAACAACAGACCCCATTCTCTGCTGTCCACAATGGGCCTTTGGCGAGGCGCACAAGGCCCTCTTCATCCACCCGAGCCCTCCGGAGTGGCCGGCTTGCTTGGCTTCCCGCCCCAAAGGTTTGTGTTGATATTTCCTAAGCTGCCACTGTGAACCCCTCCCAAAACAGAATGGCCCGCTGGGCCACGTGGCCTGGTCTGGGGTGGAAGGACACAGGCCGTGGTGCTGAGGGAGGGTCTAGGGCGTGGCCCACCGCACCCAGCGAGGTTGCCCCGGCAGCCCGCACCCCATCCCTTCCCCTGCTCTAGGCTGCTTGCCATTTTGGAGTCAATTCTCATTTGATTTGACCCTCGTTGGCCTTGGCCCAGCGCAGCTCATTTGCGGGGACGGCCTCAGAACCCCTGTGCCACCTGTGCTGAGGACACCTGAGCTTGGCTGCAGGGCTCTGGCCTCCCACCCAGCCGGGTCCGCGGTGGCCTCACAACACCCCTCCTGTAGCGACTTGTCCCGGAGCAGAGGGCAGCGGCGGTCTGCCTCCCGCGGGAAAGAGAACCATTTGCTCGACCCCAGGGGGATTTGAGGGCGGGCGGTCCGGGCTGCAGCTGCACCACTGTCCCCAGCGCTGGAAGGCGTCCGGGGAGCAGTAAGCCCGTGCGCAGCGGCCGAGAGTGAGGATACGGATGGCAGCGGAGAGGGTGGGAACCGGGGGAGTGCGGACGACCCCCACCCACACTTGGAACACTCTGGGACGTCCCAGGACAGGCCTGGGGGTGCGCTTCTGCCCCATGCCTTCCGCGGAGCAGCTCTGCAGTGGGGCGGGAGCCCCGTGTGAGGCGGGGGTTCACCCAGCAGCAAGGGCAGCAGAACCCTACCAGGGCATCTAGGTAACGGGCCGCGTCCAAACCCCCAGGCCCGGGATGCGTAGCTAAGCCTCTGTAAGCATCCCCTCCCACCCCCCGCATGGCCCCCCACTCGAATGACCTCCGAAAGGCCAATCAGACTCAGCCCTTCCGTGGCCGCCCCGAGTTAACCCCCCGTCTCCGAGAGCCAGTGGCTCCTCCTGGCAGCCTGCAGCTCCTCCTGGGGGTGGGGGGAGCCCACGTCGTGTCCCTCTGTCTCCTTTCCCTCTTTCGTTAAGTAGCATGGAAGTCCCTCCCAGACGCAGGCCCTGCACCATGCAGAGGCCGCTGGCCAACAGCCCTCCCCGCTGCCCGCACGGCTGACCTGAAAACCCCACCCTGCACTCCGTGTGGAGCGAATCGTGAACGAATGTTCGAAAGCGACTTAGGGGTCCTGGTGGCCTTGTTACTACGTGCTCAGATCAGTTTAACAAGGGGATTCTGGAAGGCCCCACTGTCTTGGGACCGTGACCGTCCATGGGTGGCTGGGCCCCATCTCCAACCCTCACCACCCTCCTGTCCTTTACTTCCACACCAGGGAGAGCTGGTCCTCCCTCCACCCGCCCTCCATCCATCTGCCCTCCCTCAACCCTCCCACCCTGTCTCTGCCTGGCGCCCCCTGCTGCCGGACCCTGGGACTGGGCTCCTCAGCCCAGCCACCATCAGCCTAGGAGCAGCTCTCGGCATTCTCCAGAAGCCTCCTGTCCCCTCGGTCACCCCTGCAAGCTCCTGCCTCATGCCCCCTCGCCTCTGTGCTAATGACCGTCGCCCCACTTCAGAGTTACCCGACCTCCGCCCCATCTTCCTCCCTGGCTCATCGGTGCCTGACCTGCTTCCACGAAGGGCTCCAACGACATGCCCCCCACGTGCCTCCTGCCTGTGCCTCGGATCTAATGCAGCTGGTTCCCCCGCCTCCCCGAAGCCCTCGCTCCCTGCCCCTCCAAGACACGGCACCCTCGGCTCCTGCCCGGCTTGCCCTTGTGCCCCGTCTGTCTCTGGGTCTTCCCACTGTTGCCGGCCTGCCCGCCACACGGCCCCCACGCTGCACGCGACTCCCCGGCATCGGGAACGTGCTGGGGGAGACCAGGTGACGGGCTGTGGATGGCCATCCTGCAGTGAGATTCCAGGATGTGAAGGACAAAAAAAGTCCTTTATTAATAATTACTGAATCTTGCCACAGTTTATAAATCACAGGGGGAATCGGAGCAGATTAGTCTATACATAATTCAATGCTCCATTTTAAAGGAGAGACAGAAGAAATTTAAAATGGAATCAACCATAATTTATGCTTGATATGTAGTGGTGGTATTCTCCATTTTATTACTTTTTCCCCCAGAAGCTGTTAGATAACTCAAAACATCATAGTCTTAGTTATCAGCCACCATTTATCACGCAGCTGTGACATTTAGCTAAGGATGCCGACCAGAACGCTCACTTCTCGAAACCCCTGGGAAGGGTCAGAGGGCAGAGCTGTCTACGGAGCACGCTGCCCGGACTGCAGCCTGTCCGTGAAGCCACCTGGGCGCAGTGAGCGGGAGGCTCCGAGCCAGGGGCCACCCTGCGACGGCACAGCTGGACGAGCAGGGTTTGCAATGAGGCATCTTACTTCCTGTGAGATTCTGAAGCCATTTCGTGCGGCATCGAGCCTGGGTTCTGGACACCTGGTCCAGGTCTTTACCCAGCACCCCCTGCTGCCAGCTCCTTCCTGGCTGTGCTCATTGCCCATTAGGACCCTGGTCCTTCCCTCATTCCAGCTGCAAGGACTACAAGTGGGTAGGGGTGGAGAGAGGGTCGGGGGCGAGACGTGAGGTGGGGGCCCAGGAGGAGCCTTATGAACCGGGGGCAGTGCTGGTCCCGGTTGGGCATAGAGAACCTCGATTTCCCGGCCTGGGAAGGCTGGAGACACTTACTGGTTTGAAGCATGATTGCTGCTCTCTCAAATACCGGGAGAGCTGCGTGCGCGCAAACTGCATCATTAGTAGGACTTCTGGTTCAGGAGGAAGCCATCCAGCCACGCCCCACGTGGCCAGGACAGCCCCCACCTCAGCGACAGTGGAAACTCGGGATGCCTGGGGCTAGCCCTCAGGCTTCAGGTTGTTACCTGCGTAGTCCTCCTCGTCCTCGGGAACCTCGGCCTGGGACGGTGCCAGAGTGGCTATGGGTGGCTCCAGCTCCGGGGTGGACAGCTCCAGCATCCGGGAACGTGACTGATGGGAGCCGAAGGTGTTGTGTGGGTGCTCGGCCGTGCCGTACAGGATGAGGCTCCATTCCTTCAGCTTCCCTGGAAGACACAAGCCAGAGCTGCTGACAATCAGGAACCTCCCTTGGGAAGCTCTGGATGAACTCTGACCCCTCGGCCTGACCAAAGGCCACTGCAACTCACAAGTGCCAGGTGCTGCCTGGCCTGAGCCCACACCCTCCTCCCCTAGCAGGCCTCTGTGGCCCCACCCCCAACTCCTAGTCACCAAGGACCAGGGACACACACCTGCTGCCCCTGCCACCTTCTCGGCCCCCGGGCCTCACAGAAGCCTTCCCCAGTGGCCCGCCCCCATGACCAGCCATGGCCTCCCCATCTCTTGGTGCATCTAGTGGGTCAATGTCCTGCCAGGCCTGGGCCTGAGCCTTGTCCCGTGTGGCCCCAAATGTGACAACTGGGTTGCACCGAGGAGTCCTTCAATTTTGACCCTCAAGCCCGGACCACGGGAAGAGTGGTCTTGTGAGGCGCCTCCCCTCCCAGCCAGCCCTGGCAGTGGGGATACTGGGTGGGGTGGCAGGGGAGTGCAAACACCCCAGAGGCAGGGAACTGGCTGAAGGGCACAGATGCCGGAGGGGTGTGGGGAAGGGGGGACAGTGGCTGACAGGAAGCCCCCAGCCATGCACAGGGAGCAGGGGAAGGGAGGCAGCATGGACCCCGCCCCCACCCGGCCCATCCACCCTGAGGTCATAAAGCATGTGGGAAGCCAAGGCAGCATGTCTGAGGCCAGCTCTGCTGCAGGCCACACGTCTGGGCCCCATTTCCTGCAACGGTGTCGCCAGCACTTGGCACAGTGGGACCCTGTGGAGGTCACTGCTGCCATTTCGTACCGAGGGGCTGATGTTCGGGGCGACCTGCCCACGGACGGGCTGCCCATGCTCAGGGACTCACTGCACCCCAGTCATCAGCGCTTCCTTAGAAGCACTGGCCAAACACGGAACGGTCACACCAGCGGCGAGCCCTCAGCAAAGCCTCGTGGCTGGCCGGCGAGAGCCGACGAGGGACAGTGTCCTCGCCACCGTCACGTCTGCGTGGCTGGGAAATCCTGCTTCCTCTCCGTTTTCTCTCAGCGACTAGCACTGCTACTCTGCTGTTTGCGTGTGTCACCTCTGCTGCTCCTTCGCTCTGAATGGCGGGCCGTCCATCTGCAGGTGGCTGTCTAGAGACTGCTTCTGCAGCGTGTGCAGCTCCGCCAGTACAACCTCGTCCTCGGTTCCGACGCCAGGGATCTCTTAGACTTCCGATATCCTAGAACGGGGCCCCCGCCTTGTCCACGCGCCCCACAGACCCTGGGGCTGCAGCCCACACTGCCCACATGGGTGCGTGGAGGATGGAGGCACAGCTGGCCTGTGGTCCTCAAGCCGAACTCTGTGCTCCTCTAAATGGCGCTTGATCGCGATCCTGTCTACACAGCATGGCACACAGCAGCGCTGTTCCTTTTCAACCATCGCCCCGGCCAGTGAGGGGGCCAGGCTCCCAACGCCTGCAGCTCCCACACCTCCGCAGGCCAGAGTGAGAAGACGTAGGTCCTTCGACTGGGAAAGCAGCCCCGAGCCGTCCCCCGAGCCGTCCCCCGGGACGCGGCCTGCCACAGGGCCTGGTTCTGGAGACACGGCGGGCGGCACACGGGACACAGCCCCACAGTCGGCGACAATGACGACGGCCGAGAAGCACTTCCCACGGCACAGGGGGCAGAAACACAGTCCCTGGCTGCGAGCCAGCACCCGTTTTCAGCTCCTTACAATCAAAAAAATGCTCTATTTCTAAACCACAAAGGGATCTGGGCATTGTAACTGCTGAGGAGCCAGCCGGGGTTAAGGCGGCAGCATAAATGGCGACAGGACAGGGACCGAGGACGCTGTGAGTGAGCGCCTGAGTCGAGCATTACTCTAGGCTTACGTGGAGGTCCCGAACCCCCCACTAGAAAGGCCTAGTCTCTACAGTTCGGTTCTTGTCTTCGGATTTAGTGTCGGTGGGACGAACGCGCGGGGCTGCCCCAGCTCAGGGCCGGCACGCGCCTCGTATGGAGGGCGGAGACCCCGCCAAAGCGAAACTGCAGCTCCTAAGACCGTCACACGGAAAAGCCAGTCCTTCTTTTCTCGTCTCCGTATAGATGATGTCATTTCACAACTTATGTGAGTCACGTTTCAATGGAAGGGACAGGAAACGGAGATTCCGAAGACCCAGCCGGAGGTGGGGACACTGGGGCCCGGAGCAGAAGAGGGACTTCGGTTTCATTTAAAAACTCGCAGCATTTGTTACCTTTTACATATATAAATTGTTTTAGAAAACATAAGTTTAATTTTTAATAACGCTATGAACAAAGTAACTGCATGATCAAAGAAAAAAAAAACATTAAAAAGCTGTGGTGCTCAGGGCTTCTGATTTACATTTCTGGATAAGGAATAACTATAAGTGGCTCAACATCCACAAGTAAAGGGAATACGACAAAAGCCCGCCTCCAGCCCCATCCTTGGCCACCGCCTCTCCCCGTGGGCACCCCGGTCACCCGTTAACTGTGCACCCTCTTGGACATATTTTACTCTCATCCAAGCAAAGATGGACACGTGCCTGCCCTGCGCCCTTTGCCAGAACACCCGGTACTCCGCACCTGGCCTTGTCCACTCACGAGGCATCTTGGTGATCTTCCCATCACCACATCGGAGAGGTGTCACATCGTTTGCTTAAAATTCCCTACTGATGGGCATTTAGGTTGTTTCCAAACGTCTGCAATTACAAGCAGTGCTATAACTTCGGTCACACAGGGAGGGACCTGGTGAGGTGGGCAGAGCAAGGACCATGGAGCGACTCAATCTGGGTTCGAACCCTGGCTCTGCCACCTACTATGTGCGACCGTGGGCAATTACTTGGTCTCTCTGTTCTTCAGTCTCCTCGTCTATGAAGTTGGGATGATAATACTATCTACCTCATGGAGTTTTTTGAGGGATTAAACGGTTTTATGGTAGAGAAACAGCCCAGTGGCATGCAGGAGCTGTCCCATGAGTGTTTGTTACATAAAGTCTAATGAGTATATCATGTCATACCTTCTGCAACCTGCAGTCCCAGCCACAGGAGGGTCAGACACCAGTGAGTTGGTGGCACAGACGAAAGCAGACACAGGACTGTGCCACGTGAGGGCTCTGGTCTTCAGGCTGAACCTGTCCTCTTGCCGTGTCCACACTACCCATCCCTGGAGCGCCCAGCACACGCTAGGACCAGGCCCCGGCGCCGGCTCCCTCCACCCTCGCCAGCCCCAGAGCCCGCACTCGCTTTGGGGAGATGAGACACGTGGGTGACGAAGAGCCAGCAGAGAAGCAGCGGGAGAACACGCACATCATCCCAGGGCGGCGGCAGGCTGGACCCCGAGTCCGCCCCGGCGGAAATGCCAGCAGAGACGGGGGATTTTAGAAGGTCCGTCTGCTTTGGACAGAGCACATCAAGACCCCCGACGTACATATTCAAGGTCCCTGGACAGAAACCTCGCTAGTGCTATTAACTCCTTACTTTCTAGGAGGGGGTCTTAAAAGATGCCCAATCCAAACTCTCTGGCTTTCTCTCCATCAGATTCCTGAGACTGGAGGAGAAAGACTGGCAAATTCACCAGGTGCATGCTTGGGGACCCTGCTGTCAGCGCTCTGCCTGCAGATGTCGCCCGCACAGCCCGGGCGAGTGCGCTCCTGAGGGCAGAGGCTCAGGCGGCGCCGGAGCCCCCGAGGCGGCCCATGGCGCCCTCCCAGCATTCCCGAGGGTCAGCGCAGCACCTCTCCTCACTGAGCTGGGTTTGCAATGAACCAACAGGACTGTTGCTATTATTCAGAGAAAGAGCCGTGATCGGGGCAGACTCGGGCTGAGCGAGCAGCTCTCCCCCGACTTTCTGAACGAAGCACCTGAAACCCTGGAGACGGGAATTTACAGCTGGGGACAAAGCAGGTGGCAGTGGGGGAAGGTGTTCTTGGACTGATGACTCTGAGCAGATACTTTTAAATTTCCAGGTTTTCTTCAGCCATGAGAGAAGTCATGAACAATAAGGAATTTATTAACTCTCCCATCTCTACATTTAAACGCACAGGGAGAAACGCTTTAGCCAAAACACAGTAAAGAAAGAGAGACCTAGAACAATCAAGAAATTGTTTTCTCTGGCGCTCCGGCGTGGGTCTCCCCTCTGAGGCCCAGGTACCCCGAGTTGCGCAGTTTACAGAGTTAAAGGCAGAGGTTTGGGCGGAAGAAATAAAAAGGCTCACCTTGGCCCATTTGTAAATATATACAAGAACACTTTAGAGGGTGACTTTTATGGTATGTGAATTGTACTTCAACAGGCTGTTAAATGAAATACTGTATGCACACACAGAAACACCAACCTTGACTCAATAAATTTAACATGCGATTAAGAATGCACTTGAAATCCACACTATGGGAGGTAAGAGGGAGGGAGATAAAGCGAATTTAGGGAATAGCCTGGGAATGAAACGGGAGAGTGCACACACGCCCTCGGAGGATGGGACAATCTTCCCTTTGGCCTCGTAGCTATAAAAACCCTTAAAGATGACCTTTCTTATCAGCGCCCGTGAGGCTGGACAGGGGACATGGAAATTCTCAGCTTTTTAAAGTCATAAACTGTTTGAAAGGTCGGATATGAGGACGCACAGCCAGCAGCCCTTGGCCTCGCCTCTCTCGACCTCTCCCAGTCTCTTCCCAGAGATGGCCTCTTTTCACACTTGGAGCAGACTGTCCTAGCATTTTCTACCACATTGTTGGATTAGAGGCTCTCGTGCTATGTCCTAGTCTTTCCTTTTCAGACATCGTCCAGTGACTTCTCACCCTTGACGCGAGCATCCGCACTGTTCCCTGCTCTCACACTGTCCTCCGTGCTCCCAAAGCTCTTCCCATGCGCCCGCCTGCTGGGTCGGTGCCCGGTGCCTTCTCCCCGACCCTCTCCCTCTTCACTTCCTGGGGGGTTTCCTCAGCTCTCTCGACCTACCCACCGACGTGCTAGCTTTTGCCTCACAGTTTAAATTTTTGAGGCATTTATCTGGTTCTCATGTCCTTTTCAAATGCAGCACCTGTTCTTGTCTCACAGGTTTTTCCCTTGTCTTCCCTGATGATACCTATGAGACAACAGAAATTATACATGGGTCTCCACCCCTGGTTCTGAGCACAGACCTCCTGAAACCCTTGTCATTTCATAAGTGACAAGAGCACCAGGAGCCTCTCTGGTTCTACCGAGGTGACTCTGGGGGGCTCTTAGAGGGGGCTGGTCACCGGAGAGATCCAGTCGCAATCAAAAGCTTTGGAATTTTTAGTCCACTCCTGCTTCTTCAGAGAGGGGAAAGGAGCTACAAATGGAGGTAAGAACTGATTATGCCACCAGGAGGAAGCCTCCATAAGTCCCCCACAGTACGAGGTTTGGGGGCTTCTACGTGGGCGAACACATCCACCCCAGAAGGGTGACACACTCGACTCCATGAAACAGAAGCTCCCGCCTTACCGTCTATCCTCTGTCATGTCCTTTGATAAACTGGTAAATGTGCGTTTTCCTGGGCACTGTGAGCTGTGCTAGCAAATCAACCAAACCCAAGGAAGGGTCTTTGAAACGTACAGCCAGTCGTCAAGAGCACAGGTGACAATGTTAGGTAGTTAGGTGGACACGCATGACAGGAGAACAAAGGAATGAAGGTCTAGCCCAAGACCTCCCTTAGGACCTCCTCCAAACACCCATTTTATGGTTACAAATGGCTACATCCTGAGGTTCAAAGGCGTGAAAAGCCACAGAATAGGAGCTGGCTTGGCATGGCCTCGAGCACATGTACAGTCTATGCTAACCTCCCCGAGACCTGGCCTCATCATACCATTATGATAACGTCACACCTATGCCTGGAAGCTCATGAATCTAATCACAGCAGACTGGATTCTGGGTAACCACATGCGCAGTAGGAGAGAGCTATTAACAGCCAAATGTCGATCAAAATGACCTCACATGCCAATCATCTAGCACCACCCTTATAACCTCCCCTCACAGCCCTAACATAACAGGGACCTCCTCAGGTAACCCACCCCTCCCTGGGAGTGCACTTTAACCAAACCTTTTGATTCTGCCAGGGGCTGTGGTTACGGCCCGTTATGGCTTAACCCGCTTTCCTCCTGAAGCGTACTTTAATAATTCTTACTTTTTCTAAATCTTGCTGATCCGTAATTCTTTACTGCATCAGCAAAAAGAATACCTCTCAGTGCTAAGGGAGCAGCGATGGAGTTAGATCACCCGACAGTAACAAGAATCTGGGCTTATGACTGGCATATGTGAGTGTGTGTATGACTGTGTGTGTGTGTGTGTGTGTGAGAGTATGAGTGTGTGTGTGTGAGAGTGTATATGAGGTTGTATATGAGTGTGTGTAAGGCAGTCTTGTGTGACTGACCTCTTAACCTGTGGGATCTCAAGCTACCTCTGAGCAAACAGTGTTAGAATTGAACTAAATTGTAGGACTCCAGGTTGGTGCCACAGAGAATTGCTCGTTGTGGAGAAAAAACCTTCACACATTTGGTGACCACAAGTGTCAGAAGTAGAAGTGTTCTGTGTGAGTGACTAATAAAGGAGATGCAGGAGAAAAACATAGTAGGGAAGGACTGTCCCCGCCCCCCCATTCAGGAGGGAAAAACTGAGCTTTTCTACTCAATAATACCAACTGTGGTTTTTTTGAAGTTTTCTTTTGCTGCCTGAGTTGTACACTTCCCTCAAAATTTCTTCTCTGTTAGAGTTTGTTTCTGCTTTAATGTTGGATGTTTCCCTTGAATGTCTGGTGGTCTTTGGGGCTCCTTTTATATTTAATAGTAAGGCACTAAAAATCTGATTGGAAGTTCTGTGAGCTGGAATATGGAAATGCACTTTCTGTCTATGTATTCATTTTGCACACAGCAAACTTGCTGGCTTGAACAGTGTGAGGGAGGAAACGATATAGTATTCCAGGAGGCTCAGATGTGAATAATGTTTATATAGTCAATGTAAACTCTTCCCATCAGAGACAATGGAGGTCAGAAGGAAATGTAATATCTTTAAAGTGCTGAAAAAAAAAAAAATACCACCAACCTAGAATTCTACATCCAGTAAAAATACCATTGAAAAGTGAGTTGAGTCACGGCACAATCACAATGGTTTCTTCCAAGCAGAGTCAAAGCCACTGTGTCAATAAATGAGCAAATAAACACATTTAAAAACAAACAAAAAATGGGTTGAAATAAAAACATTTTGAAATAAATCCAAGCTGAGTGGAGTCATGGCCAGCAGGCCGGCATGATAAAGCGTAATGGTCCATTTGCAGGAAAATGTAAAAGAATAGGTTTTTCCCTTCTCTTCATTTCCATGAAAGACAAAGGCCACTTAAAGCAAAAATACCACTGTGAGATGGAGTTTGTAAAGCATACACAAGTAAAATACATGACGTGACTACAGCACGAGGTGGCAAGCGGGGGAGGGGAGAGGGATGGAATGACATGGCTAGTCCTTACATTTGTGATGTGCAAAGCCATGAAACATTGATTCTACACAAACTGTAATATATTAAGGATACACACTGTAACCCTTACAGTGGCCATGCAGATATGGCTAAAAAAGCCAATTAAAGGAAATAAAATGGGATGCTCAAAAATATTTAATCTAAAAAAAGCAAGAAAAGAGGAATCTTTTAATACTGTTGGATTTAGTTTGTTAATATTGAACTTTGGAATTTTCATATTTATGTTCTTGAGACTGGCTGAAAATTCTCCATCCTTATGATGTGCCATTGAGATCTGGCATCAAGGATATATCGGCTTCATTAAACCTGATGACTGTTTCCCACTTTTTCTACCGTCTGAAAAGTTTATGGAGTATTGACATTATTCCTCCATGTAAATGTTTAGTAGAATTTGCCAGTGAAGCTATTTAGCTTTGAGTTTCTTTTAAATTATAAATTCAATTTCTTTAGTAGGACAATTTTTTATTTTTTTTTCTCCTTGTGTCAATTTTGTTAAGTTCATTTTTTCCATTTTACTTAATATTTCACTTTTTGGTCACCAAGTTGTTTATGTTTTCTTATAATAATTTTAATGTATACACGATATGTAATAATGTTCCTTTTTCATTCCTGAAATTACATATTCCATTGGTCTTTTCTACCGTCTTAAACTGAATGTTTTGCACAGTAATTTTCAGCCTTCGCTCTTTTCTAATACATGCAGTTACGGCCCTAAGTTTCTCCTACCACTACTTTCTCTGCATTCCGCTTGTTTGGATATGTGGTATTTTTATTGTCATCCAGTTCTAATTATTTCCTCATTTAAATTATGATCTTTTTTCCTTTCGACATGAGTTATTTACAAGTGTTTTTCAAATTTCAAATGTGTGAGCTTTTTCTAGTTATTCTTTTTTATTTTGATTTAAGAAAAAAGTCAGAGAACAGAGTTTATATGCTACTGATCCTTGGAAATACTGGGAAGCTTACCAAATGGCCTACTACGCAGCCCATTTTTATGCCTGATCCATTTGTGCTTCAAAGGAAAGAGCATTCTCCGCTTGCTCGGTATATGAGTGACACACGCTGTTGTCACTGTCCCTCTCACTCCCTGCCTCTGTCCAAACGTCTGATAAACCTAAATCGTCAATTGTGGCATTCGGGTCTTCTGTTCTTACTGGTCTTTGCTGTTTTATCTATCGGACATACCTGCGGGATGCTCAGTCTCCTGCCTTATGTGTGGGTCTGACCTTTTCTTTTTTGAAGATTTAATAAGCTTTCCCTCTATGTATTTTGAGGCCATGTTAGAACTGAATCAAATCTAGTGGCAATACGCAGTGAACCTCCTGGGCTCTGGCAATGCTTTTTACCACAACCTTTCTGTTTGTCTGCCGTTGCCATCATTTTTTTTTGTTGTTGTTGTTGTTTTTTTTTTTTTTGGTTAGTATTTGCTAGGTCTACCTTTTCCCATCCACTTGATTTTTACCTTCTCGATTTTGTTTAGATGTCATTCTTCTTTTTAGTTACATCAGACAGCATAATCAAACCAGGATAACCCAAGGAGGTTTAAATGAAGCGGCTGTTGACAAGGGCGTGAGCAGAGCAACCAAAGCCACCCTGGAGGGTGGACTTCCCTGGAGGCAGTAACAGAAGGGGCATTCAGTCCCTGAGCTGCTCTATCCTACAGGCAAGTTGACCCTGTGGGATGCCACCTGCTGGAAGGAGCTGGAGGGATAAGTAACTCCTAAATAAATACTCCTTCCTCCCTCCTTTCTCCTGCCTGAACCCAACCTTAAGAATTGGCAAGGGGTCTGGGGACAGGCCAGCCTCCTATGGCAGAGTGAGGGAGGGGGTCTCGTGGGTAAATAAAATGTGCTTGACACAACAGTACGTATTAAAAAAACCTAATACAAGATCTGTCTTCTAAACAAAGCGATTCGTCTATTTACCTTTATTGAAACGACTGCTATAACTGGACTTATTTTTAACGACTAGTTTTGTGTGTGCTGAAGTTTTGCAAGTTGCTCTGTCCCTGCTGTCCCTACTGCTAGACACAGGAGTTGACAGCATCGTTCAATATTTTGATTTTTTTTGTTGTTGTTTTGGGATAATTTGTTATCAATTTAGGAAAAATATTTATCTTATGTGAAAAAAAGGTCAAGCAGATTATGTAGAAAATCAAATCAAACAAAAAGGAGAAAAAATATCAGAACCTGGGAGGAGAAATTTAAGATTATCTTTTAAAAAGCATACGTAGCAGACCTGAAAAACTATTTATGGGAGCTAGGACGCACTGAGGGCTATCACACCTGTGTTTCGCGTGCAGCGTTCACCAGCCTGAGAACGGCCACAGCGAGACCTCTGAGGACAGAAACGGGAAGGGCAATTTTCAAAAAACACTTTTTCCTCCTAAACATTTGGAAAAGTCTTCATTCTCTTTAGTAATCATCACAAATCAAATTAAGGAAATAAAAGGCAAAAGAATCAAAGTGTTAAATGGAGCCACAAGCAGGGAGGGCAGTGCGCTGGCCAGGGCGGAAGACACACTGCGGGACAAAGGAAGACTTCTGCTGGGGTCACCCACAACCCACTCCCCACACCCTGCAGGGGAAACAGGAAAAACAGCCTTTAGGTGGCGCCCTACACAAAATAACATCTCAGTCCCTACGCCTGAAACGCTGGGGGATCTATGAACAAAGGTTGGGAACGGCCCCACCGGGGCCTTTCAGGGTACACACACTTCCCCTCCCCTTCCCCACTGTGTATCCATGTCAAAGGAAATGGGTAAATAAAGTCTTATAACTCGCAGGAACTAAAGAATGAGATATAAACTGGAGTCTCTGAACACTCAGGGCCCCTCTGTCTTTACACTCTCTCACTGTCCTGTCTCTCTGTTGTCACTGTCCCTCTCACTCCCTGCCGCTGACAGGAGACCATGCTGTTTGTGGAGTGTCACCCCTTCTCTAATAAACTTCCCCTTGACTCTGTCTTTCGTGTGTGGTTGAATTCCTTCCTGAGCCTCACCAAGAATCCTCGTCTCCCTCAGTGCGGGCCCGAGTCCCTGTCACGTCGGGGGCATCTGTCCTGCCCTGCAACAAAAGACCACTTTTCTCGAAGGACTGAAGAATGAGTGCGCCAACCTGTGCCTGAAGAGACTGTAAACTGGTTCGACTATTTTGAAGAGCAAATTGCTAATGTGTATCAAAAGCTGATATATTTGTGGTTTCCACCTATTATTTGTCCCAGGAATTCTACTTCTGGTGAACAATCCCACGGAAATTTAGGAGAAAGCTTTCTGCATTAAGCTGCCTATTTACAATGGAAAACAAACAAACAAACAAAAAACCCAGAAAGCAATCTACATGTCTGGCGATAAATTACAGTATCTTCTCTTGGCCAAGTATTATAAAGATACATAAAATACCACTTACAAAGGATGTACAATAGCCATAAAAAGTGCTGATATGCAAATAACAGAAAGAAAAACAAAGTTATGTCTGCAGCATGATTATTACTCTTTAAAATGCCAGGAGAAAACACCACACGGAAATACATATTTTTTAACACGATGTGTTTCTGAAAACAATGAAGTCACATGTTCAAAAGTGACATGCGCTGGTCTCTCCTGGGCCGCAGGGTGCTGCCGGTACCGCGCGGACCGCAGCCCCGCAGCTGAGTGGGAAAGGGGTTCCCCGGGGCTCTTCCCGTAACTTTTTACGGTTCATTTTCATCAACGTTTAGTATCTTATTTGCAAAACTGAAATAGGAAAGAAAAATCTCATCTTTTTGTTATGCTCACGATCAAGAGATTCGGAGGGGACCGAAAAATGCCACAGTTCGTGAAGTGCAGTGGCAGCCGGGTCACGCCGGGTCACGCCGGGCCCCGGTTAAGCGGGACATTGTGCTGCTGCTTCTCCTGAACTGGGCGACGTTGGGGAAGAGACCACGATAACGGCCCCTTGAAAGAGCAGAAGTGAGGCAGAGACCAACCAAATGAAGCACTAACACTGACTTCCGGTCCCGTGCACGCGCCTGTCAGGTAACCCGGAAGTCTCACCCCGCTTAGTTCCGCTTCCGGGGAAGGGAGCGAAGCTCTGCGATCACGTGTTCCCCACGCGAGTTTCCTGACAACCCTGAAAGTCTGCACGGAAGGCGCACGCTCTGACCTGGCGTCATCAAACACAGACTGCAAAGTTTCAGCTTTTACTAGGAAATGGAGATGAGCTCAAAACAGATGCCAATTAAACAGGTCAATAAAACTAACAATAAAATGAAAACGGCTATGCTGTTAGGAAAAAAGAAATGCGTGAAAGAGCCTATGAAAAAAATCGAGAAACCATGGAACATTTTCTGATGAGAAAAGGGAAGAAAGTCACCCAGCAGAGACTGATTTCTTTTAACTGATTAGCAAACCTCACTGAGGCTGCACAGCTGAGAACAGTTGACTGAAATTATCTATGCTCTCGGTTTAAACAAGGCTCACAAGGCTCTCGGCTGCACGCCCCCTTTCGCTCGTTCGGTCACCCTGCGGCCACCCCTGCCCCGTCCTCAGTGCAGGGCCCTGGGAGGGAAGCAGAGGCTCGTCCTACACTTCCGGAGGCCAGCTCTGCCTGTCACAGCAGTAGCGCTGGGCCAGCTTCGCACACAAGACTTCGATTGTCTCCCCTTCTCCAATGCCACACTGAGTCAACTGAAGCCCAGGCTCCCTGGGGAGCAGCGGTCCGAGGCAAAGCCCACGGGCTTAGGCTTTACTGGGGGCACTATCTCAGGCCAACAAAGTGGGGAGCAGCGAGCAGGGAAGAGGGGGGAAACAAATACCAAGCTGGCCGAAGCTTCACACCAAACAGCTAGACCCTTGGCCAGTGGACATCTCCAAGCTAGGTCTTGTGGGGACTGTCTGGAGGGTCGTGAACTTCACCTCCTGCCTCACCTTCTGCCTCTGGCCCCTCGGGGCAGCTAGATGCTGGGAAGCTGGATGCCTCACCTCGCTCAAGCGGAGAGAAAAAGCCACAGGCTTCTGCTGGGTGTGACTGACCTGCCACTGCAGCTCCTACCTGTGTGGGGACAATGACAGAATGTCCTCGCCCAGCCTTCACCTCAGGGTGTGGGGCAGTGGCGCAGATCAAGTCAGGGGACAGACCTGTCCACTGGGCAAGAGTTGAAGCCCGGGGGGCCATGGGGCTGGGCCAGCGAGCGGGGTCACATCTCACATGCAGCGCGACATGTATGGAGCGACATGCAATCAGCACACGTGATTGGCGGTGGAAGGCATGAACTATGAGTAATGCGTGAACAGAACCTACATACCCGAGTTACTTTTCTTTTTTTAGCTATTTGTGAGACACTGCTTAATAGTTTAAGGGAGAAACACAGAATTCGGTATACGAGTGACACACGTGATGAGTTCTCCAAAAGCTTAACATCAAGAAACAGTTATCAGTGCTTTTGACATTTCAGGCGCTCTGCTCAGACACTGGTCATCCTCTCGGCACCCTTAAAAGTCCTCGTGGAGGAGTGAGCGGTTCTTGGGAAACCTCCCTGCATCTGAGCGGTGCCCAGGCCTGGGAAGCGGCCGTACCTGTCCGCGGGGAGCATGTGCAGACGTGGACTGAGCGAGTCCACGACAGGCCAGCAAGCCACCCAGCTGAAACTCAGGGCGCACCCGCGGGACACTGCTCCACCAGCGCCCCACGGCGGCGTGCTCCCCGCCCAGCACCTGCTCGGCCACTTCCTCCTCGTTGTCATGTCAAGTCGTCTTGGCTACCACGCTGCCAGTCAGCAAATTCTGTCTCTGTTTGGAAGAAAATCTGCTTAAGAAGAAGATGGCTCGAAACGTACCTGCTGACTCCGAGTTTTCCGCTCCGCATGGCCACCTGGGCCACCCGGCTGCCAGCCCGCGCACTGTCCCGGAGGCGGCCCGCCCGTGACCTCGGCAGGGTGCATGGACCAGTTCTGAAAAGCTGTGCTTAGAACCTACGCTTGCAGCAGGGGCGGGAGAAGACGGGGAGGAGCGACCGGGTCCCCTACGATCTGCTTCGCGCCAGGCTGTGCCAGAAGTGCTCCCGCCCATGCTCCCCATGCCCGTGAGCCAGCAGCACTCCCAGCCAGGGCCGGCGGTGGCGCCCCGCGCCAGGCTTCCAGCCACGCTGGGCATGCGCAGACGGCCCCGCGCCCACGAGCCAGCAGCGCTCGGCAGCGCCCCCAGCCGGAGACCGGCGGCGGCGCGGGACGCCAGGCTTCCGGCCACGCTGGGCATGCGCAGGCGGCCCCGTGCACAGGGCTCCGCGCACGAGGGCATCTGTTCTGCTGTCCCCGGGGTGTCCCGTCCCAGCTCACTGTCATGGGACTTACCTTCTTGTGTGTTAATTTATACTTTCTTTGATCTGGACAAAGATAGGGTATCTTTTGTTTACTGGTTATTTACAGTTTTTCTTTATGAACTGCCTTTTCAGGCTTCTTGTCAATTTTCTAGTGGCTGCTTTTTAGGTTTCTTAGTGACTTGTAAGCACTCTTTATATATTGAGGCTCCAACACAGTATAAAGCTCTGTTTATGATCATCTCACCACGGGGCTTAGAGTTAGAAATGTGTAAGAGGGTGTCTGTGTACTGGGATTTTTAAAGACCAAATACTGTTTTTTTTTTAAAATTTTCCCCCATGAAAAAATGACTTCTTAGCATATTGAGAAGTCAAATGATAACTGTTTACTGCTTAGCAACATTTAGTCAGAAAAAGTTTGGTTTGCTGAATAAGTGGTTAAACCAATGGCAGTTAGGCCGTCACTGCTCTGAGCGAGCTTAGAAGGAGAGACTTAGAGCAATGACAAGCCCTGGCCCTGGGTGGTGACGGTAGTCCTGGGGGAGAGGCCAAGGCTCACCCAGAGGCAGGCTGGCTCCGCTGGGATGCAGACGGCGTGGAGTGGCGTGGGGCTGAGCCATCGCAGGGTCTGAGCCGTGGTCATGTGTGGAACGCAGCCCCGACGCATGCGCATACCCCGACAGCACCCTCGACAGCACCCTCGACAGCTCTGCCGCGCGACTGCCGCCTGCAAACTGAGTCGCCGTGAAGCAGGATCTGCACTCAGTCCCATTCCCAGCAGAGCGGCGCTGGCAGGAGACACACCTTCCCCTGGCCTCGGAACCAAGAGGAAAATGGATGACTAAAGCGCTATTCGGTTTTTTTTAAAAAAGTTTCACAATTAATGACACAAATGCAGCTCACTCTGATGGGAGGGGCTGCTGTTCGAGCTGGCATGTCATTCAGGCGCCTTACCTACTTAATGAACCCTGGGTCTTATCTGAGATTTTGAAGTATTTTGCCCAGCACACCATGGAACTGAGCCGGCTTTTTTTTTTTTTTTTAAGCAATTAAGTTGCAGAGATTTGAGGAGATGGAATGAACAACACAGAAACAGCACCTCGCCCCAAAACAAGTTCTGAGAGTCACCTGAGGGAAATGAGAACGGTGTTCTTTGTGGGTGCTGTGTCTCCGCATTATTCCTGGCACCGAGGTCAGCAGTGACCTGGCAGAGAGGCCACACTGACCAGACCACGAGGGTGGAGAGGGGGCAGCCATGCACACTGGGATCAGCCAGAGGCCTCTCTTCTTCCTGGATTCCAGAATGCTGGAGTCAGCAGGAAACCTCGGTCATCCAGTGTCACCTTCCCAGGCCGAGTCCCCAGCAGACAACAGCAGACTGACCCGAACATGTCAGTGCTGGGGACTGCCCTGCTCCGGAGGCAGGCGAGCTGGAAGACAGTCCTCACTCCTGTTTCTCCCAGCTGGACAGACGCTGACAGGAGCAAAGCTGACGCGCCTCCTGCTCGGGGAGGAGGCGCTAGTGCCCACATGCGCTCTGCGAGCAGCCAAGGGCCCCGTGCGTGGTATGGCCTGCGCAGACCCTGAGATGACACGGGCACCCAGACTCTGGCATGGCACAGACGGCCAGAGCTCGGAGGTACCAGGAGACGGTTATTGCATTCTTGTCTCGAGCAGCCAGAGACCCGGATTCTGCCATGTCCAAGGACAGACACTGGCCTTTCGGGACTGCATTCAGGGGTCACCCTCGAGCAGTGCCCCGGTACTGCAACGCATAGAAAAAAAGTCGCAAACCATTTTTCTGATAAGGATCTGGTATCAAAACATTTAAAGGACCCTTTATAATAAGCTCAGGAACGAAAGACAAAGACTTGAAGAGACACGACCCTGGAGGAGACTTATGGCCAATAAGCATGTGAGGAGATGCAGGGCACCACTGGTCGCCAGGCAACGTGGACCAAAGCACAGAGACGCCACTTCACACGCATCGGGGCAGCCGCAGTAACAAAGAGGCGGAAAGAGCAAAGCCCGGTTGGCGAGGGTGTGCAGAAATGAAAATCCTCCTTTACCGCGGGCAGGAAGGTAAAATGGCACAGCCACTGTGGCAGACACTTTGACGGGTCCTCACGAAGTTAAACACAGATGCACCCCATGACCCAGCAACCCCACTCACAGGCACACACCAACGTGAAAACACACGTCCACTCACAGCCTGTACGTGGACCTCAGTGGCATCACCCATGACAGCCATTAACCAGGAACAACCCCGACGTCATCAGCCGATGTAAAACAGACAAGCGTGATGTGGTGCGTGGAGCAGAGTTCAGTCATAAAAAGGAACAAAGTATGGGAGCCTGCTATGCTGTGGACGAACCCCAAAAATACTAAGTGAAAGACACCAGACGTGAAAGGCCACACAGTGCACGATTCCATTCTTACAAAACGTCCACAGACAGAAGGTCGATTAGAGGTCGCCAGGGCCGGGGCGGGGGCGGGATGGGCATGGCTGCCTGGGGCATCCCTCTGCAGGGATGACAAGGGTCCAGGATTAGACACAGCGGTGACGATGTACAATACTGTGGACGTGCTAAAGCCATTTAACCACACACGACAAGGATGGAAGGGCTGCCGTTGGCTTTATGGGAATTTTACCTTCATAAAAATGGGGAGAAAGAGAGTGACCAGAGACACTGTAGCTACCTGGAAGTCCTGGAGTGACCAGGGCTGGAAGACACTCCCAGGGCCACTGACCTTGCTTGTCCAGGGCACGGACCTGGGCCGGCACGTCCTGGATCTCCAGCGTCCACACACCCTCGGCCTTCTCCCCCCAGCAGTGCACGGACATGAACTCCCAGTTGGAAAAGCCTTCGTTGGAATGGTCCAGCAGCCTGCAATGGAGACAGGGGTCAGGGGGTAGGGGGTGGGGGGTGGCCTGAGGGTGGCTCTGTCCCCGGGAGACCACCCAGTCCAGCTGAGGCACTTCCGCGTGCGGGCGTGAGCAACGGGACAGGTGTGGCCCAGCCCCACGCGAGGATGCCAGTAAGAGGGTGGCTGTTCACACCCCGGTTCGGGACCCGGCAGGCCCCTCCGTTATCCCTCTACGCCTTCCATACATGGGAGGAAGGCCGGGCACAGGAGCCCAGGGCGGGAGGGGATGGGGCAGGTGGCGGTGGTCCCCGCCCACCCTCCTTTCCGGGGGAGGGGTCCAGGGCAGGGGGCTGCTGCAGATGCTCTAGAGCATTCTTTCTGTCGCAGGTAACTGGTGACAGCCCTCGACCCAGACCCCGTGTTCCTTCAGGTGTTTGGTCCCCACTAAGCCCAGGGGTGTTCCCCCAGGACCATGGCCCCCCAGAGCCGTGACCCGCCCCCCAGCCATGGCCCCGGAGCCATGACCCCAGGGCCTGAGAATGCGGGTGGCAGAGGCTGGGCCCAGTGACTCCACTGAAGACCCAAGGACAGGGCAAATGAAGCCTCTCTAAGGTGCCGGTGTGCAGAAGGAACGGAACCCCCCGTTTGCCTCAGAGCCGGCTCCTGTATGCTGTCCCTTATCCCTTGTCTCCAGGGCTGCACCGTCCCAACTGCTGGGAGGTGACACGCGAAGTCTCAGTGTTCCTGGGGAAGCGCACGTGCTCCCCCCCTTCCAGCCCCGACGCGCCTCCTTTGTCCTTCCATACCAGAAAGTCCCTTGTGACGGGGACTCCAGCTTGACCCCTTTTGCCTGGTGTGGTCTGAGCAGAAACAGGAAGCAACTCAGGGGTACCGCTGTCTTCCCTCCTTATAAGAAATGGTTCTAGGTCCTTCCCTCTTACCCTTCCATCACAGTCTAATTTTCTATCTGTTTTGAAACAGTAATTTTTTTAACGTAGGGACTCTTTACTGTTCATCAGAAATTCAGATATTTTATACGATATAAGATTCGATTCCCACTTTGGGGGTTCTCTGGACATCCACTGTGGGGGCAGGCAGACACCCTGTACTTCCGTCTAAGAAACTGCAAAGGTCAAGGCTGATTTTCAACACACGATGCCAAACTGAATCCGATGCACTGAACAAGGACCAATCTTTCAAAGGCTGACACTGATGAATAACAAGTTATTCTTAGTGGAAACATTTGGCAAGCTGAAAAGGCCATGGAATTAAGTGAGAATTAAGCAAAATCAAGTTAAGATAATAAATCCTACAGTCACATAATCTGTGCCTTGGGGGGAAAAAAACAAATTCCCAAGACCTAGCAGCCGAGGGCTTGGCCAGGTTCATAGCGCTGATGGGCCAGGTACAGGCCACCAGCACCTGGGGGCGACAAACCCAACGCACCTGCGGGACCTGCTGCCCACCCGCCCTGAGTGGAAGGACGGATGTCAGAGGAGGAGGACCGGGGGACAGTGGCTGCTGGGGCCCTGGGGGTCCTCGCAGGTCGGGTAGATGGATGTGAGCAGGACGAGAAGGGCAGCCAGCCACCTGCCCCAGGGGCGGTGCCAAGCACGTTCATCTCTATTATCACATTCAGTTCTCGTGACTCTGCTGATCGTGACAGAGTAAAATGACATTTCCAGAGGTAAGGACTAGAGAGAGAGGCGGCCCACTCCGGGGTGCCCAGCTGGGGAGTGAGGGAGACGGGGCGTAAGTACCAGTGTCCAGGCCCCAAGCCCACGTCGGTCCCCGCAGGCCACTGCTGCCTGCTGGCCTGCGACCTGCCCTGGCCCAACCAGGCCCGCCTGGCCTTACCTCTTTGCCAGAAGCTGAGACTTGGTCCCCGAGGGAGAGATCAGGTGGATCTGGAGGTCTCCGCGGCGGGGGTGCGAGATGGAGATGCGGGCCACCACGTGCTCCAGGTAGCCCACATGCTGGTCGGAGCGCTCGGCGCAGGCCGTGGTCAGGGCGGTGGTGCGCAGCGTCTGCACCAAGGGGATGCTCCTGCGGGGGAGGGGGCCGAGCGCTCGGCCCCAGACCTCTCAGTCCCGAGATGGCCTCTGGGTGCCGGGTCCCTGGGGAGAGCACTATTCCTCTGTATCTCACCCTCAGATGCTCCTGTGTCTGTTATACTCTTGCCCAGAAGACGTCTGTCATTCTGTAATTTTTGCTTAGAGAGATTTAAAGAACAGACTCGGACCCCTCGGTGGCCAGGAGGTGGCTCCGTGCCCTCGGCCGTCTCACTTCCTCAGCCTCCTGGGCCCCAGGTTTTAAAGCCTCATTACTTTGTTTCAAAGCCTGGCCTTGAAAATGTGAGTCATGCTGCTAAATAATACAAGCGGTAAGTGTCTTCTAAGCTGACGGCCTGCGGGACACTGGCACCGGTCTGAGAAGGTACAAGGATTAATTTATCTAATCCAGAGAGGCCAAGGGTCAAGCCCAAGGTCACACAGCGACCGAGCAGCAGAGCTGGGATCCGAGGTTCTGGAGTCCAGGCCTCCTCCTCTGTGCCCTGCTCCCCGCAAGGTAGCCAGGTGGGCCCATACCTGTGTTCAAGATGGCGGGAAAGAGGACAGAGACAAGCGACCCCAAGGCCAGAGCTGGCCTCTTGTGCTAATTAAGCACACTGGTCAAGGCCGCAGTGACGGGACCAGAGTCGCAGGGTTGGACAGGAGCTGGTCCGCTCGCCACTGTCTCCATCTTCTGCCCTACGATGGGAATGGACATGGTTCTCTTTATAAAACTGGGGTGGTTGCACCACATGGGATAGAATCTGAGGACAAGCACTAAGCCCCAATCAGGAACAAGGTAGCTCCTCTGGAATGTTCGAATGCACCCCCAGGTGCATTAGAGCAGACGCAAGCCTGCACCTGGACACGACCCCCACACTTGGTTACCGCGGCCAACCCGAGGACTTATCAACTGCAGAAAGACGCCCAGCTGCCTGGAGTCACTGCTACACTTGGTTTATTGGGGGGCACTTCTCCCGTGAAGCCCAACTTCTCTCTCGGGAGGGGAGGCTCGAAGCAGAGACTTAGCATCTCCCAGGAATTACAGTGCTTGGCTCTACTGGGCCTGAGTCACAAAAATGCTCCACACGGTTATAAACAGTGATGTAATTCCCTCGGAGACTGTAAATATTTGAAAACATGATTTGCATGCAACATAAATTGATCTAGAGATGCTAGCTTGCTCCCAAATTTCACTGCTTGTGTTTACTGGGCAGTAGGCCCCCCACTGTGACAGATGCAGAGCAGAACAGAGAGTTCTGGAGAGTTCTGGAAAGTTCCAGTCCTGCCAGAGCCCACAGACAGATCCAGGTGAAGGATTTCTGTCCCCTGCACTAAGAGGCAATGGGGGTGTGCTAGGGGAGGAGACTCCTTGGGGTGAGGCCTTACTAAGCTTGCATCTCAGAAATAACCCCTAACTTTCAAACACCCAACACATTTCCTGGGCCCAAGAGTTAGATCAAAGCCACAGGCAGAAACCCACCTCCAGCCACTTGTCCTGTCGCAGCTGGGAGGCTGCCACAGACCAGGATGGTCTGTTCCTTGTATGGTGGGTTCCGCATCCAGGACGGAAAATATTTGAAAAAAATAAGGTTGTGTCTTTACTGATGTGTACCAGGTAATTAGGGCTACTGTGGTTACATCTGTACTGAAACATATACAGACTTTTCTCCTGTCATTATTCCCTAAACAATACAGTGTAGCAACTATTTACACGGGATTTACATCACAGCAGATATTATGAGGGATCCAGAGATGATGGACAGTCAATGGGAGGGAACACTCCTGGTCAAGATGGTGGAGCAGGTGCTCGCAACGCTGCCTCCCCCCACAACCACCTCAGCATCACGGCTGAAGGACAGAACAGCTGTCACTGAGAGCCGCTTGCAGTCTGGCTGAACAGAAGTCCTACAACTAAGAACTCACAGAGGCCACCTGAGACTGGCAGGAGGGGTGGTGACACGGACCGGACTGGTCCCATACCCGCATGTGTTGGTTAAAGGCAGAAGTCCCCCGGGAGAAATGAGGGGTCCCAGCCCCACACCAGACTTCCCAGCCCAGGGTTCCAGTGCCAGAGAGAGAAGTCCCCACAAGCTCTGGCGGTGGCACGCAGCGTCTGCAGCATGGGGATGCTCCTGTGGGGGAGCAGAGGCCGAGCACTCGGCCCCAGAAGCTCTAAGTCCCACAGGAAAGCCAGCGGGGAGAGTGGCTGTGTGAAACAGAGGGTGGCAGGAGTCCCAGGTACGGACTCACCGCGGATAGATGTGCTTGCTCTGAGCTCCAGTGCTAGAGACGCAGCTCTAAAGATGCCAGGAACACACAGGGAAGGACTGAGTTGTTTGCTTCAGAGAGGGCGCCTTCTCCAGGACAGAAGTGCTGGCAGAGCCCACTGCCCCTTTGTTGAACCCTCCTCTGCCTCCCGGTGTGCAGATGCAGGTGGTGCGATTCTGAGTGTCCATCAACCTGGCTGATGTCACTTTCCCCACCCATGTGATTCCCTGAAGCCCCACCCCTCCCCAACCTCAAGCCGTCTCCAGTGGCTTTTCCATAGAAACGGCTTGTCTTGGCTCATGCTGTGGACTTTCCTAAAATCTCACGAAGGTTCACAAACACCAAACAAGCAGCATCTGCCTCCGTGTGTCTGGCCTCCGTGTGCCCTGCACTCTTGCTGAGCAGCCCTCGGCCTAGCACTAGCGGTAGCTGGCCTTGATTCCCGGTTTGGCCTCTAGAGTCACCTCTAAGCCCAGCGTGGGTGGCAGCCATCTGCGGACTGCTTGGTGGCTCATGCCAGGTGGCCCCGGGCAAAGCACAGGCTGTGGTTGAACTTGGCCTGCGGCAGGGCCCCTCCCAGGAGGCCCTGGGGCCTGTACGCCTGGTGGCCAGCTTTGACGGAGCCAGAGCACCACCCAGGGCTGAATCCAAGGAAGACACACCCAAAGGGCAGATTGGGCAGCACCAACTAAAGTGAATCCTCTGGGGTGTCAGCCCTGCACAATGGCTCAGAGTCAACACCAGTCCTCACGACCATCAGCCCGAGGGTCAGCCCAACCCACGGACGTGCAAACAGTAGTCAAGGCTCAACAGGAGGGCACACGCAGCCCATGCAAAAGATACACGCCCAGCTCAGGTGACCAAGGAGACTGTGCCACTGGGCCACACAGAACACCTACTACATAAGGCCACTCTACTAAGATCAGGAGACACAGCAACCCTACCTAATACATAGAAACAAACCCAGGAAGGCAACCAAAACAAGGAGACAAAGACACATGTCCCAAATGAAAGAACAAAGTTTCAGAAAATCTACTAAACAAAATGGAGACGAACAATCTTCCAGATGCAGAGTTCAAAACACTGGTTATAAGGATGCTCAGTGATCTCAGTGAGAACTACAACAAAGAGATAGGAAACATAAAAATAGAGATAGAAAACAAAAAAGAACCATTCAGAAACGAAGAATACAATAACGGAAATGAAAAATATATTAGAGCAAATCAACAGTAGATTAGATGAAGCAGAGGATCAAATCAGCAATTTGGAAAACAAGGTAACAGAAAACATCCAATTGGAATCGCAAAAAGAAAAAAGAAAAAAATGAGGACAGTTTAAGGGGCCTCTGGGACAACATCAAGTGTACCGACATTCATGTCACAGGGGTACCAGAAGAAGAAGAGAGAGCAAGGAATTGAAAACCTACTTGAAGAAATAATGACAGAAAATTCCCCTAACCTGGAGAAGGAAACAGACGTATAAGCCCAGGAAGCACAGAGAGTCCTAAACAAGATGAACCCACAGAGGCCACTCCAAGACACATGCTAATTAAAATGCCAAAAGTTAAAGACAAAGAGAATATTAAAAGCATGAGAAAGGCAGTTACCCACAAGGGAGCTCCCCTAAAACTGTCAGCTGATCTGTCAACAGAAACTTTGCAGCCAGAAGGGACTGGCAGGAAATATTCAAAGTGATGAAAAGCAAGGACCTATAACCAAGATTACTCTACCCAGCAAAGCTAACATTTAAAAGTGAAAAAGGAATAGAGAGCTTCCCAGATAAGAAGCAACTAAGGGAGTTCATCACCAACAAACCAGTATTATAATAAATGTTAAAGGGACTTCTTTAAAAAGAAGGAAAAAGAGATAAAAAATATGAATAATAAAATGGCAATAACTACGTATCTATCAACAATTACTTTAAATGAACTAAATGCTCCAGTCAAAAGACATTGGGTAGATAAATGGATAAGAAAACAAGACGCTGACATATGGTCCCTATAAGACACTTACTTCAGATCGAAAGACAGACACAGACTGAAGGTAAAGGGTTGGAAAAAGATACTTTATGAAAATGGAAATGGAAGCTGAGGCAGCACTACTCACACCACTGGAGAACTGGCAGATGCAGCCACACCCCTGTGCCCCGCAAACACAGCTGTGACCCCACCCCCAGGCCCTCGTGTCCTCGGGAATAACTGAGCGTGCAGCTGAGCAGGTCAAGTTGGGACAGTAGCTTGGCTGAATATTCCAGAAAGAGCCTGAAACTGCTAACTGTGAAGATGATGCTTCTTTAGAAGCAGAGCTGAGTCCCCCGTCCTTGGAAGGCCCTCTCCTGTCCAAGTGCGGGGACAATGTCATCCTGTGAGTTACGGCAGATCCCCTCAAGCTGTGCCATCCGGACTCAGCGCTTTCACTTAAAAATAAAATAAAATCAAAATAAAAACAACCTTTCGCCAGCATGGCACCACTCTGCCATCTTAAAACTATTTCTGGCTAGAGAAGAATGCTTCATTCAGGAGCCACCCTGACGGGGACACCAGCGGGAGGGCCAGGCTGTGGCCTGGAAGCGGCCGCCTCGGCCGACGCAGCCCTGCGGGCCAGCCAACCCCAGGAGCCCAGCCCACCTCACCAGGACTTCGATTACCCGTGTGCCAGGCGTTTCCTGCCCACTGTCCTCTGCATGTGGCAGTCTCGGGCTCCTGAGTGAGAACGATGCTTTAAAACCTCAAGACTGACACTTGTCTGTCCAGCCCTCGGGCCCTTGTCACCCTGCAGTCAGTCCTCACAGCTAGCAGATGAAAACGTAATTTTTCAAAACATCCTCCCATGGCTATTCACCCAAGAAATGCTTTCTGAATTCCTACGGATGCGAGGCGTTAGCCGGAAACACTTTTCTCAATATTTTCTAGCAAAAGAGCACATTACGAGGTAAACGCATTCAGGGAAGAGGCCACCCGCAAGGGAGTGGTCTAGGCTGATAAAGGTCCCAGTGCCAGGAGCTTCAAAGGTTATCGGAGTC
Source organism: Eidolon dupreanum (assembly GCA_028627145.1). Lineage (NCBI taxonomy): Eukaryota > Metazoa > Chordata > Mammalia > Chiroptera > Pteropodidae > Eidolon > Eidolon dupreanum. Next base: position 20,784,396 of record CM053516.1, on the reverse strand, counting down.
CAGATGACAGTGACACACAGCTGCTCTGCGCTGTGGGTAACGCCCCGCCTCCTGCAGCAGAGAAGGGACAGAGGCTGCCACCCCGTCTATGGCTGATGGAGTCCGCCATGGGCTCGTGGGGCAGGGAGGGCTGGGCGGGGGCTATGGCCGCCACCTCTAGCGTATGCTGGCAGAGATGACATCGTCACTGCTCAGTAAGCCCCTCCGTCAGCCCTGCTGAACGTCACGGACAAGGACTTGCGCTGCGAGGTGTGGAGACGGAGCCGTAAGAGAGGAAATGACTGAGAGCAGGGGCCTCGAGGGCCAGGGACTGAGGGGTGACCGCACGTGGCTTCGGCAGCGCGCGCCAGGCAGGCAGGCACGGGGGGCCGGCAGGGCCCCCACCCGGCCCGCGGGGGTGGCTCGCGGGCGGTGAAACGGTCCCTGTTTTTGAGCAACCAACTGTCTATTATGTGTCAATAAAGCTGTAAAAAAAAGAAAATGCAAAAAAAAAAGGAGCGACTCCTCCTCCAGTTCCACACGCGGAGAGGCAGCGCAGATGTGCGTGCCAGGCCCGCCCACGGGCACGGATGCGGACACCGCCCCCGGCGCCGGCGCAGTGCCGGGCCAGCCGCCGGGCCTCACCTGGTCCTCTTGTCCGCGAGGGCGACACACACGTGCTGCGCGGGCACTGCTGTCCACTTCTGCGCCTCCACGACCAGGGCTTCTGCGTCCACCAAGCCAAAGCCATAGAGATGGCTAACTGGAAAGACAGGCCCTTCAGACCGCGCCCCCATTCAACCCCAGGCACGGGCGAGCCCCCGCGGGCGACACCGATCCATGGTCCTGTGGGGACGGGCTATCTGTGTCACTCGACAGCTGGAAGGGCCCGGGCCGTCCCCCGAGAGCCGCGGGCTGCAGGCCCAGCCTCCGAGGACTGCACCCCCGTCCCGGCTCTCTCCCCTCCCCGCACCACACGCCTGCGGGTCAGGGCTGCAGGCCCAGAGACGGGCCCGTCCCGGTGCGGGGCGCCAGGCCGGGAACTTCCCATTGCCAGCTGTGGGCGGCCGTCCTTCCATTAAACCTACAGCTCAGCGCCTGCGCTCCCTGAATCTTAAACCAGAGGGAGAGAACGGAGGCCCCTCGGGTCCCCCTCTCTTGCCCCCTCCTGCCCACTGCATCCAGGGCGCGAGCACGTGCAGCTGGCATGCTCCAGTGCTGAGTTTGGCCGAAGCAGGAGAGCGTCAAAGTTTAATTTAAGAGGCAAAGTCGAGAACGAGATACAATCTGTTTTCCGATTCAATTAGGCCAAAACTGAAATGTAGGTCAGCTCTGGTTACAGCACACGACTCGCACCAACATCCCTGAGAAGCCAAGGTGAACAGATCTGATCAATGGCCCCCTTATTAAGAGGAATGTCCCTTGGAACGCTGGGCCACAATGCTCGACCTGCATTCTACAGATAGTAGTATCAGGCTCAGGGTTGAAACAGTTGAACTTGAGCTTCAAATAAGGAAGAAAACATCCTCCCTGACATACCATGGCCTAATGTAAATCTTTTCCAAGTATCTCCAGTAAAAAGCCAGACAAACAAGAGCTCATGGCACCGTCCTGTAACTACATGCCCGAAAGAACCCAAATATCTGGGTTACGAGCTCTGACAGTGAGCTGATTTCATAGGACCTGGGTCCATACCAGGCTGTGCTGGCCACAGGGACCTCACTGTTCGATGAGTTACTTATATAATACTGGGCTCGAGGACAGGAGTTTCACACTTAGAAAGTAACTTACATAACTATGTCAGTGTCCTCATTGTACAGATGGGAATCTTGGGACTAGTTTAAAAATCGTAAAGCTCCTCAGCACTGAGAATGCAAGCTACTCGTAGGGGCACATAAACAAACATTTTTTTTTATCATAATTATGGATTTGTTTTAATGTTCATTAGAAAAAATATAACTATACATTGAACTCCTGATTAGACATAATAAAGTGTCCCTTTAAAATATATTTCTTTATGTAAAAAGAAAGCAAGTCAATTTAAAGAAAACTATTAAGTCAACATTAGTAAGACTGGTCTCTGGAAGTGACAAAGTCGTGCAGTTCAGGGCGCCCTGGGGTCTGAGGGCCTTGGGCTTCGTCCTTGGTGCCAGTGTGAGGTGCCAGGACACTTTCCTTAAATTGCTGGCCACATATCTTTCATTCTTGTGACACGCAATGTTATTTGGGGATTCTTTTGAGAAATTCATGTCACCCCTCGATACAGACCTCAGGATGTCACCCGGAGGGCCCACTAGGAAGGGGATGGCCCTCGCCCAGCCCACCAGAGAGTGCACCTTTGTGGCCAGCACCGTTGACCGTCCAGTCGTTGGCTTTCAGGTGGGCCGGCCTGGATGTCTTCACCAGCAGGTGCTGGACGTCCCTCCAGGTTAACTGGCTGCTGCAATGACACAACGACAGACTGCTGGAGCCACACACGTCGCTAGCGGGGGCCACACAGGTCCACTCCGAGGTGGCACATCCGGGCAGCCAGCCCCGAGCCTGGGCGGGGGCCGCACAGGTCCACTCCGAGGTGGCACATCCGGGCGGCCAGCCCCGAGCCGGGGCGGGGGCCGCACAGGTCCACTCCGAGGTGGCACATCCGGGCGGCCAGCCCCGAGCCGGGGTGGGGGCCGCACAGGTCCACTCCGAGGTGGCACATCCGGGCGGCCAGCCCCGAGCCAGGGGACGGTTTACACCTCTTGGTAAAGAACGGTTGCCAGAGACTAAACCCTGAGGTAGAACAGTACGACGGGCCCTGAAGCCACAGCATGGAAACCCAGCCTGCTGCCAAGCTCGCCTGACTGTGTGCAAGGGTGACACAGGACACTGTGGCCATGGGGGGGGGCCTGCAATGACAGCACACGTCTGTGAGTATTTGGGGTCAATCTTTGGCACGATGAGCCAATACCAGAGGGCAGCAGCGCTGCAGCCGTCGCCTGCCCCCGTCCCCGCCTGCCCAGCCCCACTGCCCGGTCCCTGCTGGCTAGAGAGCAACATAAGAATTTGGTGATCCCACCTTGACGACACGCTCGTTTTGGTGCAAAACAGAAACATTCCACTAAAAGAACACACGCGCTAACACGAATGCACAGATCGGGGTCATCCGACTCTAACGTGGCCTCTAACACATCGAACGCCAGCGGGAGTGGCTTTGCAGGGCCCCCAGGCCCAGTCGCCGGATGGGCCCTCCTCTGGCGGTGCCTGTCCCCACCCAGACAGGACAACCACCCTTCCAATCGCCCGCTGTTTGTGCTTAAAAATATACATAAGTTAAAATGTACCCTCGACGGGAAAGCCAAGGGCACACAAGCAGAATGGCAAGAGAGGAGATGCCAAGACTATAAAAATAATTTAAGGAGCAATGGGACACTATTAAGGGCCCAAATATCCATCTGATGGGCATAACTGAAGAAAAGCAAGATGCTGAACAGCCGTTTGAAGAAATAATGATGGCAAACTTCCCTAACCTGGTGAAGGCAATGGACATAAAACCCCAGGAAGTTCAGAGAATTCCCCAAATCAGGGATCCAAAGAGGCCCACGCCAAGACACATCATAATTAAAATGCCAAAGGTTAAATACTAAGAAAGAATATTAAAAGCAGCAAGAGAAAAACAGATAGTTACTTATAAGAGAAAACCATAAGACTGGCAGCTGATTTCTCAAGAGAAACTATGAGGAAAGAAGGGTTTGGCACAAAATATTCGACAGGATGAAGACCCAGGATCTACAACCAAGGATACTTTATCCAGCAAAGCTATCATTTAAAGTTGAAGGATAGATAAAGACATTCCCAGACAAAAATAAACTCAAGGAATTTATCACCACGAAGCCCGTATTACAGGAATTGTTGAATTGTTGGAAGGACTTAAGAAGAAAAAACATATGTATCAAAAACAGGAATAAAGACTGGTAACAACTACATTCCTATCCATAAGTACCTCAACAGAAAAGAATTAAGTGCTCCAACTAAAAGAGAGAGTGGATGAATGGAAAGGAAAACAAGACCCCTACACGTTGCCTATAAGAGAGTCACTTCAGATTAAAACACACATGCAGACTAAAAAGAAGAGGATAGAAAAAGATATTGCTTTGATGGACCTAGCATGTACTTAAGTCAGACAGAGAAAGATAAACGTTACATGCCTTTACTTGCATGCGAAATCTAAAAAATAAAAAGAACAAACTAATCAAAAACAGACTCATAAATATAGTAGACAATTTGGTGACAGAGAGGAGGGGGGTTGGGGGGCTGGGAGAATGGGGTGAAGGGTTAAAGAAGTACAAATGAGTAGCTGACGGATGGTCACGGGGATGGGTAGCACGGCATAGGGAATAAAGTTAGCATTAATACGTTGGCCAGGTTGAGGGCCAGGGGAGGGAGGGAGCAATTGGGGGGATTGTTTTACAAACTATATAGATGTCTAACCAATGTACTGTATACTTGAAACTAAAATTTTTTTTGAAACAGTAAAAAAAAAAAATGTAGCCTCTTAACTGTTTTCAAGAGTAAGCTCTAGTGGCGTTGAATGCGCTCACTGTCGCACGCCCGTCACCATCGTCCATCGACAGAACCTGTCACCTCCCCCTGCAGAAACTCTGCCCCCACTGGACACGCGCTCCTGCCCCCCCCCCACCGCACACCTGGCGCCCAGCGTCCTGCCTCCTTCCATGAATGTGACCACACTGAGTGATGTCACACAGTGACTGGCTTCTCTCACCATAATGTCCTCAAGGTTCATCCATGTCGACACTTGGGTCAGAGTTTCCTAACCTTTTAAGCTGGATGACACCCCAACGTGTGGACACACTGCGTTTTGTTAACCCTTCATCTGCCCATGGATGCCTGTGTCGTTCCACCCTGTAGCTACTGTGAATAATGTCGCTAGGAACACGAGTGTGCAAGCTCCTCTTCGAGTCCCTGCTTTCAATTTTGGGGGCTATACACCCAGAAGTGGGACTGTTACAGCATATGGCAATTCTATGCTTAATTTCTGAGGACCTGCCATGCTGTTTTTCATAGTGGCTGTGTCATTTTACATTCCCACCATTTGTCCCCTCTTTGCCCATCTTCCTAGAAGGAGCTCACCTCTGGCATGAGTACTGGGGTACGCAGGCACGCCTATATCGGGGCCCCAGGTTCCCCTGATTTCTCCAACATGTTCTCGCCACTGTGACGGTCACCAGCCAGTTACTGGCCTCCTGGCTGCCCCACCGTGACCGTGCCCATCGGTCACTCTCTGGGCCTCTGCAGGGAGCAGGCCGTGACTGCTTTCCTCCCTTGCCACTGCCCCCCAGGGTGCCACCGTCGTTGCTAGAGGAGGATTCGGAGCCCAGCGGCACCTTGCATTCTGGTGGAGTGGGGATGGGCACGGGCTCTGGGCTCAAACAGGGCAGACGTGGTCGTGTCCCTTGACACCTGTGTGACCGAGCGCGTTAGTGCTCATGTCGGCAAGGCCCACCCAACGGGCCACGTGAGATGCCAGGAGGCCTGAGCTCTGGGGTTCGTGACACGGGTCCGGGAAGGGAAAATGCTAGAGATCATCTCATGACGGGGAAATCCTTTTTATTTTTGACTATGGCAATAAAATCACGAATTTACACAACCAAGAAACGGCGTTGAACATGTTTTTTGGTGAGGAAGGGATTGATGGGTTGTCCCAAGATGTCCCCAAACCACAGAGCTTACATGGGAGGGTTCCCCTCACTCCTGTTACTGCCACCTGCAGGCCCTGTCCACCCTGCTTCCATCCACGGGGAAGTGACAGAGCCACGGGCACTGCTGCCCACACGCCTGCCACCCCAGCCTCTGGGGCTCAGCTCAGGCCTGTGGGGCTCTGGTTCTGGCTCGCTCCGTCCCTGACCGACCCTGCATGCTGAAGCTCTAAGGTGGCACTGTTCCAATGGCGTCCTCTTGAGTCGCCACCCGAGAACTTCTGAGGATGAGCTCGAGTGACGAGAAAAATATGACTGGAGTTTTCATGTGTCACAGGCCAAGTTTAATGGGGCAATCTGGCACAAAACGGGGTTTGTTTTCTGTTTAGTTTCGACTAACAAAATCCCTTGCATGTTTCCAATAAGGAACGGAAGAAAATATAAAACAATGAATTGCTAAGTATGTAAGTGCTACTTTCCACACAAGTAACTAATTATTTAGAGTTTTAGAAAAGAGCCTCAGGACACGGGAGCTAGCATTTTGGCCTAAAAATTGAAAATAGTTAGCTTTTCCTTTGTTAAATTGGTAGCATCTGAGTTTTGTGCTCTTTTGTCTTGTGCAAATCAACACATAAACAAACATAATTACAAGGATTGAAACAACTCAAACATGATTTTTGAATCATTTAAGAATCTCATCTACAACAAATGACTACTTCAAATGACTGGGTTGTTCAGAGCCAGTTTTGACATGTAAACTAAAATTTGCTTCAGACACCAGGATTGCATCTGTTGCAAACTCTCTTTTCTTCCTGACCCATCCACATACTAGTAACTCCAGAGCTTTTATTTGGCTTAAGACAGATGACACATCACTGCTGTGCTGCAACTTAGGAACCAGAGTTTGGGCGGGCAGCCGCAGCAGTGTCAAGAGCTTCCGCTGTGTGACGCGGAGTGGGGGGCAGGCCTGGGGCTTGGCCCACCTGGCTCCCTGTGGTCCCAGAGGGGACCGGGAGCTTCGGAAAGGAAAAGGGAAGGGACCACTTCACGCCCGTTAGCGATGCTTAAGAACGAACGAAATCCTGGCATATGCCACGGCATGGTGGACCGTGAGGGCACGCTGACACGTGAAAGAGGCCAGCCACAGCAGGACAAGTGCTGCCTGGTTCCCCCTCTGTGAGGCACCCAAAGCAGTCAGAGCCCTGGAGACAAGACAGAATGGTGGTTTCGGGGGCCGGCGGGGAGGGGCTGGGAGTGAGGGGCTGAAGCTGTCCCTCGTCAACTCATGCGGGAGCGCCCAGCGCCCGGCACCCAGAATGCGGCTGGGTTTTAGGTGGCCTTAAGGAGGAGTCTCAGCAGGGCGGTTAGGAAGCCCCGATCCACTGTGACACCGTCCTTACTCGGGAGGCAGACACACACGCAGGGGACACCAGCCCCGGGAGCAAGCAAGGGCTGGGGGAACCGGCCTCATCCAGGCCTGGTCTTCAGCTGTGGCCACAGAACTGCAGGAACCGATAACTGTGGTTTGAGCCCCACGGGGGGCTCGGTCATGGCCATGGCTGGCTAACGCGGGGGATGCTTGGAGAGGACAGGGCTTCAGCTGGGGTGACGAGCATTTTCTGAGGGTGGTGGGGCTGGATGCTCAGCGGTGTGAGCACACTAGTGGATGGCACACCTAGAAACAGTTGAAACGGTAGTTTATGCTATGTGTATTTACCACAATTGAAACTCAAAAAGACGAATGGAGACGGAGGGAGGACGGGAGCTTACTTCGCTTCCAAGGCCAGGGCGATGATCCCTGCCACCATGGGGGCCGACACTGAGGTGCCCGTGTGGCCGTCCGTGCAGCGCTGGCGCAGGTCCGTGGTCACCTGGCGAGAGGCGAAGGAGGCAAAGTCAGCTCCCGGGGCGGTCCTGGCCCTGGACCCGGCAGGCGCCTGTGGACACACCTCGGAAGCCGGGGCCCCGCGCAGCCGCTGCGCCCGCCGGGCTGCTCCCACGTGGACGACGGACCCAGGACAGGAGGGAGCAGCCGCAGGGCGAGGACAGGGACGACGTGCAGGCTGCGACGCGAAGGGGAGACAAAGGGCAGAGGGAGGCCCCCGGCAAGACTGCCCGGCGGAGCCCACGGTGACGCCCCGAGCTGCGCCTGACGCTGAGCCGCTGGAACGTGGGGGGCGCCGGGGGCTCAGGCGGCGTTTCTGCCTGTGGCCAGAGGGCTCGGGTCCCTGCACACCAGGACAGCCGCCCGTCTGCAGCGGCAGGGTGCCCCGGGGGGCTCTGGACCCCAGCGGGCCCGCTGGTGGGGCTGCTCGCTCCAGGAAGGAAGGTGAGGCCGACTGACTGCCAATGAGGGGCCAGCCCGGGCCGGGGGGCGACCGGCCCAGGCTGCCACTGCCGCACGGCCTGGCGTGTGCCTTGCCTTCCGCCTGCAATGGGGAGGCGGCCGCCGGCGGTCCGCACGCGGGGCCCCGCTGCGCGACGCCCACTGTGCTGCATGGGTTTGGTCACCCAGTGTCGCTCCCACGCACTCTGCGAGGGTGCCCCGGATCATTACGTGGGCCCACTGGCGTCACGGGAGAGGCAGGGAGGGTGACAGGACCCCCTGCTTCCGGCTCCAGAGAGGGAGCTGGGGACACAAGCCAAGGAACGTGGGCGGCCCGTAGCAGCGGGGAGCGACGAGGCAAACAGCCCACAAGGAAACGGGGCTCAGGCCTGTGAGCGCAGGAACGGCAATGTGCCAACAGCCCGAACAAGCGAGAAACACTCTCCCCAAGAGCCGGGGAGCAGAGGCCGCCGACTGGCTCGTGGCCTCCGGACCGACCACCTCGGGGCAGACAGCTGAGGCTGCCACGCTTCCGCCCACAGAGCTGCGAGACCGTAAATCCGCACTTTTAAGCCACTAAGTTTGGGATAACGTGTCAGGAAACTGCTACACCGCCAAGTGCAAGGCTCCAGACACGTGGCCCCAGGACACGTTTCCCAACGATGACATCCAGACCCCCTTCCAGAAGCATCTTTTTCCTCTGTTTCAGCCGGGCTGACAATCACCCGGAGAGAGGGGACCCAGCCTGTGTCACACACACACCCAGCCTCCTCCTCCCTTCCCATTTAGCAGGACCGAGGGACTCTGAGATTGGGGAGGGCAGCTGAGGGCAAGGGAGCAGGGGCGAGGAGGCGACCCCTCTGAGCCCAGGCGCCGCATCTGCAAGGGGGCGTGACGACGTGTCCTTCTGTGGAGTCACAGCTGGCGCCGGCACAGACTGGCGCTCCGTAAATGACCAGTGAGGGGAACCGGGTGTGTGGGCCGGGGAGGCTCTCGGCCTCACAGGAAGGGCCGCTGGGGCGGGAACGGGGCCTCCCCGGAGGGAGCCCCTCTCCTGGGACTGCACGTCACACAGGGGGCACAGCTCACGTCCCGTGAACGAATGAGAAGCCAACGTGAGCGAGTGCGGGGCGCGCCTTGCTGTCCCCCCTTTTATGAGTCATGTCTCAGCACCGGGAGTACCACCCTCCCCGTGAGCACTGTGTGGCTTTCGCCTGACAGAAAGGAACAGAGAGAGCAGAAGGGACAGAGCCTGGACTCTCACCAGACACCGGCCTCGTGCCCGCGCCCTTGCACGGTCTCTAAGGGTTCTCGGCGCAAAACCTTGGCCCTGGCTGAGCTCAGACAGAGCGGCCAGCTCTGCCAGAGGGTCTGAAACTGGCAGGAGTCGGGGCATTTTGTGGCCGAGGCGTGCACACGTGTGCACACACACAGCACGCGTGGCAGTCTGGCTCATCACGCAAACAGAGCTGCCAGCCCGGGGCCGGGAAACGGCCCCCGGCACAAAGCCCCACACAAGTGTCCAGGGACTCGGTGTCTGCCTCGCAGCTCCGGCCCGTGGCCGCCGCCAGACTGCAGCATGGCGTCTGCTCCCCAGCACGCCAGCCCGTGCGCGGTCCCCAAGCAGACAGGACGCAGCTCAGACCCTCGCTGCCCGAGCAACCACTGACGTTAACACCTGCTTAGTCGCAGCTGCCGCCAGGCTGGGGCAAAGGACTATGGCCAGAGCCAAGGGCAGGACAGGAAGTACGCAGGCTCCCACGGAAGCGTCAGGATAAACGTGCGGATGATTCTAAAGGCGTGATGAGCAGCAGGAGGGATGAAAAGATGCAACTGAGCATCGGAACCGAGTGTGCCTCTTAAATGGCCTCCTTTTCGGTATCTGGAACCCTCCGATGGCTGTGCACTGGGATTCTGCACGCCTTTCGAATCCACACCCACCGTCTGTTTTCTTTGAAAGCGAGAAAGCGTTGGAAAAGGGGGAAGCACAGGCCCCACTCACAAGGAGCTGGAACCCCTGCTTCATAGAAGACGAGGCAGCCACACTCCGCGAAGAGGGCGTGAGGGACAGAGGCCGCGCCCACCCGCGCGGGCAGAGGGACACTGGGGAGGAGGCGCGGACCCGAGGAGTCTCTTAGCACCAAAGCCAGGCGTCCGGCGCTCGGCCCTGCGCACCGACACCGGCCAGCGGGATCCCGAGCGCTGTGACCGCAGAATCCGACAGAGCTAAAAGCAGACGCCGTGCCGGGAACGTGCCCGGTTTTTAAGGGCTATTTTTAACATCTCGAAAGCCAGAGAGGGTTTTAATTGGCATTCTGTGCAAAAATGAGAAGGTCGGGGTCTGAGGGAGGCTGCCGGGGGCAGGGCTCAGCCCACGGCACAGCCGGCTCCCTGAGGGGCGACCGTGGCCCCCAGCCCCCCGCCCGCATCCGGGACATGCAGGGGCCCTGCCGAGGCCACTCACGATTTTCCGCTCGTAGAAGGCGCCGCTGCTGTAGGTGGCGGCCAGCGTGGACGCGCACTCCTCCAGGTACCACGGCCTGTGGCCATTCTCAGTCGCGCTGCTCACGGAGATGCTGTAGATGCTGTTGGTGTAGCCGTCGCAGGAGCAGTGGTCGCCTTCCCGCCCGCCGTTCCCGGACGCCCAGACGAAGATGGAGCCCAGGCCGTGCCGGCCCTGGAGGGGCATGGGACAGGCGTCAGCCCGGCCGCCGGAACCCCGCGGCCTGCTGGGGGTCCCTCCAAAGGGGCTACAAAGGGCGCGTTCAGACCATGTGTGTGCACTGGGGATGCAGGTTTGAGCCCTGACAGGGCACGTCTGGCGGCGGAGAGCTGCCAGGCGCGTCGTGGGACCCTGCTGGGGACACGGCCCCGCGGGCTGCCAGGGGCTGCCACAGCTGGCCCGGTCCAGAGCTGGGCCTAGGATGGCCACCACGATGACCCGAGGTCCCAGGACCAAGGGCTGGGAGAGACAAGGGCTGTGCAGGAGCGCCGTCCCGGGGCTGAGCGAGTGGGTGCGAGGGGAGGGCGCGCGCTGCCCGGACCCCCGGCTGGAGCGGCAAGCCACGGCCCCGGGAGAGCGAGCCGCTTTTGAAAGAGGGACGAGACCGTGAGCTCTGCGCACAGGCTGAACGGGTGGGAGGGGTGACGGTGTCCGGGGCGGCCCGCGCCGTCCGAGGGCTGTCGCTGGCGCCTCCGTGCGCGTCGAGGCGGCCGGACTGTCCTGTGGCTCCACCTGTGCGCAGAGCCTCGTCCCCGAGCGCAGCGGCGGCCCAGGCGGCCTCCCGCAGCCCCATTCTCTGCGCACCCACAGGGCCGACGGCTCCGACCAAGCCCCGAGCTTGCCCGGCCTCGCGCACCAGCCGTTCCAGACGGGAGGGACCCGTGCGGCTCAGGTGGCAGGGTCTGCCCCGGGGGCGTCGCAGGCCGAGCGTGCACCTGTTCGGGAGAGCGACCCCCTCAACCGGCCAAAACCGACGTCGGCGTCATGCCTGGGACGCAGAAAGCTGACCAGTGAACCTGGACGTGCTGAGGTGCCCGGCGGCTGGTGAGGCGCCGTGTGCGGCCACCGTGTGCGGCCACCGTGACTTCACCCTGCCCTCTGACGGCAGTGAGGAACCAGGCTTTGTAGGGACCGACCTTCAACAGGCCTTTCTGCCAAGTCCTGGCTCCTGAAGCCTCTCCCGTCACCAAACCATGTCATCCGTCTGAGGTGAAACCAGGTTTTATAGAAAATCACCACAGGTGACAAATAGGGCAGTAAGAAGAAAGAACAGGTGGGGAGCTGTGGTTCGTTTGAGATCATCTAATTTCCAAGAGGATTTTCCGAGGCAACTTCAGACACCTGCGATTTGAGTCTCCCTACGTGACATATTTTACTTTAGGATGACTTTAGAAAAAAAGAGAAAAAGAAACGAGCTCGGTCATTCAAAATACTGTGACAAGAATGACAGGGAAACGCATGGTCCCCTCTGCGACTCGCTCACTCCCAACGGCTGACGCTGCTCAGAATTCTGAGCGCACAGTTTCTCTCTGAGCCCCAGATGTTCCAACACCCGGGAAACGGGGACCCGTCCAGAGACCTGACGCGGTCGCACGGCCCCTCGCGGAAATGACGGCAGCTCAGAGCGAACGCCATTCAGACACCGTCTTCGGGCGGGATGTGTGCTCTGACTGACGGCTTCCATGAACCTTGGTCTTCAGGAGGCTGCACTGGTCATCAAGAGTGACGTCCCAGCGGGTGGCAGGAGCTGGGGCTGAGGAACACGAGACCTTCCGTTTGGCACCCCTTGTGGGCAGCACTGACGCGGCCAGGCCCGGACCTCCGAGCATCCCCCAGCCAGCACGTGGCACGGCTCAGGCGCTCGGCCGCCTGACTGAAGCAGCCTGTGTTTTCTTGGCATTGTGGGGACAGTGGAAGCTGCCTGGTGTCCCCGCATGAGGACGAGGTCCAGTGCTGTAGACGGGTTGTGTGTGCCACACTCGCCTCTCTCACTTTTCTTCTCTCCTTGAGGGTGTGGCTGAGCAAGGAGCTCCGAGGGACACAAGAACGGACACCCTGCTTTTGGTCACTAGCTCCTCAGTCGTTCGAGGCGAGCCCCGAGAGTGAGGGAGGGAGGGCAGTGGAGGGGGAGCCTCGCCTCAGCCTCAGGAAGCAGCAGCACCTCCAGAGGGCAGGCGGCCTGGACGCCCACTGAGGGCTGGCCCAGAAGTGTGCGGACGGGGAGGACACGTAAGGGACACCTCAGCAGGGACGGGTGGCCAGGCTGGGGGCACCCTCAGGATACCCAACCCCAAGATAACCGAAGTCAATACATCCAGAAAAGCAATCAAATCGTATTGTTGAGGAAAAGATCACAAACAGGGTTAAAAGAGCTGCTCCCTGGGCCGGCCTGGGGGTGGGCGGGGAGCTGAAGGAAGGCCGCCTTCTAACCACGTGCTCATCAGGGTGCCCGGTTACAATGAGATAAGTACTTCTAAGAAAAACTTTAAAAATATATAAATAAAATGAGCTCACTCCCCTCCCTCCCAACAGGAGAAGTCAAAGGGGACAGCTGCTCCCCACAGCTGCCCAGCTCTCCTGCCCGAGCTCCTGCGGCGTCTCTCGGCCACAGCCTATGCTCTGGGCTGCGGCTTGTTGGCCACTCAGGGCCACCCAGACACTGGGCACAGCTGTCTGCTCCAAGAAGCTGTCTTCACTCAGAAATCTGTTTTGCCTTCCTGCTTGTCACAGCTGCTTCAGCTCCAGCCCCCAGCCCTGCCCCCAGCCTGTGTGACTCACAAGGACCGGGAATGGGTGACCAGAGTGACTGGAGACACCCCCGGGCAGAGCCTGACAGCCCCCCCCGCCGTGCCCTCAGCCGGCTGGGGACAGCCAGGGCTAGGGTGTCTGCTGTTCAGTCCCAGGCGAGGCGCCCTCCAAGGCATCCTAACTCTGAAGTGCACTTTGGCGTGCCGGCAGGGAGGGCGAAGGCCCCGGGCTGCCTTCCGCGGGACGTGGGGGCAGCGCCTGCCCTCAGTGGCTGCGGCGGCGCAGGGTGGCTCGGGCCAGGCCGCCCGCACCTGTGTGGAGCATACGTCAGGCCGGGTGGCCGGCTAGGACCGCACCCCCCCCAGCCGGGACGCTCGGGCTCCAGGGCAGTGTCACGGGGCTGGCGGACGACCGGCCGCTCGCGCTGGACAGCTGTCTGTGACACTGGTGCACGGCCACTTCCCCGAGCCCCTGAGCGACTCCCTTGCTCTGGTCCGAGAACAGCAGGGACTTCCCGGCCCCTTCTGAGGCTCCGGCCGGGGTCACTGCTTGCCCGCCCCTCCCCGGGACCCACCGCAGCCCCGGCCCCCGCACCTTTTTAACGCCGTACTCGAAGGCCTGCTTGGCCAGGTGGCCCGGCCCGTCCACTGTCTTCCCGTCGTCGTCCGGCCCCCAGCTCGCGCTGTAGATGTCGACATAGCCAGGCCTGATGCCCAGGGACTTGGCCTCTACCACGTCGGTGACGTCGCCGTCCAGCATGCGGACGCCTGTGGGCACAGAGGCTCGGGGTGTGCGTGCGGCTCCGAAACTGTGGCCTGGGGCAGGGCGCATGCGGCTGGGGGGGGGAGGTGTACTCCCACCCCCTCCCCCACACATCGCTCTGGACACACTTCCCCGTTCTCTGCCGATGCGGAGGATAAAAGTGACACCCGGCCATGTGGTAGGGTCCCCAAGGCACAATGGCAACAAACAAAACAAAGGTCCTTGGAGAAGAGAGGATTTAAACAGCTTCCTCGACCACGTGGACATTTCCACAGTGGAACTAAGTCACTCTCCTGCTGTTAATAGTTTACATTTCTTTCTCTATTTAAACAAATGACTGCATTTCTGATTTATAATTAAGAGCCTATAACCTGGGAGAGAGGAGGCCATACCCGAGCCTGGTGAGGATGGCAACGTCATCCCCGTGTGCTCCCTGGCCAGGGGTCTGTCCTCCTTGCCCCCAGCCCGGCGTTTGCCTTCATTACTACTGACACTCTGCACTCACGCCAACCCCGGGCCTCACGCGGAGACAGGGCACCGTGACGGGGAAGCAGAGGCAATGACACCCACCAGCACGTCCTGCCCAGATACGAGCACGTGGGTGAAGTCAGGCCCCCCGGAGGCTCAGGGAGCGTCTGGACCATCCTGCGAGGTGGTCACTCAGCACCCCCAGCCCCACCCTGAGGCCCCAGGAACCCCCCTGCATCAGGCCCAGCTCCACGCCTTCATCAAAACTAATTTAAACCTGAGAGCAACTGAAGACCTAACAGAAAAGACGACTTTTTCAGATAAGACTAATTGATGCTCTTTGCAGAAAGTTAGGGAAACAGAGAAACAACTACGATAACATGAGGGTTATTTTCTTCTAGTATTTTCTTTGCCCACAGCTTATCATTTCTCTCCAAGTTCTTTTTTCCCACTGAACTTTATATAGAACCTTTCCCTGTGCCACTTAATTCTTCCCGCACACGACTGCGACCGCTTGCAGCCCCTCCCATGCACCCTCAGTCCGGGCGGCATTCTTTCGGGGGTTCACCTCACCGAGCAGAGGGCCCCCTCCCCCAACCGGGCTGGATCTTCATTCTATATCCCAGAATCCACATCGACATATAGTAGGTGCTCAAAAAACAGAAACTCAGGGTATAATTGATTTTTAAAAACAAGATAAACAAAATGCTGACTTTTCGCCACGGTTAAAAGAGATGGAGTGACTCACGCAGGAAGGCGGTTCTGTGAGGACGTGTCACAGGCGCTCGGGGACCAACGTGTGACGTACACTAAAGCCTCCTGTCCCACCTGCTGAAAACCCAGGCGTGGGCAAGCTCTGCCGTCACGTCCATCTCCTCCTGCTGTGTGACAGCTCTACTCCCTGGGCCTCTCGTCAGGAGGTGACGAGGCATCCCTGTCCACTTGCCGTGTGGCACCACGTCAGCACGTGAACGACGGTGACTTCCGTGGGCCCCCTGCAACCAGGGGCCGAGGTCCCACATCGTCAGCCTGGGCAGAGACCCAGACATTTATCCCACCCGATGCTGGAGGCCATGGTCCAAGGTCAGGAGCCCAGTCATTCCCCCAGAGGGCCTGCTTCGCGGCTCGTAGACGGCCACCTTCTAAACTAAAGACGGTGGCTCACGTACAGCGCCTGGCACCCCATACGCACGCAATGGCTAGTTAGCGGCTAGTGTGACCCCCCTTAGCCTCTCTGTCCCAATCCGTGAACACGAGGTAAAGCACCTATCTCCCGGGGTTGTTAATGTAACTACTTTTTACCCTTTTTAAAAACGTACACTGTTTGGCATGTGTGAAGGGCGGCATGTGACGTACATGGTAGTTACAGAGCCTATAAAATAGCGGGCGCCATGACATCTCCACCCAAAGCAAATGCGAATATGACCCACTGGGGCCTCCACCGGGCCCTGCCCCCACACACAGGTGAGCGCCCAGGATTCTGGATGGTTCTTTCCACTGCCTTTTAGAAATGAGTGTTTTAATACAGCTATACATGTGCTTAAACAACGCGCTTAGTTTTGCTTGCACTGGGAACTGATCCTTTGCTGGTTACGCGTTGTAAACATCTTCTCCCAAGTGATGCTTTGTATCCTCACCTTGTTTACAGGGTCGTTTGATAAACAAAGTTTCTTAATTTCCATAGAGTAAGGACCGATTTCCCTTTGAAGATCAAGGGAGTTACAAGGGGGGTGACATCTTTTCTGACTTGTCAGCAGCACCTATCGTGGGGTTCCTTCTCTCTTTTCTAGGCGGGGCGGAGGGCACCCTGCCCCCCACCCCCTTATGCCAGCTCACTGTACCTTCACCTTGCTGATTTCTGGGTGGACAGGAGTCAGTGTGGCCCGAGGCTGTCCCCTCCCCTAGTCACTGGTCTGTGTGCCCAGGGCTTCTGGCTCCTGGCTCTGTCAGACACACTGGGCTCTCTCAGCTGCGAACCCCAAGAGAAGAGTCAGAGCCAGGACAGGACGCTGGTGCTGTGGTGTGGCCAGGGTGTGGCCCCTGGCAAGGTAAGAACAGAGGACAGAGCCCTGGGGCGGAAGCTCGGCTCCGTGTGACCCTGGGCCAGGTGTCAAACTCTCTGGCCCTGAATTCCACAGCATCTACCTGGCGGGGGCTGAGAGCATCAAATCCGCACCGAGGCCCCGGCGGCCGGTGCTGTCTGCGACTGGCAGCTGCATCCTACGCCCCTCCTCTCGGCCACGGACTCAGGGCGGGGACCCTGTTGGCTGCACCAGCAGCCCAGGTCGACCGATTCTGGCGCTGAAACCTGCCCGCTCGTCTAGGACTTCTCCGTGCGACTCAGGTGTCAGGGTGCCTGCTTCTCAACAAGAAGAATGAGATGCCAGAAGATATCCAAAAACACGTGGAAACATGCGACCATCATGGCAGGCCGACAGCTCTCACAATGCCCTTCACCTCGGGGGACAGCGACCGACGGGCGAGGAAGAAAGCACTGAGACTCTAACGGAGCATTGTCTTCCCCAGCGCTGACAGGTTGCCAACAAAGAGAAGGTAAATGTTTTCAGGAGAAGCCTGTTGTTCCAATATTAGCTTTAAAAGCCAAGGGCTCTGAAAATGCCCAAATGAAGAAAAACAGTAATCATTTCTCTAATGAAAAAAGAAAGGGCCATCTACCGCAAATTGTCAGAGACAAAAAATAATATGGACAGAGCGTGTGGATGGCAAACGATCTCCGGTCGATCGCATGCTGGAGACGGCTGCGGTGAGCGGGGTTCAGAGCCCAGGGGGCAGGAGACCCGAGGGCTGGCCTGGGGCACGAGTGGGCGCAGCCTTCGCAGGAGGGGTGGTGATTCGCGGGAGGTGCCGAGTGTGCGTCGGGGGTGACAGCGTGAGCAGAGCCCGCCCCCGGCAGGCGGCACCGGTCACACGCGGGCACTGCGTGCGTGCGGGGAGTCAGGCAGGCCATCTGCTTCACACGACGCGCTTTCCCATAAAACTGCCTGAACCCAACTCTTTAAGTTCCCTGGGCGAACTTGCTGAGATGAGTGAGCTTCCAATATGCAGGTCAACTTAAAAAACCAGCAGCACGTTTTCCGTCGGGCCCCTCTCCTTCCCTGCTTCTGGGTTTTCGTGCGACTTCCCCAGTGGCACCGGCATCATCAGGGCGGGCCCATCAACGCAAGACAGCCCGGGACGCAGCACCCCCCGAATCACCGAGGAAGCCCCGGGGCGCGAGGCGACGGGAGTGTCAGAGCATGGCTGTATTTGGGAAAACGGTCTTTAAAGAGCTAATTAAGCTAAAACGAGGTCATGCGAACAGGCCCTGACCCCACATGGCTGAGGGGCCACGTGAGAAGAGGGAACACAGACGCCCACGGCGCAAAGGCCCGGGCGACCGCGCGAGGCACAGCGAGACGCGGCCACCTCGGCTCGCCAACGAGAGAGGCCCCAGCAGAGCCCGAAGCTGCCAGCGCTTGGCCGTGGACTTCCCGCCTCCGGGACCGGAGGCCACACACTGCCATCGGGTGACAGCAACGAAACCGGCAACAGAAATCCCACGACACGTGCGCGGACGTGCACCGGCACTGGAAGCCGGTCCCCGGCCGGGCGGGCGGGCAGCGCCGAGGCC
This sequence comes from Eidolon dupreanum, assembly GCA_028627145.1. Lineage (NCBI taxonomy): Eukaryota > Metazoa > Chordata > Mammalia > Chiroptera > Pteropodidae > Eidolon > Eidolon dupreanum. Next base: position 20,766,283 of record CM053516.1, on the reverse strand, counting down.
AAGGCAGCCAGGACGCGGCCGTCTCGCTGTGGAGACGGGGCGAACTCTGCCTTCCGCGAACGGAAGGCAACGAGAGAGCGACGGAGGTCGACGGCCGCGCCGGGGCGTGGCGAACGCCTCCCCACGTCCCCGCCGCCCGTCCCGAGCTCGCTGTCGCGCGCCCAGCGCGTGGCCGCCCACGGCCCCCACGGAAGCGGTGGCGCGGCCTGTTCCATCAGCGGCCACTCTGGGCCAAGCGAGGTTTCGACAGTTGTTTAGAAATGTCGTGAAGCTAAAGGGTGTGGGTCCACTCTCGCTGCCGCCGGAGACAGAAACAGGGCTCTCGAATCTCTGACACGACACCCCAGACGCCGACCTCGCTCTGCGAACCCGGGAGCGGCGTGCGCTCCGCCGGAGCATCCGGGCTCATCCGCACTCGCCGCTGTCTCAGCGCGCTCCGCCGGAGCGTCCGGGCGCATCCACACGCGCCACCGTCACACAGGGGCGTGGAGACCAGCGCTGACCGCACGGCCAGATTGCTCTCAGCCTCCTGCTCCGGCCCCAACCCCCGGCTGCAGCCACTGCCTCTCCCTCCAGAGAGGAGGCGCTGTGGCCGGCGGCGCCCGGCGGCCCATGGGCCTGTCCCGCCACGGAGCCCTAGGCCCACAGGATGCAGCCGTCCTGGGAAGGGTCTGGTGTTAACCGTGTCTTTAGTCTCTGGGTTCCGACGCTTTGACATCGTGGGGCCTCGCTGACCCTGCAGGCCAGACACCCCCGGGCTCCAGAGCCACCGATTCCCAGCAACAGCAAACGACCCCCTGTGGGTGGTCCTTCCGAGTGCAAGCCACCACCGCGGAGCCTGCGCCCCACCAGCCCCTCCGGGGGCTCTCATGCTCGGGCTACACTCCCTGCCCACATCGCCAGCCCAGGCGCCAGACGCCAGGGACGGACCCACACCCAGGGCCTCGCAACTGGTCAGCCTGTGGGTCCTGCCTGCCTGTCACTTCCTAAAAAGCAGAATGAGGCCTCAGCCCACTCGTCGCTTGCTGCCTTCGCCTCCTGCCCAACCCGGTGCTTTGCTGAGTGCCTGCCCCCCATGGCGTGGCCCCTCTTCCTAGGGCCGTGAGCAACTAACTGCTCGACAGCCACTGTCTCCTGACCTGCCGGCCTTGCCCCACGTAAACAACGATGAAAACTGCAGCAAAAACTGGGAGGACCTGGGCCATCTCACCTGTCCCCCGGGGAGGGCGTGGCCACCAGGCAAGTAGGGTGAAGATGCTGCGGCCCATCCTTGTCTCCCTCCTCCTCCCACGGCTCCTGCTGAGCCTGGGGATGCTGAGGCCCAGCAGGCAGAGGTCTCTGATGAGAGTGAGGGGCGAGGGGTGGGGAGCCCCAGTCCCACAAGAGCACCTTGACATTCATTTGCTTAATCCCACAAGCTTCTCAGCACAACTGAAATGCTCGCGTGGCTGCAAGCACCCTCAGGGCCTTCGACGACGAAGCGGCAACTCCAACGGTCCTCTGAAAGCGCTCGGCCGACCTGCTTAGCGAGGACGCCGAAGACACGGGCTCCACGGTTGAGTTAACATGCGAACTGCCTTGCAGGCATGGGTTGGTTTTGCTGTTATGCACTCCACGTTGCCATGTTTATCAAAGAAGAAACACGATTCAGTTCCCCAAAGTGTGGGGCAGAAACACCCACATCGACCCAGCCGCTGCTATTCTCGCTCCCTTTGCAGAAACAGACTGACCACGGGCTTCGTGGGGCCTGGCCGGGGGCCCTTCTATTTCAAAGCATCTGCCAGGCCCAGGGTGGGGCCCTGGCAGCCTCTGGCTCCCCGCTGCCAACTCACAGCAGCCTTGGGGTCTGCCACTCAGGCTAGTGGTGCTTCTAGAAGCAGCAAGAAGCAGGACCAACGGTACCAGAGGTGCTGTGTCCTAGGTGACATCCGTCCTGCCTCAGGCAATGTCTCAACCTTGTTGGCATCAGCACAGGTGAGGAGCTCGGCACCCCTGGAGAGAAGGGGCGAGGATGTCACTCGCCTGCCCCACGGGCTGGGGGCTTCCACAGCAGAGCGAGTCCTGCCTGGCTCGCAGGCTGCAGGGAGGGGCCTGATCCGGTGGCCAGGCTCACGCCCACGGCCCGCTGTCTGGAAGCAGGGACTGTCCCATAGAGCCAGTGGTGATGACAGTGGCCGGTGGCTGGAGCCCAGCCAGGCAGCTGCCCGCCACCAATGCCAGCCAGAACGGACGCGTGCGAGGGAAGCGGGAGCAGAGGGCACTTAAAAACGGGTTAACAGAGTGAGACGGGAAAGAAGGGCCAAGTGAGGAGACAGCCCGGGCGCGCCGACCACAGCCCTCTGTCCACCTGCCCGAGGCATCCGACGCTCAGACGGGCGGAGGAGCGCGGCCGGGCTCAGTTCATTTTGGCTGAGAAGCAAGGTCAGATTCCGTGGGGAGGGATCCAAACTTGGACAAGGAGGCTCGCAGGCTGGGTGGTAGCAGTGCCCACCGCTGTGTCCCAGCATCAGAGAGTGAAGACCATGAAGGGACAAGCCGGGCTTCAGGTCGGTGAAGGGGCTCACAACAGGACGTAGCGGGCAGAGGAGGCGGGGGGCTGGGGCACGGAACATGGAAGGAACCTAACCCGGACAGAGGACAGAAACGCGACAGCGAAACCTCGATGAAAACGAAGAGCGTCTCAGAGACCCGCGGACCATAACAAAAGAGCTGACCTTCGTGTCGCTGGAGTTCCAGAAGGGGAGAGTAATGGGGACAGGGCGAAATGGTGCAGGGGCATCACGCTGGGCTCTGTCCCCGGCTGGCGAGACACACGAGCCTCCAGCGCAAACAGCTTTCCTTTTCCTCCTGAATTTCCCTAAATGTGTCTGACGACACTCTAAATGTACGCAGAAAAATATTTAAGTCAGCTGTAGACAGTTGGGGGAAGACGGAGCGTGGGAAGGTGGGTTTCTGCGCCCCTGGAGCTGGCAAAATGACAGCGCCAAAGGCTGCAACGTGACGTGATGTGACACCAAGAGTGATCGCAGAAAAGCTGTGCAAGAAACTGAGCTGCAATTTAAAGAAATCTCCCAAACCAGAGACCCTGAAGTCCACACGGTTCCACTGGAGGATCCCACTGAAAGTTGAAGAATTAACACCAATTCTGCACAATCACTTCGAGAACATAAAAGAGGAGGGAACACGTCCCAAGTCATTTACTGAAGCTAGTTCTACTCTAATACCAGAACCAAAGACAGTAAGGGGGGGAAAGAAAGAAAAAGAAAATTACAAACCCCAAATTCTCAAGAATATAGATATAAAACTCTTAACAAAATATTAGCAAACAAATTTGAGTAATATATAAAAGTAAAATGCCATGACCAAGTGGGGTTTATTCCACAGATTTAAGATGGGATTGATATTCAAATATCAACCAATATAATAATCCGCCATAATAACAAGTTATAGAAGCAAAACTACATGACCATACCTAACTCAAAAAAGCAGAGAGAAAATTCAACACCCATCCATGTCCTCAAAACCGTCAGAAAAACCAGCAACGGGAGGGAACGTCGTCAACTTGCTCAAGAGCGTGTACAGGATCCCTGTGGGGAGCGTCCCACTTGGCGGTGGGCATCCGAACGCTGACGCCGGGAATGAGGGAAGCATGTCTGCTCTGGGTGACACGGTCTAGCCAGGGAAATAAGGCAAGAAAAGCAAATAAAGAGCATGTAGATCAGAAAGAAATAAAACCGCCCCTATCTACAGATAACACTACCGAGTATAAAATCTCAAGGACTCGAATAAGCAAGCACAGAAAGTTTGCAGGATCTCTCAGCATAGACCTTTCAAAATGCAACTCAAAATATAAAACATAAAACCATGAGATTTTTGGAAAAAACAGACTATCTTAAGAATCCAAAACAAGGCAAAGAGTTCTTAGATTGATACCAAAAAACATAACCCATAGAAGGAAAAAAACTGGGTTTCATCAAAATTAAACACCTTTACTCTACACCAGATAAACACACACAAAACAACCTATTTCTATATATTAACAACACATGGACATAGAAATTAAAAATACAATGCCATGTAAATAGCTTAAAATAAAATGAAACACTCAGGTGTAAAGCTAAGCAAACATGTCCAGGACTTGGATAGTGAAAGCTATGTAGTACTGATGAAAGAAATCAAAGAAGACCTAAAAAATGGAGAGAATTATTCCTGAATGGAACAATTCAACATAGGAAAGACGGCAATTCTCCCAAGTAATACATAGGTTTAACACAATCCCTACCAAAATCCCAGCAGAAAATTTTATAGATATTGACAAGATAATGATAAAATTTGTATGGAAAGGCCAAAGAACCAGTATTGCTAATTTTGTTTTTGTTTGTTTTTTAGGTGAGGCAACCCCTGGTTGACCTCAAAGATTGCAAGGACCTTTTCAGCTTACAATCCCTTATTTTTTATTTTTTACGCCTAGAACACCTGGTCTTCCTAGGTGGTCTCCCATCCAAATACTAACCAGGCCCGACCCTGCTTAGCTTCCAAGATCAAACGGCATTGGGCTTGTTCAGGGTGGCATGGCTGTTGACTAATTTTGAAAAAGAATAATAAAGTGGAAGCAATCAGTCTACCCCATTTCAAAACACACACACACACACACACACACACACACACACACACACACACACTAATCAAGACTGTGCTGTATTGGCAGAGGACAGACACACAGATCAATGGACAGATGGAGAACCCAGAAGTAAGCTCACACAATGTGCCCAACTGATTTTTGACCAAAGTACGAAAGCAACTAAATGGGAGAAAGACAGGTTTCAACTAATGGTGCTGGAGCACTTAGACATCCACAGGCAAACAAAACAAAACAAAACAAAACAAAACAAAACAAAACAAAGCAAAACCTTGACCTAAAATTCACACTTTATACAAAATTAACTCAAAGTAGATCTCTCAAAATGGAACTTGAAATATAAAATATAAAACTATTAATTTTTTGGAATAGAATTATCTTCAGAATCCAAGACAAGGCAAAGATTTCTTACACTGATACCCTCCAAAAATGACCTATAAAAGGAAAAATTGATAAATTGGGTCTCATTAAATCAAACACCTTTACTCTGCAAAAGCCCGTTAAAGAGGATGAAAAGACAAGCTACAGAGTGGGAGAAAAGATTCGCAAAAACCACAATCATCAAAGAAGTAGTAGCCAGAATATACAAAGAACTGCCAACACTCAGTGGTTAAAAATTAAAGACTTCATTCAAGCAAAAGACACGAAGAGATATTTCACTGAAGAGTATACGTAGAGGAAAATAAGCACATGAAAAGATACCCAACATCACTGGCTGTAGGGAAACGCAAATTAATGCAGACATCACTACAGACCTGTCAGAATGGCTAAAAAAACCAACAGTGATGATACCGAACACTGGCAAGCATGCAGAGACGAGATGACTCTCACATTGCTAGAGAGAATATAAAACGGTATGGCTTCTCTGGAAAACGATTTGCCATTTTCTTAGAAAAATAAACATGTAGCTATCACACAACCCAGCAGTTGCACTCCAAAGACATAGACTTACATTCACACAAAAACCTATACAGGTGCTTTACCTGTAACAGCCCCAAACTAGAAACAGTACCGATGTCCTTCGACAGGTGAACGGTTAAACCAACTGTGGCACGGTCATGCCATGGAATTCAACTTATCAATAAAAAGATTTCGAGAGAAACTCCAAGTCCATATTTTTAAATAAAATGCTTGTGTGGGTCATACGAAACTTGTGTGCAGCCAAGGCAGCGTGAAGGTTTCCAGCTGTGACCTCTGGTCAAGTTTATGCAGATTTTTATACTCAATAAAAATAGAAGAAGGATACTCTTCAAATGCATATTGGAATATTTACAAAAATTGAACATGTATGAGATCGCAAAGAACTTTCTCAGCAAATTAGAAAAGGTAGAAATTATACAGAACACCGTCTCTGAACCCGATGCAGTAAAATTAAAAATTTTCAACAAAAGAAGCACTAAAAATCCTATCCAGTTAAAAAAAAATGTTTAATCCTTTATAAGTAACTTGAGTTAAAGAGAAAAATCAAAGTTGAAATTTAAAAGAATTATTCAGAAGTGAATAACAATAAGAGCAATGTATAATTAAGCTAGAGACAGGTAACGACAGGAAAAGATATAAAACGTTTATTTACTTGTTAGAGCACATCAAAGCTTGAAAACTAAGAACTAAGCATTCTATTCAATGAGCCACGAAAATAACAATAATAAAAATTTAAAAGCTGCAGGAATTTGAAAAGACAGAAAAGCAGAAATTTATGAATTAGAAAATAACCAAAAGTATCAAAAATCTAGTCTGTAAACCTGTTTTACAGGAAATAGGACATTTTTAATTAATCTGATCAAGGAAAAATGGAGAGGTACCACACATAAGATTAGGAACAATTACAGGTATAATTACGGAAGATAATTTTTTTAAATTATGGAAATGTGATATTAAATTTTTATGCCATATATCTGAAAATCTGGAGGAAAGGATGACTTTCTAGGAAAATGTAAGTACCAAAGAGAGACCTGAGTAGACTTGCCCCTTATAGTCACCAAGTCCAGTCAGATGGATTAATCGGCTCCACTCACATTTCAAGAAACGGGCAGAGCAGAGAAAAAATACAGTTTCCTAACTCATTCTACAAAACCAGCATAATTCTAATAACCAAACAGGAGAGGGATATCACACACAAAAAAATAGCAAAACCATACATAAAATATTAATGACTGAATGCAGTGGTATATTTAAAGAACAGTACTCATAATTAAATGGAATTTATTATTAAATGGAACTAAAGAATGAAATTTCCAATGTTAGGAAATCTATTACTGTAATTTACTACACTAAACAGATTAAACAGTAAAATTGAAAAATATAATTACCTCAGTAAATGTGTTTTAAAAAATATGTAATAAAACTCAACGTCAAAGCGGTTAGAAATCTAGGAATATAAAATTTTCCTTAATTTAATAAAAAGTAATTACAGGAAACCTACAGAAAACATCTACAAATGGTATAACACAAGGAACATTCCTGTATAAGCCAGAAATAAAACAACAAAACCTATAAACCACCATGATTTCATTTTCATCAGGAGTCCCTATACACTGAAATAAGCCATAAAAAAATGGGAGTTATTAAGATGAAAGAGGTAAAAACCATCATTGTCTTTACAGACAGCTTTTACTTATACCTGTCTAGAAAAGCCAAGATAATAAAAAATAACAACACCCACAGAGTTCCTTAAGGTGACCAGACACAAAAAAACAACACACAAAAATCAATAGTTTTCCTGTATCCATTTCAATAACAACCAATTAGACTTATCATTTTAAAAAGATCAACCTAGATATAAACCCAAAAAGAAAGTAAAAGATCGATATGAAGACATAGAGAAAACTTTTTTAAATGGTGTCAAAGAACACCTGAAAAACAAAAACGCACTATGTTCCTGGGCGGGAAGACTCAATATTGTAAAGACATCAGTTCTCCCCAACTAATCTACAATCTCCATGCGATCTCGATCAAAATCCCAACAGGAATTTTTACGAAACCTGACGAGCAGATTCTCAAGTTCATCTGAAAGAGAAAATATGCGGTAGCCAAGAAAACTTTGCAAAAGAACTGTAAGAGGAAATCTGTCCTACCAGTTATCTAAAAACAAAATCCTCTTAAGCTATAATATTTAAAAATGAGGTAAGTTTAGGAGTTAAAAACAAATAGACTAATGAAATATAATGGAGGACCCAGTATACAGAGGGGAATTCAGTATATGATAAGGGTGGTGTGCAGAAATCACTAAATATTAATTTGAGAAACAATAAAGTTGGATCTCTCCTTCATGCGACTGACAAAAAATAAATTCCATGTGGATTAAAAGGGAAACAGAACACAAAGCCGCCAAGTTTTTAAGATGAACTATTCTGGCAAACCAAGTTTTTAGAGGAAATGCAGGAGAATAGAGTTATCATCTTGAGCTTTTCTAAGCAAGATCCCAAACCCAGGACTCATAAGGAAAGATTAACAAAGCTGACATGATAAACAATTTTAGACAGATTCTTATTGAAATATTACATCTATGTGTAGCCCTATGACTTAATAGAAAAGTTAAAATTTCCCTAAAACTCAAGTTGGGAACTTCCGGTTTGCTGTGGGAGGACCCACTCTCCTGCCGGCACATAGCGTGGACGGCTGTGTCCCTGTCCCCCCTCCCCAGAGGAGGGGTGTGCCTGAGGCCGTGGGCTGTGGCCTGGGTGGCTGCGGTGTTTGTTCCTTTGCTGCATGGAATTGCTCTCCCAGCAAAAATGAAAAGCTGTCCATTATTTTAGAAGCGGGACTTCCGACCAGGAATTGTGCAACACACCATGTGGCTAAGCACAGGCAGTTTCTGTGGCATGGTTTCTGGAGGGACAAATGTGAGTGGCCCTCAGCGCTGGCCCCGTCCCCAGGCGGTCAGCATAAAATGAATACGTGCTGATTTGCTGGCAAGGGAAGGGGATCTCCTAGGGGGACTGGACTGACAGCAAGGATCAGGACCTCAAACCCATGTCCACGGGCCACAGCCCAGTCCACTCTGTCCCCTCTTCCCCGTGGGTTAGCATCTCAGTGGCCTAGAGAGTCCTCTCCTCTGGTCCAGCCAGTCACTAAGAACAACCAGAAAGTGGCCAGCATGACACCAATGAGACAATGGTGCAAAAAACTAAAGAAAAAGGGGGCATAAGAGAGCAAGAAAGTGATTAAAAAGTATAAACAAACATTTCTCCATAATATCCAAAATTCAACGAAAATATGATTTCTCTTTGAAGCAAGAGCTCAGACAGACACAAGCATTCAATGAAGACAACAAGACAAAAGAAAAAAGACCCAAATATGGCTTTCATCCTCAGGAAAGAAACAGCAGGAAAAAACTGAACAATTTTAGAAATGAAAGCCATATTAGAGTTTTCTCTAGGAAAAAGACACTGTGAAACTTCGGGGACATGGAGGGCAGGCTGAGAAAAATTGAGAAAGAAAAAATGGAAACGAAACAATAAGTTAAATATGATCAGAAAAAGATATAGAAATCAGGAAACGGAAATCTAATATATGTGTTGAGTGGTACACATGAAGAATAGAACTGAACATATGGAACCATAAATATTCAAAACTACAGCAGAAAAAAATTTGCCTGAAATTTAAAAATACTCAGGTATTTTCAAGTAGACTAAAACCCACGAACATGAGCTACAAAATGATCCTCACCCAGAGGTGGCCCAGCAAAGCTCCTGGGTCCAAGGACAGACAGATTTCTACCCAAGCCCAAAAGTCAGGTCGCCCACAAGGACAATGAATCAGACTGGCCTCAAACGCGTCCAAGCAGCACCAACTCCACAGGACACATGGGCATGCTTACCAAGTCCTGTGGGGTTGTGACTCGTCACACGGATGTAACACCAGGGCGAAGCCACCCAAAGGCAGCCCTTGAATAGCACTGGACGTGGAAGAAGTCAGGGAGCTCGGCACCGGTTATCCGCTCCTGGAAAAGTTACTCAGTGATGAAATCCAGTGAAGTAAGAGATGAATCAAAATAAATGACTCAGGAATGGAAACACTGCTGAAAAAGACAGAGATGAGCCAAGACGAAATGAATGACGGCGAGAAACAGAGGGACAGGTGGTTAATACTGACCTCGACAATGTAAAAAAGGTTAAAATCAAATAAAATTATATCAAGTGTGGGGGTGAAGTGGTGAGAGGGAACTAAAGTGTTAATTACCTAATACGGGAAACATGTAATTAAAAAAATAGTAACCCTGGCTTCTTAAAGATTTTCATCTTGAGTTTTTAAAAAAATATCTCATTATAATAAAACATATGTGAAATTGAGCAATTACTTCATTTCGATTCTTTTTCTTCTACTGAATTCACATAAATCAAATAAATAAAGCATAAAATTAAACATCAGACAAATAAATAAAATTAAACACAAAATTAAGTCTGAAGTTCAGCATTTATTCAGTTAGACTCAATTTCTCTTGTGTTAAGCTTTCATAAAACTAAACAATATATTTTACTGAAACAAGTACAGCATGAGTGAATGTGAATACAGTAATATCCACATGTCCACCCATTCATCTGCCCATCTGTGTTTCTGCTTTAAAGACCTCTGGTGGAGCACGGGCTAAGAGCCAGGGCCTGGGTCAGCATCGTCCAACAATGGGCAAGTTACTTACCTTTCTGTGCCTCACCTGTAAAATGGGGTAATAGCAGCATCTATAACACAGTGTTGTGGAGACCATATAAAATAATACACACAGAGACCTAAAGTCAGTGCCTATTATCTATTTTAGCTAAAGGCTAAAGGCAAATGAGAAAGAAATCAACCATAAAAAACAGTGGTATTCCTATTTTCACCAGGATCTAGATGATATTTTACCTTGTTCTTTGTATTCTTCTGCACTTTGATGAAACATTACCCATATTTTAGAGTTAATCTATTTGTAATGTTCTAGCAAGAATATTATTATAACGATCTAATCTGCACAGCTCCACAACTTCTTTTAATTTTTATGTAATAAAACATAAAAATGTACAATTTCACAAAGAAAGTTGGTAGAAAAAATGATTCCATTTGTATAAATATGAAGTCAAACTTTTAGAAGCCACCTGTGGTGATTTTAAACCACACCCACATATTCTTTGAAACTATTCCATTCAAAACCTGTCCTAAAATCTCTCCCCTTGAGTATATGGTACACTTAAAGATACATTTCTAAAAAATGAAGTATGACTGAAGAGATGGAATGTGACTTCTAAGTCATACAAAACATTGCTGCTTCCTCCCTGTTCTCTCTCGAATCACCTGCAATAATGGCTCTTAGGGTGTCCATGTGCCAGGGACACCCTAAGAGCCCCCTGCAGAGGTACACACGGCCTCCTGCTAGCAGCCGGCAAAGAAGGGAGGATTGCATCCCACAGCCAGTGAGTGATCCACCCTGGAAGCTGGTCCTCCAGAGCTCAGTCAAGCCTTCAGACTAAAGTCACAGCCAACAGCTTGGCTGCAACCTCAGAAGTGACCCTGAGCCAGAAGCACTCGGCTAAGCCACTATCTGTGCCAGGTGACAGATGTTTGCTGTTGTAAGGAGCTACATCTTGGAGCAACAGTCATGCAACAATAGTAACTAACACACCACCTACGCACTAAGAAAAAACAAACTGCGAGTTTTAGTTCTAATAATGGTGGGGAAGCTTTCATCACACTAACTCTTGTGACTATGACCATTATAAACTCTGGACAAAATATTTACTAAAAGAAACTTTTTAAAAACACGACTTTTAAAAACAGATCATTGGAAAGCAACCTAAAGAAGGCAGAGGCAGGCAGGGGATTCATGAAAGAAGTGAGCCACACCAGGAATGATCCAAGTTTATATGACTTTTCCCCCAAAGGAACTCTCCATTTCTCTGGTACAGAGAAACTGCGATTGTATTCTGGAGGTCCTGGGGTGGAGCCTGGGACTGCCAGAGCAGCTGGAAATTGCGAGAAATCCAAGAAAGGAGAGAGCTTCAGAACAGGATGTGTGAACTCCCCTCAAACCCTTAGCTGACTCCTGCACTAAATGTGTTTGGGCAAGACTCTAAGGAGCCAGAAGGAAAAGAACAGCTGGAGGCGGAATGAGCTAAGCAGATATTTCAGCTGCTGCCCACCGCAGAGGGGTCAATCTTGCCAACTTAGAGATCCTGGTAAACATTTCGGCCCTTCCATTGAAATGTCAACAGGGTCACGATCTACGGGTGAAGACTGTGTGCTTGGGCTAAGGGCTAAAGGCAAATCAGAAAGAAATCAACCATAAAAAACAAACAAACCTCCACCAAGTTCAAATTGAGCTGACTGCTATAACAAAATTCAACAGTACACAAAGAAAACAGCATCCAGAGTCTCTACAAAGTAGCATAACAATGTCTACTGTATAATTAAAAATTACTAGACACGTGCAAAGAAACAGGAATATGTGACACGTGTAAAAAGGAAAAGTAATCATTAGAAACATAGCCACAAATGACCTAATTTTGGAATTAGTACAAAAGACTTTAAAGTAACTCTCATAAAAATGTTAGTCTAAAATAAAAGATAGATATAATGGGTGAAGAGAGGAGGAATCTCAGGAAAGATTTTGAAACAAAAAAAGAGCCAAATGGAAACTACAGGGAAGAAAAGCACAGTATCTGAGAGTAAAAAAAAATAAAAATCATTGGATGAGATTAACAGATTGGATGTAACAAAATACAGGATTAGTGAACCTGAAGGCAGTGCAATCGAAATCATCCAATTTGAAGCATACAGAGAAAAAAGGATTTAAAAAAATAAAGCCTCAGCAACCTTCAAGGCAGATCAAGCAAACTAACAACTATAATTGGTGCCCAAAGAGAGAGAAGAGAAAACAATGTTGAAAAAATATCTGAAGAAATATTGACAGAAATGTTTCCAAATTTGATTTAGATAAACAAAAAAGAACAACATGCTAGGAAGCACAGCAACCCCCAAACTGGATAAATGTGAAGAAAATCACAGCTAAGGACAGATAGGAAGAAACACGTGATGGAAGGAGGCAGAGGAACACATCACACCATCACATAAAGGAGACCAATGACACGGATGACAACTGACTCACTGCCAGAAACAATGTGAGCCAGAAGGCAATGGAGTAACATCTTTAAAGTACTTAAAGAAAATGTGTCACACTGGAGTTCTATGTTCAGCAAAATTTCTCTCAAAATAAAGTAGATACCTGCAGATAAAAGCTGAGATGACTTCTCACCAGCACCCCTGCACTTGAAGAACTACTAAAAAGAAACTCTCAGGCTGAAGAAAAATTGAAAGCAGATGGAAATTTAAGGTAGAAAGTAGAAAAGAGTATTGGGAATAGCAAATATGTGGAAAGTATATTTCTTTTCACAGGTGTTTTAAAGTCAACTATTTAAAGTAAGAATAATGTGCTGTGGGTTTATAACGTCTAAAGTAAAACATAAAAGCAACAGCACAAAGGATGAGAGTGAGTGGATTCAAATACTTCTTTTAGGTTCACATGCTACATACAAGTAGTGCAATGTTAATTCCGGACAAGTTGGATAAGTTAGGATATATATTTTAACCTCTTGGGCAAAATCTTAACAATTCATAACAAGGTCTAGCTCGGTGTGTGCAGCCCCAGCAGAGGGGGCCGGGAGGCCGGCCTGTCCGGGATGGCCTTGGGGGGCGGGGCAGGAAGGAGGGGCGGCTGCCTGTGTGCAGAGGATGGAGCTGTGCACAGCAGCCTTGGGGACGTGGCTGTCACAGGCCCCCTGGGTCAGTGCCGGCCTCGGCCGCACACCTGCACCTCATGGCCAGCCCCGGCCACGGTGGCACTGTTGCGTGCCATGCTCTTCCCCCCTTTCTGGCCGCAGGGGGTCAAACGCATGCTGTGTCCCGGTGCTTCTGCGCTCACCGCCTGCTTGCCCTGCCACCCTGTCTGCCTCTGTCACTCCGGCACCTGGTCCCGTACTGCCTTTCGTGTTGGTGCTGAGCTCCTGGGGTCCCAAACCATGCCTGTCACTGCCCTCGGTGGCCGCTGTCACTGCCCTCGGTGGCCAGCACGGCAGTGTGTGTGCCATTCCTGCTCAAGGATGTTCCATGCAGGAATTAAACTTTCCCCGGCCCGTGTGTCTGCGGGACGCGGGGAGCCTGAGCGGAGAATGCCGGGCGCGCGGGGCGATGGGCGGGAAGGGTCCGCCCCGTGCACGTTCCCGCGGGCTCTTCCCCTTCGCCCCGCGCAGCCCCGCCGGTCCACGCCCGCGTTGCGACTGCCCAGCCCAGGGCCCTCAGAACCAGCACGGAACCAGCACGGAACCAGCACGCCTCGAACGCCCTCTGGGATCCGGGCGGGCGGGTCTGGGCCGAGCTAGCGCTCTGCGCTCCCGGATGGCATCAGTGCTGCCAGGCCAGCGGCTGCAGGGAGCGAGGCTCGTGCAACGGCGAAGGTGGGGTGCGGCCCTCCCTCAGAGCAACCAAGCTCTCTGATGTGGCCTCTGAGGGTTTCAGGGAGGGACGGAGCGGCTCGCGGGCGCCTGCGGCCTGGGCCCCGAGCTGGCGCTCTCGCACGTGCCGTCGGGCTGCATCGCCACGCAGACCTGGGCAGGCAGCGGTGTCACCGCCTCTCGACCCCTGGGGGAAGGAGCCTAAGCACAGGCAGGTTACGTGGGTGGTCCAAGGACACAGGGCCAGTGCGTGGTGGAATAAGACTGGTCCCACAGCTCACAGGGACACTTCCCAGGCACCCTCCCCGTCGAAAGCTCCTGAGAGAACCCACACAGCTCAGCGCAGAACTGTCCCCAAAGGAGCGGGGCCAGGGGACCACCTCCTGATTATTCTGCAGGACGCGCCCTTGGCAACGAACGCTGTCACAGAATGACAAATCCCGGCCACTTCAGAGATTCCCAAGAGAAGGGCAGGCGGAGTCCCAATTAAGTCAAAGCTGGGGACCCGCCTTTCAAAACTCAAGAAGTCCTCCGAGGATGGGGTGATTCAGGGAGCCCCCGGCTCCCCGCCTCGGGGCTACGGCCATCCCACAAAGGCAGGGTGGCAGAGAAGGCCGCGCCCAGGCAGGTGGCACCCCGTCCGGCCACCGGGGTGAGCACGAGCCGCTCCGAGCTGAGACGGAGTCGCAGGGGAGGAGCGCAGCGGCGAGGCGGCGGGGATCACGGAGCGCGCGCGGTGCGCGCGCTCGCCTCCCAGCCCGCGCGCCACGCGGCACCTGCCGACGGCCACCGGTCTGAGCCGCCAAACCGCCCCCGCCCGGGTGGGGAAGGGGAGACGTGGGGTTCGTGGCCCGAAAGCCCCGTCCCGGCATGGGGAGCTGGGCTGGCACATGCGGACGCCGAACGGCAGAGCCAGGGACCGCGCGGTCAGCCTGCTCCTGACGGGGCTGGGGGCGCCAGGCTCGGGGGCGAGCCGGCCACGCTCGTGGGGGCCTGACCACACGGGGGGCGGGGAGGGCTGGGGCGGTGGGAATGTGCAGGCGCAGACGGGGAGCCCGGGCGTGTGCGGGGCTCCACCGCAAACGTCCTGGCTGCAGCTGAGCGGCAGGCCCGGGACCCGCTAAACGGGAAAGGCCTCGCTCCAGGGTGGCCCGCCGCCGTCGTGCAGTGCCAGGCCGCTGCGGGGCGCGCGCCGCAGGAAGCCGACGCGGCCGGGAGGCGGACTGCGCTGGCGCGCGGCAGTGACTCCGTGGCCAGCCCCGCAGGGCAGGAAAGAACGTGCGGGCCTCCTCGACCGGCCCATGATGGCCTTCCCCGCAACGCGCCGCGAGCCTCTGCCGCGGGTCGCGCCGTGCGGGCCGCCGCGGCCTGGCGGCGCGGCTGCCCACCCGCCCTCCGGGACGGGACCCCGCGGCACCCGCCCGCGCCCAGCCGCTCGCCCCACGCACCTCCGATCTTCGCGTTGTACGCTACGCCCACGATGCAGTAGGAGTTGTTGGCGGAGGCGGCGACTTCTCCCGCACAGCGGGTGCCGTGTCTGAAGCGAAGGACGAGGGAGGTGAGAACGCGGCCCGCAGCTCGGCTCACACGCGCGGGCCAGCGACCCCCCGCCCACCACCTGTCGTCGGCAGCCCCCGCGAGGGGGGCGGTCCTGCCCCGCGACGCCCGGGAGGCGACAGGGCCTTCCTGCCACCCTGACGGTGGTGAGCGAGGGACACCTGTTCCTGGGCCCGCGCCGCCGTCCTCCCCAGCTGTGTCCCTGACTGAAGACACACTGCGTGGCGCGCACAGGTGCAGTGTCGCCACCTGCCTGGCTGCCAGGACAGAGCACTGTGTCCCCACACCGTCTGGGCAGGAGCGGGAGAAGGACGCTCCGTACCGAACACCACAGCAGTGGGGGGACCGGGAAGTGACCTCGGCGATGACCGCGCATTCCGCGGTGCCACGCCGGGCCAGTCCCGCCAGCGGCCAGGACACGGCAAGCTGCAACCGCGCCTCCTCGAGGAGCGTCGCGAGGACCAGAGTCACTGCCGGACACTCAAACGGCCCGGGGCGTGCAGCCCGGTGGGCGCCAGCTGCCCGGCCGGCGGCCGCCTGTGCTCCCGCGGTCGGGGTCTCCAGCGTCCTGGGGGCCCCGTGAGCCCTGCCCTTCACAGGTCTCCGCGTGCCGTCTGGTCACCCGACTTGCCCCAGGCACACCCCCTGTGGAGCGGGACGAGGACCGCGGGACGCGCGGTGGGGAGGACAGTAGGGAGGACTCTAGGGCTGGGCCTCTGCAGTCGCTGCCACAGCGCAGCCCGTCCCCCCCCCCCACCTCCCCGCCTTCGCCGCGTGGGCGCTGGGGCGGGATCCTGGAGTCAGAGCAACCGGAAACTAAACCCCTACGTGGGGGGGACGCGCCTTGGCCAGCGCTACATTCTTTTCCTCCAAAGGCAGAAGCATGACAAGCGCTCAGGGCAGGGGCAGCTGGCAGGGCAGGGACAAGCAGGGCAGAGCGATGGATGCCCAGGGCCGGGTCTGGGAAACTGGACACGCACCCCAGGGCTGCCATTCATAGCACACGAGTCACCCAATCTCTTTACCGCCCCCCCACCTGCACCTGCAAAGTGATGGCACCCACCCTTGATGACAGAATCTGTCATCTCTCCCGCACACACCGGCCCTGGGAGGCCGGGAGCAGCCCTGGAAAAGTCTCCAAGACGCAGAGGCTGAGGGCGAGGCCACGCAGCCAGGAATGCTGGGATTTGAGCCCGGAGTCCCCAAGCTCACACGTGCGCCTGCCACCTCTCTCACTGTGCCTGAGTCCCAGAGGCTCAGGCATGCGACTCGTGTGCGCAAACAGGCCAAACGGCTGTCTTGACACAGCTGGGCGTGGCGACCACGGGCTCCAACAGTCGTTCCCTTAAAACAGCCAGACCAGGCTGGCAGCGGGGGCGAGCCGGCCGAGCACGCGTGCCAGGCTGGCCATAGGGGGACGCGGCCCTGAGCCTGAGGGCCTGGCTGCCGGCTCCTGGCTGAGCCCCACGCTCGGGCCAGGCAGCCGGAGCGGCTCCTCGTCCCCATCGGCTGCCTCGTGTCCGTCTGTGGGAGGGGAGCAGGGCAGGGGGCCGGGACCTACTTGTTTTCGTTGCTGGCGTCATACCGTGGAGACGGGTCGTAGTCGTTTCCGTTGACGTCGTAACTGGCATAGGGATCCTGAGAAGGGACAGCCTGCTGAGTGAGGAGGCGCAGCACGCCACAGCCCTGCTGGGACCATCTGCACCCCCCACAGGAAACGGACGTGCGTGGGGCCCCCGCCGCGTGACCAGCAGCCCTCCCCACCGGTGTCTGTGCGGCCTCATCTTACAGGGGGAATGGCACTTTACAGTTTTTAAATCTGCACAGTGGACCTTTGAACACTGGGGGTTACGGGCACCAATCCATCCCAGCTACACAGTTGAAAATCTGCATATAACCTGCGACTGCCCCAAAACTTAGCTCCTGAGAGCCGACCGCCGACTGGAAGCCTCACTGGGAACGTGAACAGTCGATTAGCCCGCGTTTTGCGTTTTGTGTTTTGTGTGTTACATACAGCACTCTTACAATAAAGGGAGCTGGAGACAAGAAAACGTGACTGAGAAAACCACAGGAGAAAAATGCGTTTGCAGTGGTTACTGGACAGCCCCCGCGTGAGTGGACTTGAGTGGGGCCGGGCTGGTCAGAACCGCCTGCCCTGAGCGACGGGCAGGGCCGCAAAGCTCTCCGTCCTGGGCCAACTTACGTAATTCGGGGCCAGGTCGGGGTGATTCCTCTCTATCCCGTCGTCCAGGATGGTGACCACCACATTCTTCCCCGTGTAGCCTCTCTTCCACGCCGCCTGGACGTTCATCTCCGATCGACAGCGACTGTTTCTGTCGCCGCAGTGCTGTGTGCACAGAAGACAGAGCCCCCGACAGGGACAGTGTTGACCCGGGACGGACGTCCCGTGCACCCCCTTTCCGGGAAGAGTGACAGCGGGGCTCCGGACACTCTTTCTGCACCTGCCAATACTTTCCTGGGATGTCACTTCCTCAGGCCTCTGTCCAGGGGCTCATCTCACCCCCCTGTTGGTCCCACATCCTGCATCAAACTGCTCCCCAGCTCAAAGAGGCCCCCCTAAAGACTTTCATATAATTTTTAAAAATCACAAGCAAGCTTGTGCCCCCACCCAGCGTGAAAGCGCTGGTTTTACACTCAAGACAGGTGTATCTGGAGTTTCAGGGCGAGAATTTAGTTTTGTTGGGGAAAGCACCCCTTCCGGAGACACGCCACTGCAGATGCCAGGCACAAAGGGGCTGCGTCCTACTCACCATGTACCACATGTTGGACCAGATGGGGTCGTTGAAATATAGGGCCTGGGGGTCGTTCCGCACCTGCCTCTTCACCCGGCGTCTAACCTGCTGTTGCTGCAGCCATTTCACCTGCGGGGAGACGTGACGCGGCTCATTTGTGAGGACCCCGCCTCCTGCAGCCTCCCGGTGGTGCCACAGGCTCCGTTTCACGAGGACCTGTGTCGCCCCAGACACCTTGGACGTTAAACTGCAAGGTGACACCATCACTTCCAAATGACCACAGTTGAAAAATGAGAACTTGTGTGTGTGTGTAGGAGAGACACTACAACTCTGATAGATTTTGAAATCATTCTAATAAAAAAGAAAGATATTGTAACATCGCCAATAAATTGGTGAGCCTTGTCCCAAATTAAAAGTATATATGTACGGAGAGAGTGAAGACAGGAGAGAAATTAGTCAAATGGTTATCCAAAGTTGCAAGCAAGATGTTTATAGTGAGAACATGAATAAGTGAATCCTGATAATCCATATATTAGAATTTTTAGCAGCCATTAAAAATATGGTACCAAATGCAGAGAAAAATCTAGAAAGGGATACAACAAAACATTAATAGCAGTAATTCATTGTTGGTGACATTATTGCTAATATAAAATTTAAAAATTATTTCTAGGGCTTCGAACACTTCTTTCCATCATTCCGGTCTGCCTTCAAAGAAGAACGTCTGAGCGGCAGAGTAAATCACACGTAGAAGCCCAGGAGCCTGGCAGCTGGACCCAAACCCACTCAGCGTGACCTAGAGCCCTGTGGGCGCCCAGCCTCAGCCTGTGCATCTGTGCAGGGGCCTCTCGTGGGTCGTCGCGAGCAGCACTGGCTCAAGGACTGGGCTGTGGGGAGCGTCACGTCGGGGCTGACACACAGCCGTCACCACGTGTGAGCGTAAGAGAATTTCAAGGCTGATGAGTTCTTTCACTTCTACAAGGTCACGGGGAAAGAAAGCGCAGGCCCTGAACGAGACACTGTCTTGGTTCCGCCCCTGCAGTCCCACTGAGTCAGAGCTGCACCCGTGGGAGCTCGGCCCGGGGCCGGGGCTGGGCTCCCACCAAGCAGCCCAGAGAGTGAGGCGGGTGGATGGGGGATAGCAGCCTCTAGGGTGAGGGCCCAGGGTGACCCGCAGGCCAGTCCAAGTCACAGGCCGTAATGGCCACTGCAGGAGCCAACTGAGGCAGCTCCTGCAGGAAACGAAGGGACCCTAATGGCGGGGGACCCAGAAGCCTCCCCACGCTACCCCGAGGACAGACTGGCCCCAGACGCGGCCTCCCACTCCAGGGAGGGGCTGGCCGCAAAGCCTCGGCCGTAGGCACAACGCTCAGGAAGATGTGTCGCAGCCGACCCTGCCTCCGAAGCGATGTGCCTGCAAAACCCCGTGGACCGGGTCCCTCAGAAACACACCCGAGAGCTCAGAACCAACTTGGGTTGAGGCAGGAAAACAAGCCTCAGCCCCAAGTCCTACATAATTTATAATGGCCAGTGAGAAATAGACACTTCCATGGAAAATAAAGCTACTCGAAGAGAGTTTGCTTGTAACACCCTCCGATGGCCTTTTGAAAGTCCCCACACATCACCATCTAAACCAGACGGCCTTCACCTGGCATAAAACACCTACGACAACATTTCCTGATCTGTTACCGTCTGGTTATGGGACAGTGTTGTGGGCAGAGCCGCAGGCTCCCAGCTCACTGACGCCCTTCTGACTTCTAGTCATGGAGCCTGAGGGGGTGACGCCCCAAATCAGGCAGGTGGTGCAGGGGAAGCCACGGAGCAACCCCGACGAGATGGTGGGGTGCGGGCACCCGGCCCCATTGCTGCTGGGCCCTGGGCGAGACCCCGACCTGCACGCACAGTCCGGAGGGTGCGCTCCGACGGCACAGGGCTGCGGCCCCCTTGGGGGCTGTCCCTCTGGCCTGGTCCTGGGGGCAGCCCTCTCCTCTGCGACAGGACGTTAAAGCCTTTCACAGCCACCAAGGGAATGGAATATAATAGATGATTTGCTAGGTCTGGCCCTAAATTGTGGGCCCAGACCTGAAGCTGATGGAATCACAGGCGACCACGCCGTCACCGATTCCGATCTGGCCGCTGGTCGCTGGTCTGGGCTGGCTTCATGTTTCCTCCTTCCTGCCATTGCCTTGCTTGTCACCCAACCCCAGGAAGATGCAGGGGACCCTGGATTCCCTCATGTGCCATCTGCCAGGTCTCCTTGCTGGTTTCTCTGGAGAGAGTGGACCCTGTGGCCGCTCACCCACTTGCTCAGTGGACAAAGTTGCACCAAGTCTCACGGCGTGCCCGGAGCCGGGAGCCAGGGACACGAGTGTGAAGACGCCAGGCCCCCCGGGGCCACAGCTCCCTCTCTGGCTCCTCTGGCCCGCATGCAGGGCCCGGCCTCACGTGCCCCTCGGGCTGGAACCCACAGGCCACCCGGCCTCTATGGGAAGCTCAGAGGTGCAGACGACCCAAAAGCGAGGAGCAGAAACTCGAGGTCTCCTACCAGACAGGGTCGCACCTGTCCATGCACCACCCATGGGCACACCCATGAAGGGTGATGGTATTCATGACAAAGGAATAGATGGTTTAGTATTTCTAAGGACATGTCACCCATGGGTTGATTCTTCTCCAGAACCTGCAAACGAGGGGTCAGAACATGAGCTGGTGACAACGGAGGGCAGAAGACTAGCTGTGATGACCTTTGCCAGAAGACGCGGCTTAGGGTCATTCTTTGAAAGCTTTAAAGCATTCTTCCTTTCCTGAAAGCCATACCTCTCTGGCCGTTTACCTACACCGTCGCTGGGCACGGACGCTTCGGTCACGGTCCGCTCGCCCTGGGGACTCCCACTGGAAACACTCTGACTTCCTCTCGGTCCAGACAGGACACACTTATCCGCCTCCCAAGGCCACAGATACGCAACTTGGAAAGCGAGTCCCACACTCAGGGAAGCCCGCGAATCGGGGAGCCCGGGCCAGAATAAAATGTGTCTGCAGCTAAGCACACTTGGTGAGGTTCGAAGTCTTCTGGAGGGTCCCCGGCCTTCTTGTGAAGAGAACTGGTCACTTTCAAAGCCATCGGCTCCCTGGAGATTACCCCTCGCAAGATGCTGCCCTCCCTTCCCCTCCCCCCCACCCCGGGCTCCGAGCGCCTCCCAGAAGGCACACCGCCGGAACCCGTGAACGTGGCCTTGCTTGGAAATGGTGACTGTGCAGATGTAACAAGATCTCGAGGTGAGATCATCCTGGATCGTCTGCGTGCAGCTGAAACCCAATGACAGTGTCCTCATAGAAGAAAGGCAGAGGGGGACTTGAGACATAGGAGGAGCTCGCCTCGTGAAGACGCAGCCGAGCCTAGAGCGATGCAGCCTCAAGCCCAGGACACCTAGAACCCCCAGAAGCAAGGGGGGTGCTCCCAGAGCCCCAGGGACCCGGCGTGTTGCCCACACTTCGATCTCAGACTTACGGACTCCAGGACTGGCAGACGATAAATGTCTGTCGTTGTAAGCCACCCAGTTTGTGGTCATTCGCTACAGCAGCCGAGGAGACCAATACTGGTTTACATCACGGCCTTAACCAGGGTTGAGGCTTTGAATGGTTTCCATGGCCGCCAGGCCCTTCAAGACGCGTCTGCTGCAGCAGTGGTCGGCTTGGTGACTGCGGGGCACGGAGCCCCTGCCGGGATGCGCCCCGCCCCCGCCACGTGAACACGCAAGCGGCACGCGAGCTCCGCTCAGAGGAGGGCTTGGCCCGGGGCGTGGCTGCGGACAGGGACGCGCAGGAGGCGGGGCGGGCGCGCAGGAGGCGGGGCGGGCGCGCAGGAGGCGGGGCGGGCGCGCAGGAGGCGGGGCGGGCGCGCAGGAGGCGGGGCGGGCGCGCAGGAGGCGGGGCGGGCGCGCAGGAGGCGGGGCGGGCGCGCAGGAGGCGGGGCGGGCGTGGGGCCAGGGGCTGCTGTTCCTGTGCAGAACGGAGGCTGCAGGTGTCTCGGGGACGGGGGCGGCATCAGAGCTGCTGAGCTGTGTCTGGGGTGTGGGACCTCGAGGTGTCGACAAGGCCCCCAAGTGTCGATTGTGCCAGGGAGATGATAAAACACTGTCTTTTAGAGTATGTTCTAAAATTCGAACTTTTTACCAATTCACAGTGACCATTATTCCACGGGACGCCGCCGGGCTGCGCGCGGAATGCAGAGCCGCGGAGACCCCCCGCGCCCACGCGGCAAGCCCGCCGGCCCGGGCGGCGGCCCCGGCCCGTCACGCGTCCGTGGACCCTGGATCGGCCTCGTCACTCACGTCTACAAGCCTGCACTCGCCAGGACCTTCGTGTTTGTTTGTACTTCGAGCAGCTGTAGCGCACGGAACTCCAGATAAAGCCCCTTCTGTGGCCGACGCAGCACTACGTCACTGCTGGGAAGCAACCCGAGCGCGGATCCAACTCGGGGGCGACGTCTCATCCTGCGAACCAAATGCCGGCTCTGGCCCCGCCGACGGCTCCCCAGACTGCTGAGGTTCAAAGAACCAAAGTGAAGCCTCGCAGGAGGCGCTGCGGGGCGTGCGTGGCAACATCGCTGCCCCGCCGTTTCCGTCACCGCTCCGGCCGAGGACCGGAGGAGAGGGCTGAACCAGAGTCACGGCCCTAAAATCCAGGGGCCGGGAGACGCAGCAGCGATGCCGAGATGTCAGCCAGCTTGGAACACAATCAGAACGAGTAACTTAAAAAAAATGCGTGAGTCCTCACAGCCATCGGCCGACGCTTCCGTAACATCCACCCTTCTCCAGACTTTTGGCAAAAGAACAAGTTAAAAACAAATGCTTTCAGTTCTCCTAAATGACAGCCCTTGGAAGAACCCAGTGACTGATAACACACACTGGGAACTGCCCGGCTGATCAACAAAGCACTTGGAGCAAAATAGTCCTTTTCAAAGATGGTAGAAAAAAAGAAGCATCAAGTAAAGGTAATTAAGAATGTAAGGGAAACCACTGCACGGATTCTGATACGGGGTCGGTGCAAAAAGATGTTTGGACAGTGTGTGTGTGACTGAAGTCTTAACTCTTCCCTCCCCACTGGTATTTCATTTGGTTTTGTTTTAACAAATGGACACTATCAGCTTTTATGGGAAGTAGGGGTGGATTGTAAATTCCATCACTTATCAAAGCATTTTTATACAATGGAGACTGGAGCTAATTAAAATAAAATACCACCTGCATCCGAATGAACTTTATCGTAAGCCCTGTCACATTCATTTCCAGCTTGGTCATCCAAACACATGGGCGACTTGGCATTCGAAATCTCCCAATGATATTAAATCATCTTTTCCTTTTATAATCATGCCGATTACGCAGCTCTCCGAAGGCTAAGGTGTCGCAGAAAGGCTCTGTGAATGCAGGAAAACATCGTGGTGCGAGAAAAGATAGCACTTCTGCCTAATATTTAATCAGAATAGCTACGCAGAGTAAATGTTAGTCAGACTGACAGCTAATTGATCTGGTCTGCATTAAATCCAGACTGATCTAAACAGAGGCAGTTAGCTGGGTTGTGATTCCAACTGCAGCTGGGGAACACCACCCCGGGCAGACAGTGTAATTAGAGCTGCGGGTGGAGAGCTGCAGGCAAGCGAGCATGGAGGGGTGGGGCGTTGTTTACCTTTGCTCCTCCTCTTTATTGGCAGGAAGCTCTGATAGCCACCTTGCCAGGAGCTCATTAAGAAGCACTGTATAAAAGGGATTTTTATGGGAGAAAACCTAACCGCAGGGGCCTCTGTCTAGGACACCTGTGCGCCTACCTCCTTGCAACACAGCTGCTGGCCGGGAAGACTTAGCCTGCAGTCCATACTGGAAAGACTGAGGACGCAGCAACGTGGAGGCGCCAGGGGCTCCACGCGGCAGCGAGGCAGGTCTGTGGCTCCCCCGCCCCCCATTGAACCCACGCCCCTTGCACCATCCCCCCTGGGCACCCGTGTCCTCCCCCAACACCAGCCCCTGCTGGGCGGGCATCTCGGCATCCCCTGAGCCGCTAAGCAAGTCTCAGTTACATTTTTGGAGGGAAGAGAAGGGTGTCGAGTTAACACCCTTACGCGTTTTAAAACATAGTCACGTGAAAACGGCGGAGTTTACAAAGCACAGGCTAAGACTCTTGACTCTGCCTTGGTTCCTGCCATTGAGAAAGAGTTTAATACTCACAAGCCCCAGAGAAAGGGGACCAAGAAAGCCACCGTCCCTTCCTCGTCGCATGCCTGTGTTGGGGGCGGGAGCTCCCCACTGCACACAGCTTGCCCCTCACTATCTGTGGGTCACAACGGAATAACTGCAAAGACTTTGGATGCAGAGCACGCGTGGCGTCTTCCCAAGCCGGGCCGCTCTCCTGTCACGTGAGCAGGGGGTGGGCACAGCAGCCCCCTCCGGAGCCCAGAAGTCTCTCCACACTTTGACAGGCGACGGCCGCTGTGCTCACCAGCCTGTGCGCCCTCCCGCTCGGAGACACGGCGGCAGGCACGGTGTCTGCTCCCCGTCAGTCCTGTCAGAATGAGCAACTGCAACCTGGCTCTGCTTCCCAGAGGAAAAAACGCTCCCGCCCCTGAAAATGCCACCTCCTTCCAGCTCCAGGTGGCGCACACGTGTAGGTGTGATCCCAGCCCGTACGGTCGGGTGAGATGCCGTGTGTCACGGTGTCCGGGCACACGGCGGCCCCCTGATAAACACCGAGTCCCCTGCCTGCTGTCAAGGGATGACGCGACATTAGCGTATGTCCTAGATCTACCCCCTTTTATCTGTCCTCGCCCCCACGCACCCACCACCCATAAAACAAACAAATCCAGAAACGTGCAGGACGTGTCTGCCTCATCGCAGCCCAATGATGCGAACGTCCCATGGGGAGCACTGAGCTGAGAACCCAAAGAGGGAGGCCCCGCAGACAGGCATGCCAAGGAAGTATCCCCAGCTCGGTCAACACTGAAGCAGCCGCACTGCCGGCGGGGTGGCGGGGGACAGCAGTGTGCCAGCCTGCAGCACCACCGGCACCCGCTGTAAGAGAAGGCCACTTCCCTGTCCCCAGACTGCGACTGAGCACTGGCCACCTTCCTTTGCCGGGGCTGCTACCACTCCTCACGTGAACTTCATTTTCTGTCACACTGCTCATCACCCTGTGATATGTCACCTATTTTTCCATTTTCTGTGTCATTTTCTGTCAGCCCACCCCCTCTTCCAGTGGCCCTGTTGTGGACAGAACCTGTCAGTCACCCGTGAGTGAATGAAGCCGTTAAAGGCTCACTTGGCCATCTGAAAATTTTAATTTTACCAAATATCTGTTGACTGGCATTTGTCAAATATCAATCTCAAACTTATACAGAAAGGAAGTTCAATTAACCACCCAAGAAATCCAAATTATATTAAAACTTAAAATGTCAGCCTCTTTTCAAATGCAGTGATTACAATGCTCATTTAAATTGCCACGTCTTTTTGCCTTTGTGGTAAGAGTCACATACTCATCTCCTGTTATTACTGAATATTTTGTTGATGCTTAAACATTTAAAATATCGACAGGTCTGCACTCAATTGTCGCTTCCACCGAAAGTTGAGAACTTAGATTCTCGAGTCTGACGGGGACCGACTGTCCGGAACGTGCAGAGTTCTGATAACGTAGCGACGCATCCGTCTCTTTTTTATTCAAAGTGACACAGAAAACAAACGGCCAGCTAGGGCCACATGAAAATCCAGACCCAGCCATTTGTAGGACCACAGACCCAAGCGACGGCAAACAGTGCTGTGCGTACCTGGGGGTCCATCCTGAGGAAGGTGTGAGGACCTCTGCTGCTCCACGTCGACCTTTTAAAGGTCTTGCTGTGATAAAAGTGATAGTAATCGTCCAGGTTTCCGATCTGCAAAGCAAGAAGCAGACTGTCATTGGTTAAAGCAGTTCTACCAACAGCTTCAAAAACCCTCCGCCCCACAACAACCTGGGACATTCCCTCCGCGATGGCCCTGCTCACGGCCCCAACACCTACTCCGTGTTCATCAACTCCACGGGGCTGGCACGCTCCTCCTGGGGTAAACGGCGCTCGGCATGCCGACAAAGCACCCATGCCACCCAAGCTCGGCGCCTGCACAGCCGGCGAAGCTGTTCAGACGTGAGTTAAATGTTCATTTAGGGTCAAGCATCCCTGAAGTAGCTAAGTTAGTGTCAAGTCAGGTTTGCACCAAAATATTCATTTATAAACAAACTCCGTCCTCTCCGCCTCATGGGGAAACTGAAGTATCTAAGGATGAACATTCGCTCCCGAGTGTGAGGAAGCCAAAGAAAACAGCGGCTCCATCTGTTCGGGGTTGTGCAAAGGTCAGACGGGAACATGCACACGCCCGTGGCGCCCGCCTCTCTGCGAGGGGCGGTTGGTCGGGACAGACTGTAGCCTGAGGGCGGGGGGGGGGTGCCGAGGATGACTGTGGCCACCAGGACGGGTGGCCCTCGCTGGCCCTCATGGCTGGTGACCCCTGAGCGTCGGGATGCTGTGGGCAGACCTGCTCCTTGTCCTTCGCTGGTAGCTGCAAACGGCTCGGTGGCCTCGCCATCCTCGAGGGAAGAGCTTTTAAGTGGAGATGGACCAAGTATTAAGGAGACCGCCATGCTACCCTCCTGGGGTTGAGCCCCCCGTTTTTTTTCTAGTTTCTGATTAAGGGGTGAATTTACGACGAGCTGTCCCTACAGAGCAGTTCCAAGTGGCAAACACCAGCACAGGCTTCCAGGCTGACGAAGCGGCTGCACACCCTGCTCCTCCATCGAGCGAGAATGCTCGACCCCCCATCTCCATCCGTACCTGCGACCCGGGGATGGCCTGTTCGCCCCGAGTGTGCCCGATTCGCGACCCCCACACACAGCTGTTTCGTCTGCTACAACCTGACCCCACGATTGCTGATGGCCCAGGCAGATGCCGGGAGGTGAAGACTCCCTGGGTGCCCACATCCCCCACCAGAGGGCAGGGCAGATGTGTACACAGAGCGCCCACAGCCCGCACGTGCCGACTGCCCACTCCGGGGTTCAGGAGATGCGCCCCAGTCCGTGAAATAGAGAACTTTCTTCTCCACCTCAGCTCGCTCCGACCACAGGACGTGAAATACTAGGACAGCCGTGAGGACCGAACGGGGACCATCCGCACAGGGCCCGGGTTAGGGCGCTGCGCAGACGCTGACTGGCGCCGGACCCGCCCCCACCTGTCCGGTCCTGCCCGAGGCCTTCCGCCCCCCACCTGTCCCGATGCTTCGGCTTCCGGCCAGACCCAGGGCTGCACCCCGACTCGAGCTCGTCCTGTGGGGGACCCGGGCTTGGTCCCTCCGTGACTGAGTTTCCTCATGAGAATAACGGCACATGACGGGCTCCTCCGAGACCTGACGCGCGTGGCGGTGGCGGGGCAGGCGCCTGGCGGGCAGCAGGCGCTCGGGTACGACCTCAGCTTGTTTTCTACCTCGACTTTCTCCCTCACGTGGGCCTCGCTCTCGTGGCCCCGTTTTGCACACGGCGCTTTCACCCCCCTCCCGCGGGTGTCGCCGTGCTCACGTCTTCGGCAGAGCTGGCCGCTGCCCCGGGAAAGCGTCCCTCACGTGGGCCGATGTGTCACTGAGCAGCGGCGGCTCCGCGACGGGCCGCGGCCGCCGGCGTCCCTGCGCGTGCCTCACGCTGCTGTTCTTTCACGTCTGGGGCATCGGAGTCGGGTCCCGCTCAGGGACACGGAGGGGCACGGGCACAGCTGTCAGCCCGGCCCCGCCTCAGCTGCCTTTCTCCAGAGACCCAGCTCGTCACACGGCCCAGGAGGTCGCTCTCGCCCGCCTGGCTCTCTGATGGCCGCCGCTGGCACCGCGCCGTGCCGCCCGTGGGCCAGCGCTGAAGGATGAAGGTGGCAGAGCGGGAGGCGCGCGTGCCTGACTGCGCGTGACACACGGCCCTGCATCAGTCACCGTGGCTCCGACCGGGGGCCCTCCGGGCGCAGCCCCTCCCTGACCCCGGTGTCTCCTTCCCCAACTCGAGGGGCCACTGCTCCCGGTCCCCGCCACCTTTCTGACATAACCGGGCAAAGTGACTCTTGGGTGTGGTCACTCGTGGGGACGTGGCCACTGGCCCGGTTAAACATGAAGGTCACCTGCCGGCCCCGTGGCCTGTCAGCCTGGGGCGGGGGCAAGAGCCACGAGACGGCCCCGCGTCACAGACGTGGAGGCCGAGGCGCAGGGGCTGGGCCCACGCTCTACTCGGAGGCTCCCGAGTCCAGACCAGCAATCTCCCCATCCCGTCCGCAGCCAGACAACCAGTGACACCGTTGGACACCAAATGACATACACGAACACAAAGTGAGGTCTGGGATTCTTGCTACAATGTCAGGGCCAAACCACCGAGAGCAGAATCACAGGAAGACAGAGGTGTGGGTGGCGTGAAAACCTCCATGGCGACCGTCCGAGCGAGGGGTCTTCTCACCAATGGACGGCGGCACTGACGGTGGACCGGCCCCCGCTCAGCTGCCCTGAGCGGCCGGGGCTGCGGTCCCCCGGCCACGACCTGGGTGGCGTGTCCGCCAGGCCTCATGGCTTTCCAGCTGGGGTCTGGGCGGCCTGCCTCTGTGGACACAGACCGTCTCCGGTCACCCAGGCCACCCGCCAGCCCCGCTCAGCCCCGAGCCCGGCCGGAAGCTCCATCTGCAACTCAGCAACGACGCCGCTCGCCGGGCCGAGGGCTGTGTTTTTCCCTTTAAGTCGCAATAGAAATCGCGGTCGTGCTTTATCCTCTTTCTCATCCACGTGTTTTCACGACTCAGGGCCCCCGCTTAGCACAGCGCCCAGAACACCTGCCGGGGGCGTCAGGCTCACGTCTCCTCCCTCACGCTGAGAGGGAGTGACACACGGCAGCCGGCGAAACTGGCCACGTCGTTAAAATGCCATGAGCAACCGCCGCGAGATGCTCTCGGCCAGACACAGGAAGGAGTGAGGTCAGGAAGCCGCAGCGAGGACGGCCGAGGCAGGATCCGCCGACGGACGTCCAGAAGCATCTAGAACTACGCACGCGGCACAAGGTGTGGACGCGCGAACGGCTGCGGCCCGCTCCCGGCTCCGCACCGCACGGCTGGGGCCTGCGGCGTCAGCTCCCGCTACAGCCCATGAGGGGGCGCGGGGGCGGCCGCGCCCCGTGCAGGCGGGGAGACTGAGGCACGGGGGGGCAGCACGGCTGGACTTGCACTCCTTCGCCACCAACTGTGCCCCCGACACGCGGGCGCCGGTCCCGCCCGGCCCGTCTCGGCTCCTGTCCTCACAGCGGGTCGCTCACTCACCAGCAAGAGTCTCACCACGTGTGCACGTCCCCTTCGCCCGACACGGTGACTGTGAACGGCTCTGCACGCCACGCCTGCCTCACGCCGCACGTCCGCCCGTGTGCGTGGGCATGGACGGGTACGTGTGTGTTTACACCTGTCAGTGCGTGTGCACATGCACGCAGTACGTGTGTGGACGTGAGTGCTTGTGTGTGTGTACGTATTCAGGTGTGTGTATGCATGTAGGTGTGTGTGGACGTGTGAGCATGTGTATTCAGGTGTCTATGTGCATGTATGCACATGTACTGACACGTGTTTCTGTGTACACGCATATACATACAGACGTGTGTGTATATTACATGTATGTGCATGCTCAGACACGTGCGTATGTTGACAGCTGTGTGTGTTCACACGAGATCCATGAATAAAGGCAGGGGGCGTGTCGCTCCCCACAGCTCTCATGCCCGAGGGCACCCCCCTGCTGTGACCCTCCACATCCCGAGCTCACCGCCCCAGCCGGAACCAGCGACGGCTGGGCAAACCCTCTGTGGGCTGGGCGGCCCCAGCGCTGCCCGGCCGTCCCGTCCATGTCTCCTCGTTCCCGGGGTGTCACTGTGCCTGACGTGCATGTCCCCATGACTCCTGCCACGACCAGCAGCCATCCTTGGCCCAACGGCATTTTGTCACCTCACCATCCCCAATCTGCCCCCCGCCCGAGGAGTCCCACGTCTTGATAAGTGGCACCACTATCCTACACAAGCGTCCTGTACCACCAAGCCCTCTGGAAGGGACCGCGGACGGCTCTCACGGCTGGCTGCGCCCCGGCGTCCCCACCCCACTGTGGCAAGCCCAGCCCTGTGCCCTAGCTGTCCCTCGGCACTGCTCGGGGGCGGGGGGGTCCACGAGTGGACCAGGGCCTGGCCCCGCCAGCACCCCATCTTCTAGCGACACCTGCTGTTTCATGCTCATGCCAGGCGCCTCAGAGCAAAACAACTACCTCCACTCCATTCCTAACCATCACCTCACTGTTGCCACCATCAGGAAGCCCTCCGGGACCTCCCGGCTCTGGTCTGCACACACATGGCTATCACCACCCACTGCACGCCTTCGCTCTCTCCACTGCACGCACCTCAAAAGCAGGAACTGTCACCTGCAAACCCTTGATGTCCCATGAACTGCAGGAGCTCAAACAACAGTGAAAGGAACAGACTTCAAGCAGTACTGAAGACACGGTTCTTCCCTTTCCACTTACGTACGTGTGGTCGCCCAGCCCAGTCCTGAGTCCGGGGGCAGGGCCCACCAGACCCCTGGCCTCCTGGCCCTGGGTGGCTGTCTTGCCTTGGGGCTCTCCCTGGCCCCCTCCCAGGCAGACTGTGGGGTCTGGCAGTCCACCTACCCAAGGTGGGGCCCCTCTGAGCTCCACTCCCTGGGCTGCCCGGCCCTATGCCCTTCACGCAAACTGGCCTTGGGGACCACAAGTGGGGTGGGCGTAAACCTCTGCAAAGCCAAACAAGGGCGGGGCGGAAGCCAGGGTGAGGCCTGTGCCAGGTGAGGCCTGGGCCGGGGACGTTGACAGGAAGCTCTCTGACCATGCTTCCTCCTGTAAGTGTGAGTACAGCCAGGTCAGACGTGAGGTCGGAGGGGTCCTCAGTGGGTGCTGTACAGCCTGTCCAACCAGAGGAAGACGAGAGACCACTTGGCATTTTTGTGATCCCAAGAAAGGGGCAGGGGAAGCCCCATCTGACTTATCACGTTTGATTTGCAGCAAAGAGGCCACATCTACCCCAAATGACGTTCGATCGTTCCAAATGTCCAGCCGCCCACTCAGCTCGCCACCTGGCCAGGCATCAGACGCAGGTGCAACTCCCTAAGGCCTGGAGCCGGCAAACTGGGCCAGGGGTGGGGGAACGAGCATAGACTTTGCTCAGGCCACAGAAATGCCACCTCCCTCCCAGGCCAGCAGCTCAGTCTGCCCAGCAGAGCGGCTGATAAGCAGCCACAAAATGTCACAATTCAAGGTCTCAGAAATGAAGGGGCTGTAGACGAGGCTTCTGACTTTGCAGAAATAAATTCACTTCACACTCCCAAGCCTGGCCAGCCAGCTCGCCGCTGTGGTGAGTGGCGTCTTCTGAGGACCCAGGTTTTGGGGGAGAATCTATGTTTAAAAGTCATAGGCGTCAGACTTCAGTTATATGATCTTATTGATCCCACTTGGTCTGCTTAAGAAAAACATAAATAATTAGAGCCTATAAAAACCTACACACCAAATTAATTCTTTCTCTAGTGACTTCCGCCCAAAGAAAGTTATAAATATAGATGGCCACTGAACCTATATTTAACCAGCATTGGGTTACCTGGTATTTATAATTAAGGAAGTCCAGGAGAGAGAGAGAATGGACATCTTGTTGTTATTTTTTAAAGCATTAAAAAAAAAACTGCTTCCCACTTCAGTCACATACACACATAGCAACATTCTGTACTGCGATAATTATAATTCTGACCCAAGTAAAGATTATTACACAATTTCCTAGTCTCCTAAATTTGCTCTCTTCGACACGTATTCACCCAAAGCATGCAATTAAGCTGAAAAATTTTTAAAGTTTTACTCAGTAAACTTCATTTTCTCTTCCCTGAGGCCGCCAAACCCAGCGATCTGGCTTGAGATGAGGACGTTTAATTTACATGCCTGCCTCAGCCTTCAACATCCATAGGGGCCATCTGAAAACTCTGCGATCTTCACTGTGAAGACCTTTGTTTTAAACCATTCACTGGTTAAAAGTTTTGGGTTTTTTTGTTGTTGTTGCTGTTAGTTTTCTTTTTTTTCTTTTTATGGCTATCTGGAATTAGTCATCTTACCGGACTTTGACACCCAACTCCCCTTCGTGTTCATTTTTGCTGTTTTTGTTTTGGTTGGAAAGCACAAAGCCTCCTCCTCCTGAAACGACTTGGTCCTGAAGGTGTCACTGCACGTGGCTTCTCGGTGTCGGGGCAGAAGAGGAAGGGGAGGCCCGGGGGGGCCCAGGCTGGGGGAGGTGCTGGGCGGGGGTCCTGGGCCAGGGCAGAGGGCTGCCCGCCCCAGGTGTGGGAGCCCAGACAGGCTGCAGAGGGTGTCCTCACAGGGGTGCGGGACACGGGACAGGCCGGTGACCCTCGGGGGTGCAAATAAGGTGTGGTAACTGGGGAGGACAGCAGGTGGCTGATTTCTCCCCGCTGGAGAAGGTGCATGGAAGGGGAGACTAGAGAGGCCTCTGTGGTGTGGACCAGAACTGGGTTTCCATGTGACTTTCCTTTTCGATGTACACAGAGATACACGTAAATACATGTGCGTACGTGCGTGTGTGTGCGTGTGCGTGTGTGTGTACACAGACATACAGCCCATTGCTCCCATGGGACAGGCTGAGGGCAGCGACACCTCAACAGCAGCGAGCCCACCCAGAGCCCAGGTCTTGGCTTCTAAACACCATTTTCTACCAAGAGGACCCAGGGCTCCTTGGAGAAATGGCTGAGTCCACAGTCAGGGCGGGAAGTGTAAGAGGCACCTGGAAACCACATCTGGGCAGAGCGGGATGTGGGGACATGTCACGTGTCACGGGGACACAGGAGCCAGGCTGATGGGCCAAACCGGGCACACGCGGAGCAGCAAAACAGTCACTCTCGTAGGTTATATGATCCATGAGTAAAACAGGAAACTATGAGTCCAAACCTAACTAATAATAAATTTCGAGTTTCACAGGAATGGGCTATTTTTACTTAAAGTACCGCTCCCCAAAATATTCACTAATTACAAGAGGGAAAAAGAACCTTTGCAGGGCAAATCCAGGCAGAAAAACCCCCCTCATCAAGTGATCAGTAACAGTGTCACCAGCAACAGGGGCGCTGAAGTGCAGGCTCCGTGGTCAGCGCCCTGAGAACTCGGTGTCATTTCCGGGGGGCTGCTGTCACAAGTGAAGAACCTCAATCTCACCATGAGCAAAGAGCAGCCAAACCCAAGTGCAGGGACACTGCACAAAATGGCTGGCCTGAGGCGGGAGAGCGCCGGGTCACGAGCGGCGGGGACTGCTCTGGAAGGGGGGGGGGGGCCGGGCCCCACGGAGCTGGGGAGGAGCGGAACCACCCCGTTCTGCTCGCCCTGGACTCTGCGGCCGTGACATGTGGTCGATCTCGACGACGGAGCTTCTGGCGCCCCACCCCTGCTGCCCCGGGCCAGGCCCCGCTGCCCTGGCTCCAGTCTCAACCCGCGGAGGGGCCCTGAGGGCCACATGTCACTGCACGGGCCCTGTCCTGTAAACCGCAGCAACCGGCGAAAGTGACGGGCGTGGCGACCGGATGGTGGCACCGTGTCGCTCCCCGGCGTCCACAGCTGTGCTGCGGCCCCATAGAGACCGACCCATCGATGGGAAAGAAGCCCCAGCGTGGGGGGCGGGGGGGCTCAGGAACGGCCACCAGCCCGCCCACCTTGCCAGCGACGCAGGGCCACGGCCCGCGGGCTGCTCTCGGGCGCAGACGACCCCTGCACTCAGGAGGCTGCTGGGCCCCGGTCCCCCAGGCCACCCCGCCCCGTGTGCCCCATGACGGGCAGAGGGGGCGGGTGGGACGTGGGGAGCCCCCTAGAAAAGCTGCCATCCTGCCTCACACGAGCTGTCCTAACTTTATTTAAATGGTGTTCTAATAACGTCTGACATTTTCACCGTCACCCACATGGCGTGGGCCTGGCACTGGGGGCTTCAGGCCCAGCTCCAGGCTCTGCTGCCCACAGAGGTCAGCAGCTTCCCCTTCCTCTCCAAGCCCCCGAGACACAGGGGCCAGCCTTCCCCACAGAAAGTCGATTCTGGAAAATTCTTCAGTGAAGACGAGCTTGGGGCACGCCAAGACCTGCTCCCAGCGTGAGTGTGGCCGTCAGCACAGGCCCAGCGGGCCCCACGGGGTCCATGACGCCTTCCGGGCACCCAGAGAGGGCCAGGCCTGCATGTGGGGGCCCCGGAGGGCACCCAGAGAGGGCCAGGCCTGCGTGTGGGGGCACGGGAGGAAATCGGGGGGCGAGAGGTTTACAAAAAACGAAAGGGATCTTTGTCCTCAAGGAAGCACTGCTTAAAATTCAAACGTCAATATCTAAAACACTCCCACTTGAAATCACTTATCCTAAGAGAAATTCAAAAGCATTTTAGAAAAATTAATCTTCAAAATTTTCACTCTCAAAAATAAACGGCTCTTATACCTTGAAGACGTGAAGGCATAGACCCGCAGAGGCTGGAGAGGCCCAAACACCCACCAGCAGATGCGGGTGAGCAAACTGGGGTTCCGCTCAACAGTGGGGTGTCGCTCAGCCTCAAAGAGCAAGGGAACCCCGGCTCAGGCTACACACGGACGGACCTGCTGAGTGAAATGAGCCAGTCACAGGAAGATGGAAACTGCACGATTCCCTCATGCACGGTGACGGGTCACATTCGCACAGGCAGAAGCAGACAGTGGTGGCCAACGGCGGGGGCACATGGGGGCCAGCGCTCCCCCGGGGTGTGGCTTCGCTGCGGGGAAGTGAAGCTGGGGGGGCTTCGCAACACTTTGACCGTGCTTACTGACACTGAGCAACACGAAACACAGTAAGATGGTACATTTTATCACGTATATTTCACCATGATAAAAAAACGGTATCCCTTCTACATTCTCTCCTCCTGTTTCCTGGGTCATGCAGGGTGCCTGGGACCTCAGCTCCGGTGACAGCAGAACATGGAGGTCTGACAGGAAGAGGGTGCGGCCAGCCCCAAGGAGCAGGGCACGCTGGGCTCCAGGCGGCTCGCGCCCTCCTGTGTCCCTCTGCAACGTGGTCTGAGAGGAAAGGGGGACACCAGGAAGGGCATGGCCATGCCCTGGGGCGCAGCCTGCGCTCACCCAGCGCCATTGTCCCAGCTCCCTTCCATCCGGACACCCAGCCCAAGCGGCCGCCTAGGAGGCCTGCTGACCAGGCTGCCCTGTGACCAGGCTGCCCTGTGACCAGCCTCTTCAGCCGACCTCTTGGGGCCTTGCTGACCGGGACGGGCGGGTCACATTTTGTGAGGAGATGGAAAACATTAATCTGACTGCATCTGTGCCCAAACTCCATGATGCCAATCAAACACAATCGTAAAGAGAAACATGTGCTGTCATTTGGCTCCTGTGACTCAACCCACGCGCGTAATGAGAAGTGGAGAAGCCGCCGGTGCAGGAGCTGTCGTGACGCACCTGCTGGAGGCGGCGCGAGGGCCACCCCTGCCCGGCGCAAAGCACAGCCTGGTCCACGAAGGCGGCGCAGGCCGCTGCGCGGTGGTGCCCTTGGGCCTCAGGCCAGCATGCGGGACTTCCGTGTTGCGCTCGGGAACCGGCTCTGGCCCCCGCCGGCCTGGGTTTCCCCTCCCAAGGAGGCGCCGGACCAGCTTCTCTCCGCCCTCCCAGGCTAACGCCAGGGCTTGCGGAACAGCTGCCAAGAGAGACTTTTGACAGAACTTTCCTATTCAAAGCAAGACTCAGAGTCACGAAGTCGTGGGCGAGGCGTGACTGCAGGGAACGCGGGAGGGACAGCTCCTTCCCGTCTCTGCCCTCGGTCCCGGCCCTGGTTCCCCAGGACGCACGAGTGACAGCGTCTTGTGAAGCAGGGACCAGATGCACGCCAACCACAGTCATCGGCTCTGCGGTCACTTCCACGTGCGTTTACTGCTGGCGACTGCTGGGCAGCTGACTGCTCGCCCCCGTGCCCGCTCACCAAGCATCTGAGCCTGAACTGGCACCACTCCAGGTGTGGGGACCAGCGGGCTCACTCGGGCCCACGACCTACCTCCGGTGGAGAGGCCCACGGGAGTGACAACCTGCCCAGCTGACTCTAAGACAGGAATAGGGACACACGTTCGGGAGGCTGGTGGGCCGCCCTGGACAGAATTTCTGTCTTCTCTGCCAGGCTGTCAAGGAGGGCGGCCAGGTGGAGAGAGGAAGGACCCCGGAGACGAGCACGGGAGGCTGGGCAGGGGTGGCAACAAAGGGACCCCAGTCATCCCTTCCACGGATCTCAGGGGACACGCCGCTGGGACCCCAAGTTGTGACCTTGGGCCTTGGAGCCAGGTCTGAATTCCAGCCCTTCTGTTCCACTGGAAAGCAACTCCGGGCCAGTCCTCAGGCTCTCTGAGCTGCCATCTCCTTTCCACAGGGCGGGACAATAGCGCCCCATGCCCCGTGGCTGCTTGGGAGGGTGAAGGGGGCACAAGGCGTGGGAAATGCCCACGAGGGGTGCGGGGCCTGGCGCGGCGGGCTGTGGTCCCGGGAGCCTGCTTCGTGTTAGCGCTGGCAAAAATAACATGCATCTCGCTTTGTGGGGAAACAGCGGACGCGACAAGGCCAGGCGCGAAGTCATCAGGTAACGAATCCCGTTTGCCCTTAGGTTTCAACTAAGAAAGAAGTGTCCTTTACTGCTGGTCCCCTTGGGGAAATAACCCCACCTAGACAGAGCCCAAAAAGCTCAGAGTGACTGTCGCCCTGCTGGCCAGGCCTGGGCGGGGCTGTGCTCTGCTGTGGACGCCGGGGAAACGCGGTGGCGCCCGGCATGGCACGTGATGCCCCGTCCTGACCACCGCCGGGCCGCCATTTATCAACTACAAACTGAGGCTGCAATACACGATTAATTCCAGGCCGAAGCATTTTTTGAAGTTCTAGACTTCTGATTCTGCAAAACGAAATCACGTCTCATGTCATCTGTCATGTTCACAAGTCTGTGAAGACAAATTCACTCTGGGCGAGAGCCACTCACTGGGTCCTTTCACACTCTGTCTGATTTACGGTCACCTCCTGGAGTTGAGAACCGGTATTTCCAACACTCTCCCTGACTGATACTCAAGGCCATGTTCCCTTGACAGGTGGGGCTGGGTCCAGCAATTCTTCAGGTGACCTGCAACGCAGTGGTCACAGGCCTGCTTGCAAAGGGCTCAGCAGCTTCACAAGCAGGGTGATCAGTGAGGACCTGGTGTGACCAGGCTGGCTCCGGCCCCTCCCAGATAACGACTGGCAAAGGCACTCCACCCTGCCCCCAGCCTCGCCCAGCACGGTCCCTATGGGATGCCGGGGGGGGGGGGGGGGGGGGGTGGAGACAGGGTGAGGCGAAGAGAATGTGCCACACACCCAGCAGACACCAGCACTGTGGTTACTTCCCTTCTCGACCTGTAGCTGGAAGGGCTAGTTCTTCCCGTTTTTCAAGAAAAGCTAGGAATTTAGATTTCCTAGCTGAAATCTCCCAATGTTTAAATGCTGATAATGATTCCAATTTTCTAAAACCATTCCAGTCTAAATAAAATGCACCCGGGGCGCTACAGGCAGTGCCCAGGCCTGGTGTGGCCTGGCTTCCTGAGGGACCCTCGGTAGCCCCGAGCAAGGCGGCGGCTGTGCCGGCCCATCTGTGGCCCACCTGGCATCTGCAGTGACCAAGCCCGCCCTGAAGCGGACAGCGCTGCCTCCTAGGGCTCTCCAGACCCCAGCACCCCAGAGTGTGTCTCGCCAAAGACTTCAGAATTCTGGGTGGATCTGACCCGTCCAGACACTTTGTCCTGCTGCATTTCTCCCTGGGACAACTACAGACACAAACCTGGTCCCATCGTCACTCAGACCCCCAGTGGTGAGTCTAACCGTGCATCGTGGCGTGTCTGACTCCTTTCTCTCCGCATCCAGGCTGAGGTGTGTCACTTTCGTTAGGTCCATCTGTGTCTACATAATTTTCCACATTCGCCTTGCTTGGGAAAAAAACAATTGCTTTCCATTTAATCTGGTCACCCCTACAAGCCCAAGTCCTTTCCTCAAGGACTCCCTCACTGCCTGGCTGTTCACTGCCAGCAGGGCGTGGCTGGGATGCCACATGCCCAAGCCTCAGGGTTGTGGACGTGGTTTTTCTCAGCCAAGGAAGAAAGGCTTTGGGATACAAGGAAAAAAAAAAAACCTCTAGAACATAACTTGTTCGACAGGCCATCCTGTCCACACTGCCACCTTGCTCTTGGCGTCTGGAGACCCCAGAGTCTGGACTGGCTGTAAGAAGCCCCAGGCTGGCCAGTGCCTCATACACCTGCTGTGGTCACTAAAATGGGTCCATGAAGAAAGACAGGACATAACGAGCAATGAGGAGGTGGGGGTGTTGGATCCCTCACACGCTGCTGGACAGACCGTAAAATGGGGACGCACTGTGGACAACCTTCAACTTCTCAGCAGATCAGAGTCCCCACCCCAGCGAGCCCACCCCTTGATACGCAAAAACCCTGTCCGCGAAGGTTCCAAGCAGCGTTATTCACGATAGCCAAAAAAGTGGATTGACAGACAGAATACCAATATACTGGTTTATCCACACAGTAGAAAATTATTTGGAAATATAACGAATGAAGTACTGATAAATGTTACAAAATGGATGAACCTTGAAAACACTCAAAGTGAAAGAAATCAGCCACAAAAAAAGACTACACTGTATGATTCCATTACAGGGAAGGTCCAGAATAGGCAAATCTACAGCAACAGGAAGTAGCTTAGCTGTTGCCTGGGGCTGGGGGCGGGGGCTGGAAGGGCGGGGAAGGCTGCTAATGAGTGTGGGGTTTCTTTCTGGGTGATGAAATGCTCTAAAGCTGATTACAGTGATGGTTGCACAAGTCCATGAATATGCTACACTACACGGAACTGTACACCTTAAAATAGATGAATCATATGCTAAGTGAATTAAATCTTAATAAAACATGTTTGGCAAACAAAAGGTTGGTACATATAATTATGTAAAAGTTAATTTTTTGATTTAATCAGAAGAGACCCATAAAAGAATTCGCAAACTGGGAAATGCTACTTCCCACACTGGTTATGAAGGATTAGTATCCAGTTATACAAACTCGATCTTCCCGCCCACCCTTGAGCAGATGTGCGCCGAGGGTCACATACCAGGCTGCTCTTAGCAACAATGTTATTAATAAAATCACAAACATTCATTGTCAGGAGAATGGACAGATAGATACATTGTGATGTGTTGGCCAACAAATGATAGCAGCAGAGAAAACAAACGAAGCACATCAGGCCCGGCTGTGCTGAGCCTTAGAAATGCAGTGTTAAGTGAAAAAAAAAGCAAGTCCCAAAACACCACGCGGAGTATATCATCTTTATGGAGATCAAAAACAAAACCGAGCACCTCCTGTCTGCGCATGTCCACACCTATGCCGCACACACTGTTTGGACAGTGGTGATGGGGGGGTGGGTGTGGAGAGGTGGGGGCAGGGTGGCAGTAAATTCATTCATTAAACAGGGAGGTGGCTCTAATGCCTTAGCCACCTACCTAAGCAGATCCAACCTGAACCTGTGAACGCCTCACGGTGATGAAATCAAAGCCTGATGGCCGATCACAAACAGCCAAGTGGGCCTTCCCAAAGAAGGCACCGGTGCGCACGGCCACTCAGCTCGGGGTGGGGAGAGGCGCCTACTTCACGCGGCGGTGTCAGGAGGCCACAAGGTCAAGCACCTGGCGAAGTTGCTGGACCAGCACGAGTTTGCCATCCCACTGCCCCCTCCTCATCGCTTTGACTGGCACGGTCCACGCCGTGTTCCCACGCAGAGTGGACGTGCGCCCCACTGCCCGGACCTCTGTCCCCACGCCTGCCGCTTCCAGGCAGCGCCCCGCCTCGCACCCGGTTACTGGTGCAGGCGTCTCCCTCACTGAGAGCAAGTCCTGAGACCAGGCCCGGGCCAGGCCGGGCTGTCTCAGTCTGCCACGTGTTCCCACAGCGGCCAGCTCAGAGCCCAGCATTAGCAGGCGCTCTCTCACCCCTCCCTCCTCCCCGCCCTCCTCCCGATCGCCCACGAGGCTGTGGAAGTGTCCAGCAGTCGCCGTGATGAGCGGCTGGCTGGTCCAGCCTGTTTCCAACCCTTTCTCTGCTGCCCGCCTCTTCTATAGAGGTTACAGAATCTAAAAATCCTCATTTCTCAGACTCCCTTGCAGCTAACATTGCCGGGGATGTAGCTCTGTGCCACGGGACGTCAGCACAATACCCCAGGGACGATGACCCTTCCTGAATGAAAAGAAAACACCTTCACTCTTCTACCTTTTTCCGCAGCCCTGCCTCCCAGCTGGAACTCGAACGTGCCGACCGCCATGCTGCGGCAGGCGACGGCCGTGAGGACAGAGGCCTCACTGCCGAGCATGGCGGAGTGCGTGACGGGGACGGCGCCAGGCACAGCGCTGACCCTGGGGCCCAGCTCCAGACCTGCTGTGTGAAATAAATGAGCCACTTCGGGACTCAGCCTCGGGGTTCACACCTGAACGCGCGCCTAGCTCGTCTGACGAAGCTCTGAAACGGGTGCACGCCATGTGCGCCCCCAGCAGGACGCAGACCGCCCGAGCTGCCAAGTCACTGCTTGAACGGCCGCCGTCTCACCACTGCAACTCTCAGCTCTCCCACCGGAAGGCGGGCCGAGCCCGCAGGACCCCACCACCCAGCCTTCCATGGCTCCTCCCAAAGCCAGGACAGAACCAAGCCCGGCGGCATGTGGGGCGGGGGCTGCAGCAGGTCCCGCCTGGGCTGGCGGGCAGGGCACGGACCACCAAGGCGTCCACACGGGGGCCTACGCAGAGCGTCTGTCATCAAGGAGGCCCATCTGCCGTCCACAGTAATTAATTCCCTTTCGGTTACAAAGGAGTTTAAGTCTACACTGTGATGGGACAGCCAGACAACTGCTGCCTGAGCGGGGTGACGACGACCATGCTGTACGGAATAATGTGCGGTCTGACACTCAGAGACGTTAAGCGGCTCCCCAACTACTGACCAATTTGTGGTCAGACAGACGAGAGTGTTAGGATTAGAACCAGCTCTTCCGATTCCGAAGCCCGCGTCTCTGCCACAGCCGTCAGATCAGAGGCACACATGACGCACGGAGTCGGCTCCCACCGGGGAGCAGCAGCAGAACCACTCGCCCGCCTCTGCCCTTTGGCCCCCAGAGTCCCGCCCACCCCAGCTCTTGCTCATTTAATGAGGACAGTCACTGTCCTGCGTGATGCCCAGACTGAGAAAGCATGGGAGTGGACCTGTGTCGTCTGTCATTAACAGTGAAGGCACCCTGCGGCCGCCACCCCAGGCTGCGGCTCCGTCATCCATCTCCACGCGCCCAGCGGAACCGAC
Organism: Eidolon dupreanum; assembly: GCA_028627145.1. NCBI lineage: Eukaryota > Metazoa > Chordata > Mammalia > Chiroptera > Pteropodidae > Eidolon > Eidolon dupreanum. The sequence goes on along the minus strand of CM053516.1, from coordinate 20,724,461 downwards.
ACGCACTTTTGTTTAATGCAAAGTTTTGTTTTCTTTTATCCTTGAGAGCATCCTTAACTAAATAATTCTGGTGATGGCCAGGGCCTGGCGGAGCAGGGGGCGTCGGTGGCGGGGACCGGGGCCTGGCGGCATGGGGGGCGTCCCACATGCTTCTGGGAGAAGTGGCCATGGGCCGGGCACCTGGCTCCCAGAGGTCACACTCTGCAGCCGGGTCGTCCGGACTCCGTAGACTGTGGCTCACTGGCTCTTTCTTGGTCCGATGTAACTTCTGCCTCTCCCATCCTAAGCTTTTCACATCAGCTAATCTTTCCCCACAAAAGACAAAAAGTGAAAGGAACCAGGTGTCTGAAGTGTTCCCCGTGACCCCTGCCACCGGCTTTGAGTTCCTCCTTCACAAACGGAGCTGTCCGGGTCTGGCCCCGACGCCGGACACAGAGGACATGCTCCTTCCTTCCCCCTTGGTCGCAATCGGCATGATGATGACATCAGCGTTAACAGGCACTGCAGGCCGCCAGTCGCTTCCATCTTCCAGTAGAAGAGCCGAGGCGCCGCGGCTGAGTCCTCGTCAGCAGAGACTCGCGCCTCCTCCACGCCGCCTGCACTGTCCCCTCAGAGGGCAGCCTGCTGCTTCCCCATCCGTGAGTTTTAAACTCCTTACTTTAAGGAATCCGCATTTATTTTTCAATTCATTCACTTTAAAGCGTTCATTGAGTCCAACTTTTCTAATGTCAGTGGCTATTTTGTGTCTCGTCCCTTCAGTGTGTCATCTAGGAATCCAAAACCCCTCGGTTTATACGCAGGAAGTTAGGCAACCTACTGACCGCCAGAACAGAGCAGGCGAATCGTGCCTATTTACCTATTTTATCATATTTAATACCTTTTATTTTGCCAATTCCTCTTAAAGTCCACTAAGTATCTAATTAATTTTATTTCCTCTTACGTTTCGTTTACTCGTCTTTATAACGTGACGAGTATAATCTCTATCTCTGTTTTCCCCTCGATGCTCTTCACTACGAAATATTTTGTTTCTGTTAACCAGGTCCATGTCATCGCCCACTTTTCCTATACTGTGGGCTCCAGGCCAAGTTTCTGAACACGGTCACATCCTTCCCTGGGTACCAAGACTGTCTTCTCATCTTACCATTGTTCCCTAGTTCATTTAACACCCTTCCATTTCTGTTATGTGTGGTGTGTTCCAAGTTTCACATCCCTCTGGCATCCATTTTAATAGAATTAGGAGAATCTATAAATAAAAGCAGCCTCATAGAATAATGCTCTCGTTCTTCTTCCCTGTTCCCACCCCGCACCCCACACATGCCCTAAACCTACCAGCAGATCAGGGGCTCCCCTCCCTCAGGCAGGGGCTCCCCGGCCACCACCTGTGACCTGGAACAGCCCCTGAGAGACAACATGGTGGCTGGACTTAGACACCCGTCTGCAGGGCGGCTGCTGGTCCTACAACTTGATAACTCAACAGATGCTGAAATTCTATAAAAAGTCAATAATTCAAATCCGGGAACTAGAAAAACACACTGCAGAGCAAGGCCGGGAAGAGAGTGAGCGGGCAGGCGGGCGATGGACCGGGGCGGCGGCAGGCGCATCTTTCCTCCACGGGGGACGGCAGGCCATGGGCCTCCGCTCACCTGCATTTCCTGGGAGGTTTCTCCCCAGCGCCGAGGATCTCTCAGACCAGGAAAAACCAGCAAGCGAGGGGCCCGTGGAGCCACACTGGCCCTTCCAGATGCCAGGGTGACCCCAGAACACACCTTACAAGAGGCACATGCCCCCAAGCCCAGACTCCGTGGCGTTCTTTGTTGACGTCATTTGTCCCATTAAATCCCTTGGTTTCTAGTCCTTGTCTGGATACAAATTTATGATTATGTCTCCAAAACCAGCAGGGGACTGCCCCCAACCTCACCTGCCCCACTGCGACCCTAAGAATATTTTCCTCCCGATGTTTTATTATGAAAATTTGCCAACACACAGCAAAGTTGAAAGATTTGTAAAGCGAACACACCCACACACCTACCACCTCGATTCTCCCATGAACAGCATACCACCTCTCTCTCCACCCACCCACCCATCAATCCATCTTATTTTTGGAGCATTCCAAAGTAAACTGCAGGATCAGTACGTTTCTCCCTAAATCCTTCAGCACACACGTCATAAATGGAGAATTAAATATTTGCTTATAGACTTCCTCTCTTGAAGGAAAATGCACATATGATGAAATGAGCAAATGTTAATTAAGCGTCTGTGATGCTGGTGAGCGCCTGCGCCTGCGTGACCCGAACCCCGTCGAGGTGCAGAGCCCTGCTGCCCCGGGCTGTCCCAGCGAACGCCCGCCTCTGTGGATCAGTTTTTATCCTACCGTGTCGGTTGTGCCTGTTCTAGGACTTTCCATGAACGGACACAGATAGCTCTTTTGTGTAAGGCTCATTTCGTGCTGTAGAGCATCTATTGAGACTCACCCCCCTCGCCGTGCACACGGGCTGTCTGGTCGTCTTAAAACGTGCCCATCCTCCCTTTCTGTGGCCTTTAGTGTGTGGCCTCTTTGTGGCCCCTTTGTGTCGGTCACTAGGGTTACAGCACAGGGACCGTGTGCCTCCTTGGGGCATTCTGTGTCTTTCTAAAATTTACTTTTAATAAATCTTTCCTAAATCGCAAAAAATAAAAATACATAAAATAAATAAAACGTGCCCATCCTATGAATTCGTCACGCTGTTTATCCGTTCTCTTACTGATGGACCCAAGGACCTTTAATGATTGTGATAAACAAGCTGAATGACCCAGGAAACCCCATAATCTTCTAGAGGAAAGAAGCCACACAGAAGCAGACCTCAGATTGTTGAGGAGCCAGCAGGGGGACAGGTGACACGCTCTGATTAACGGAAGGCTTTTGGTTTGAGTCTCTCGTCAAAGCACTATGAAGCCACAGTGCCAGGTCCTGCTGGCCACAGGAAGGCCCGATCACAGCAGTCAACATGTTGTCGTTCGCTACGAAAGGCTGGCGCAGAAATCAAACTGGGCTCGATGCAAATGAACCTCCCAGAAAAGGCCTCAGGACTAAAGCCCGCCAGTGAGAAGGAACTGGGCGGGTTTGGTGAGGGGCTGGTTCCCTCCAGTCCACACCCATTGTCCCTACTGATTCTGAGCATCGCTTTTGTGCCCATGGTGCATGCAGAAACACGGCCCTGTCTCGAGACTTGCCACCTGAGTCGTGCAGCCTGACCACACGATTCAGATAAAACACAGACAGCAAGGGGAGGAAGGTGGCAGCAGATGCACGGACGAGGTTCTTTGGCCTTTGGGGAAGAAAGGTCTCAATGTCGGCATCTGGTCATTGAAAGAGGTCAGTGTGCTAGAGAAACCCGGGCGGGACAGAGAGACCCAGGCAGGGGAGACACCCGGGCAGGGGAAAGACCAGGTAGGGGAGACACCTGGGAAAGGGGAGATACATCCAGGCGAGACAGAGACAGTCGGGCGGGCGCTGGGCGGCTGCCCTGCGCGACGAGCCCAGGCTGGCCGTGCTGTCCGCGTGACCACGCAGCAAGCACTCTGAGTTACTAACTTCAGAAGAGGAGCCCATTGCTGGAAAGTAAAACCAACTTTTGGTAAGACCCGCAGCCTGGCTCGCAGATGGGCCTTCTGTAGCTCTGAGCAACCATTAAACTTCTGACACAAGAAGAAAACACACAGCCGGGCTGTCTGTGAGTGAGCGTCAGCGTGGGAAGGGGAGCACTTCTTGCAGTCCGGTCCGGGCCGCGTGCTCAGCGACGCATGGGCCGCCCCGGCCTTCAGTCACCCGGCGCCCCTGAAGCGCGTTTGCTGTGAGAAGGAACTCATTTGGTTTGAAACGTTCCTGGTATGGCCAGATAGCAGAGGCAGATAGAAAACCACATTCTTTGAAAAAACAAACTAAAAAAGAAAAAAAACCTAGAAAGTACTAATGAGGTCATTTTGTCCAGGGACACGAAACTCTCCGGGAACAGACGGCGTCGATTCCCACGGATGGACGTTTGGACCTCGGGCTGAGCCGGAGGGCCGTGAGGGTCTTGCACCGGCCAAGCTCTGGCATGGAAACCTGTTTAGGCAGCTGAGATAAACCGCATCTGGCCCGTGGCTACAGTGCCACCTTCCCGAAGAAGAGAAGAGAGGAAGGGGGTATGCGGGATAAGGAGCTCATGGCCAGCAGAGTCGTGAGCGCACTCCACAGCGGCACAGAAACGACGTTTCTTTCTACAGAAATTAGGCTTCGCCAGGAGGAATGCGGGAAGGTTTTTGTTTGTTTAAGAAAATAGCAGATCGAGATGGATGTGGGACCAGGGATGAGGTGGCCAGAGCAAACTTGCTCCTCCACGTCAGAACCTGTCCTCAGACACGCCCAGGTCAACAGCAACCGAGACCAGGAGGCAGAGACCAGGCCCGTGGGTGGCAGGCAGGACCACATACAGCTGCTGAGAGGACACGCGGGCAGCTGACGCTGGCGCCTGGTGCATGTCACTGGGCGCGGCCGGCCAGCCACCTCTGCAACCCGCACCCCCACAGCACCAGCCCCCGGAGGCGCCTCGGCTGCAGGGGAGGACGCCCAGGGCTCCCACTGTCCTGCCTCTGCCCTGCCCGGCGCCCTCGGTCAACCCCATGCAGGCCATGCTTCCTGAACGTTTGGCCACTGGGGGCCACCAGCAGGAGGCTGCTTCCTCCACGGCTCCCGCTCCCACGGGCTCTGTCAACCCTCATTTTCTCCCTTTGTCCCTTTGGGCAAGGTGGGCAGCTGCTCCCTGCCACCGTGGGTCCCTAGGGGCCTCAGCACCCTTCACTGGTCCCTCTGCCAGCTCGCAGCCCTGGAAGTCCCCCTACGTGGCAGTCTCTCTGCCTGAGCCACCACGGGGCTGCTTCCCGCTAGGGAACACCTAGATCCTTCGCCTGTGACCCGTCTGCTGACACCCCTCCCTGCTCCCTGTTTCTCTGGCTGTCAAAATCCTGTGGACCCTTTAAGGTTTGGCCCAAGTGCCAGTGGGCGCCAAGCCACCCTGAGCGCCACGCGCTCAGCCCCACTCCCCTCCGTCACCCTAAGGCGTTTAGGTTCCATCTGGTGACTGTGTGACTTTCGTGACCCTGCCTGCGACCGTTACCAAAGTTCTTCTCTGTTGCAGGGTCCTGGCCGTGTTCGTCTTTGAATGACACTGAGGGACCAGCCCAAAGTCTTGCAAGCAAGTGGATTTCACTTCAGGGAAGAAGCGAGCAAGCCAACCTCGGAACAGTATTCAGAGAAAAGTGGCAGGTGGCAGAAATATCTGCAATGTACTTACAAACAAGGAGTTAATATGCACAAAATGGAGACAGCACCTACAAATGATTAAGATAAAAGATGATCCGATTGAAAATGGGCAAAAAACATAAATAGGCAATTCAGAGAAGAATTAAAACGACTAACAACTTTATGAAGAGGCATTTAACTCGAATGATAATTAGAAAAAAAGCTAATGAAAACAACCACGAGATTTTGTTTTCTTCCGTAAGAACTGGCAAATACTACAACAACAGACCGGCTTTGGCCAGAACTGGTGAGTGCCTTTTTGTACACTTCTGGGGCAGTGGGCGCCGCCCACCTGGAGAGCCACCTGCCAGCACCTGCCCCCATGCGACGTGCAGAGACACGTGGCCTCAGCCGTGCCCCCGGCTCTGGAGCGGACAGTCCTGGCTCAAATCTTGGCTCTGACACGCACGAGCTGTGCGGCCACGGGTGGCTTTGTCAAGCTCCCTCGCCTGGTGTCCTCGTCTGGAAAATGCAGATAATGCGAGCACCTGCCTCCCTGGGTTTCTAAGAAGACTGAGTGAGTCCATGCCGGGGAAGCACCTGGAGAGTCACCCGGCACGTGGGGGCTGCAGACATGTCTGAGATCACTGTTTATTAGTGTGACTATTCTTTGCTTTTGCTATTATGCATCCTACAGAAATTCTCATACACGTGCACAGAGAGGCGTGGAAGAGGGTGATGACTGAGACATTCTTTATCATAAAACACCCAAGAAAATCAAAAGAACATGAATAGATAATGGTGTGACAATGTCACATCTGTAAAACAGCTTGAACTATTTATAACGAGGCTGATCTCCACGTAATAATGGGGATAGCTCTCTAATATGTATTGTTGGGCTAAGAAAAGCTAGGACAGAAGGATTTGTCTATCACGGTGCCATTTATAAAAAGACCAGCCCCCCAACTCTACACGTGCATGTGTTTCTGAAACAGGACACGCGTTCATGGATGTGTGTGTGGACAGTGGTGGCATTTGGGATTTTTTTTCCTCTTTATACAAACATACTGTTTGAATGCTTTATCATGGGAGAATATTTGTATAATACAAGTGTAATTTCAGAAAATTAGAAAAATGTTCAGGAAAACCCTTAAAAGTTGAACTGAACTAATGTTAGCGAGTCCTGGTCCTTCTGTAGCTGGTGATGTAGGACTGGGTGGAGGGCGCGGCGGGGGTCAGGGCGTGTCAGCAGGGGGTGGGGGCTGACGGAACCCCTCCCACCCGCCCCACAGAGTGCTGAGATTCCAGATCCCCTGCGGCAAGGCCCACCTCCCCAAGGAGGCAGCAGAGTCCACTGATCAAACGCCAGAGGGAAGGTGAAGCAACTTATGGGCCAGACACTAAGTGATGAGCTGAGCGAGCGGCCATTAGAAATGACGCCACGGGGTAGCTACTGACTTGGGAGGGACGAGCTGCAAAACTGTGGCTTCCATTTGCATGACACATTTCCTGCACATGCGTGTGCACACGTTACATGCCGCGCACACATGTGCGTGTGTGCACGTTACACGCCACATGCACACGTGTGCACGCACATACAGATGATATATGCACACGCTCACATGCATGTGCACACACAGAGTTTAAAAGACAATAAAGGATGTGGTTCGAAGCCGTGGCTGCTGCTGGGTGTCGGGATCATAAGCGAGTTCCACAGCTCTGCTCTTTTCCATGATTTCCGGATTCTCCGCACGCGCCTGGCCCTTTCACACCACGCTGAGGAAAGCCAAGTGCGGACAGCCCACGGCTCGGCTGTGCCGCCACGCGCGCGGCCCCAGTCAGCAGGTCCTGGCGGTCTGCAGCATGTCTGGCCGGACAGTGTCACTCTCCTCCCACGGCAGGAAACACAGGGACCTGGGAGGCGGGGAGAGGTCCAGGGAAAGGCCCTGCCCCACGACCCTCAGACTCCAAGGAAAGAATGCGGCTGGCTGTCTTTGTTCTGCACAGATAAGCCCGGGAGTGAAAGCCCTGGCAGAGGCCTGATAAGGCCGGAGGGCCCTACAGGACGCCCTCGGCATGCACCCTCCTCTGCACCTCCCATCCGCCTCCCAGGCGGTGGCCGGCCATGCCACCTGCTCTCTGTAGCCTCTCCTACAGTGGACGTGGGCATAGACATGGGCTGTCTATGCAGAAGGCCTGGCTGTCTACACAGTCGTCCGGCTGGAAACCTTGCTGGGACTTGTACTAAGCTGCAGGAGGTCAGGGAGCCCCTCAGGGCTGTTGGCTCCGGCTGGGTGGGCTGGGTGACGAGGATCATACTAGGGCCTGGGGCGACAGTCACAGCAGGACAATGCAAGACCAGCTGGTGGTCAAGGCGGGGGCACTGGAACCCGGGGGCCCCTTCTAACGCAGCGCAGCCATGGGTACACCCGGGAGCTGGCAAGCTGGACGCAGGGACGAGAGGCTGTGCCCGAAAAGGGCCCGAGGAGGCAAACACGAGGCAAGACGCCGGACCACAGACGCCGTGCCTAGTGCCTAGTGTGGGGACAGACCCTCTCGCGCGCTGTGGCCCCGGGGCTCGGGAGCACGTGCAGGGTCGTGCAGGGTCGCAGACAGGCCGGAGGAGAGCAGACTCCCAGGCGGCCGTGCGGGGGAGGGGTCCCTGGTGGACGCAGTGGCAACACGTGCAGGTGCAACGTCGCCGGGGTCTGGGCTCGGGGCAGCCGCCTGCTCAGGGGCTGACCGCCACGGGCGTGCTGTGCGGGAGCCACCACCGGTCTGCAGCAAGGACAACACAGCGCGGGGTCACGACTGGGCGTGTGGCGGGGGAAACGGCCTAGAAGGCAGCAGGCTGGCCTGCAGGGTGCGGGCGGGACGCGGTGTGGACGGGGCCGTGGCCAGGGGCTGTGCACGGGAGGGAGAAGGAGATCCGGGGCGATGTCCCGGCTTCCGGCCTGGGTGAGCAGCGAGCACAGAGCCGGCCCTGCCTTCTCAGACCTGCGGGCCCCTCTCTGACGAGACGACAGCGCTGCCCTCGTCCTGGCCCCCCACCCCCGGACTGCCCGTGGGGCCTGGCAGACACCGGAGCGGGGCGGTTCCGGCAGAACGCCCGGGGAGCGCACTGTGCGCCATCGGCGGGCGGTTCCGAGACGACAGGGGGACTGAGGGAAGCAAGTTCTCTGTCAGAGCCCACGAGACAGCGGACACGTCTGTCCAGCCCCGGGGCGCAGGCCGCTCGCCACTTAGGCGTCGGGGCCTGGACCAGCTGGGCGGTTTCTTCCCACCAACGAGAGGGCCTCACCCAACAAGGACACCGCAGTGACTGAAGGCCTCGCCCAACAAGGACACTGCAGTGACTGAGGGCGGCCAGAGGCGGGAGCTCGAGAGGCCCCCAGGACGGTGAGGATGTGGACGCCGATGGCCCCTTTCTGGTCCGTAAGCGGCAGGCCGGGCGGCCGGACCCTGCAGAGCCGAGGCGGGCGATGAGGCTGCCCCTTCACCTTGGTGGGGCCGCTGTCTTGCCACTGCGGGTGGGCATTGATGGGCTGGTTGCCATGGGAACCCTGGTGGCCACCCTGTCCCGTGAGCCTGGGGTTCTCTCCTGACAGCTGATGGCTGTTCATCCCCGCCTTCGAAGGTACGGGGGCCTGTGCCTGCTGCTGGGTCTGCACATCGCCAGGAGCAGAGGCGTGAGGACGCCCCGGGCCTCGGGGGTGGCAGGACACGCAGAGTCCGGCGTATCCGGGGTGGGCCACAGGGAGCTAGGCTGCTGGGCCGTGTTCCCGTATCGCTGACCTGACCCCCGACCCCTGAACCAGATGCTAACTAGAGCATCCCAGGGAGTGTTCTCCCAGGCACCCACCAGGAGGCGCCTGCCCTGAGCGAGGCCCCAAGAGCAAGGGATTAGGATAAAAAGCAGTGGGCGGGCTGGGCTGACCTTGCCGACCTCACCCCTCGCCTCCCCTCCCCCAGGAGGCTCTTGCAGGCAGTGTCACGTCTCGCTTGTCTCCAAGGACCCAGCACCAGTGCGAGCACATTGCAGACCCTCGCGGCGTAGGTGGGTGCATGACTACCCCCCAGTGTGACTTCCCAACCATCGGAGCAGTGGCCAATGGGGACTGGACTCAGGGAGCAGCCAGAGAACCGCGGACCGGCCCGTCCAGGCCCAGGGGCAGAAACAGACAGGCCGACAGGCAGTGTCGGGGCAACAAGAGTTGCGGGGCCGGGAAATCGGGGCAGAAGGCGGCAGGGGCCAGAGGAGGCCCGCGGCAGTGAGGCTGCAGCCGGCGCCGGGCAGCGGCCGAGCAGCTGGGAGCTGTCCAGCGGGCTGACGGACAGGCGGGCAGCAGGGGAGGAGGAGCAATTTCTAGGCCTCAGGCTCAGGCACCCCGACACGCGGTCCCCTGTGCAGACAGGGACCACACAGAGGAGGAGGTCTGTAGCAAAGGAGGATCAGTCCAGCTGACAATGCTCAGAGCTTGGGCCGTCGTGTGGCACCCTACGAGAGGGTATCCCAGGAGGGGTGGGGCCCCCTCCACGATACAGAGGCGTGAGGAGCTGGCACCGACTGCTCTGGACAGAACCGCGAACAGGCGGCGGGAGCAAAGGCCTTCTTACCTGCCGGCCGAGCCTGTCTGAGAGGCAGGCACGAGGTCTGTCTGCCAACGGTGACAAGTGGCGGAAGGCGAGCCGGAGGGTGCGGGTTTGGCCCTGGTCTGTGGGTCAGTGTGCGACGTGCAGCCAGACTTAACTAGACCCGAGGTCTCCACGAGGTTAGACTGGCCCGGTGACGCCTGCCCGCAGGGCGGAGCCAGGCTCCGTCCACGGGAACCAGCCGCCGGGTCCAGGCACACACGGGGCTCCTGCTCGGCGTCAAGGCCATGGCCAAGGCCAAGGCGGAAGCATCCTCAGCGGGGCTGCGACCCGGCAGGGCCCGTGGCGATCCCCAGTGGCAAATGTCCCATGTGGCCACACTGCCACCCAACGTCCACGGCCACAGAGGCGGTCTCAGGCAGGGTCCTCGGCCCCGCACCTTGTCCATAGCTCTGTTTCCAGTGTGCACCCTGGTTTCTGCCTAGAGAGGTCCAGACCCTCCCCCGCGGCCACTCCGGCCTGGCGGTGTCCACCATGGCTGCCATCGGGAGCTCCCCGGGCTCCATGCACTGCACTTGGCATCGGCCACCATCCTCTGCCACAAGCCCGGTGACTCGCGAGGGCAGCGCAGTCACATGAAGCCCTGTCCGTTGAAATCTGCACCCAGCCGCACAAAGATGGTGAGTGGGAGGGTGACACCACGCCTAGCGTGAGCGTCACAACGCCAGTCCTGTCCACACCCCACACCCCCGGCCCACACCCAGGACCCCTCCTTCCCGCCCCAGGCCAGGCTCGCGTGAGCACGGCTCTGGGCCCAGGGTGCAAAGCCAGCCGCCCACCGACAATCAACTCCCGAGAACTAGGTCACAGGTGCCTGCGACTCTGGGCTTCCCCTTCCCAAGCCCCCGACACCCAGCTGATGCTTTAGCCACATTCTCTCTTCAGGACAAGGTCTCTGCGGCATGCCCACCCACCTTTGTCTCTGACGGGGGTGACACAGACCCCCCTGGGACTCCGGGCCAGGCGCGTCCGCTCAGCAGCTATTTTTAGTAAAACTACTTACGGCGAGTTCGAAATCAGGTGAGGCTCTTCCGTCTCGCAGGGCATGGCAGCCGCCCGCCTTTTTACGTTCAGTCAGAAACCAAGATTGGCTCGACACCGCAGGCGACGCGAACACGCCGGGCGGGGACGGTACTCAAGTGCCATCGCTAAGGCGAAGGCCACCTCCACAGGCTGGACGCCGAGCTGCTGCGGCTGGGTCCGTGAGGGGACCTGGGCTCCACCCCTCCCTCAGAGCCGTCGTGTTGGGGGTGACGAGGCGCTGAGGTTAGAGTGTCCCCTCTGCCGCAGGAGCCCTCGAAGGAGAAAGAAGCCCGGCAGAGCGAGAGGACGACGGCCAAGGTCTGGCTGGGGCTCCCGGGCTCGGGGTCCAGCTGTGTCCCCAGCACCCTGCCTCCTCGATCACCGAGTCCTCCACACGCGGACGAGCCCAGCCTGGAGGCCAAGAGCAGGGGGCTCTGACCCTGGGCCCCAGGCCCCGCCGGAGCCACAGGTGTGCTGGGATGCTGCGGGAGCCACCGTTACGTGTGACATGCTGCCTCCTTCCCTTTCCCCGCCTTTAACACCTCACGTTCGTGTGTGTGTGTGTGTGTGTGTGGTACACACTCCTGTATACACACCTGTAACATCCTGATACAAAGAATAAAAGTGCAAAACGCTTAAGCACTATTTTGCATGTGACTCGTACGCATGCGCATACACACACACACACACACACACACACACACACACACACCTGCACACGCAGGTGTGCGAGTTAGGACGCAACAGGTGAGGCTTCATTGTCCTCTTCCTAGTTTCTCGCCCCTCCCCCTTCTCGGGGTTGGGGGAGGCTGCCGCCCACTCGTGCGAACACTCGTAACACTGCACTGGTTCGTGCTTTCCCGCGCTCACCGCACATGATCACGCTGCGCATCTACCCCCTGCCCTCTCCACTAACACTGTTCTTGAGATTTATCTGTGCAGGTAAGTATGTGGTTAACTCCTTTCTAAGCACTCTACTGAGGGTGCGATTTATTTCTCCATTCTTCTACTGATGTGTTATTTAGATTGCGTTTCCCTTCACTTCAAAAATGCCTGTGGAGATTCCTGGACGCGGCTCCTTGGGCCCTTGTGCACCTTTGTCTCCCATGGAGCCGACCCAGCTCCATCGAGCTCACGGGGCCCTGCCACGCGGCCTTCCGAGGTCGCAACTCCCGTCCCCGCTGCCCCCAGCACCATCCGACGCCCCCCTGCTCTACACCCTTGCCAGCTCTTGACACCAACACTTTTGCACGTTGGCCAGTCTGCTGGGTGCAAAATGGTGTTGTCGCTTTAAGCTGCGTCACCCCTGTCACCCCCAGGGAGGCCGCGCTTTCTCAGTGTTCTGGCCACCCGGATTTCCCCTTCGCCGAACCCCCTCTTTATGTGCTTCCCCATTTTTCTACCTGGCATTTATCTTTTTCTTGTTGATAAATGATCTTGGTAACTGATACAGGTTTAGAGTTATGGCTTTTTAAATAACCTACACACTCGTCTGTTACATGTTATTCTTCTAGGCTATTGATTTTTAAGCTCATTATGATGTCCTTGCAACACAGAACTTTTAAATCAACCTCTGCCTTCTTTGATTTGTTCTTTGCCTCTCCATTATCCAGGCCTTCCTTTTTTCAACACTTCTTTAAATATTTTCTAATTTTCTCCCAGAAAGTCCCACCTTATTTTTATTTTTATTCCTAAGTATCCAAGAGCGTTTATGCTAGAGTAAATTATAATTCTTCTTCGTGGAAGCTGCTGTGTAGAGGTAGTTATGGCTGACCAAGCGGCCTGCTCACCTCCCTCATTAGAGCTAATAATATGAGAACAACTAACAGTTATTCTCTACTGTTTCATCCAACGTAATTTCTTATGTCATCTGTTAAAGATGACAATGACTCTTCCCAATTTTTATTCCTTTTTTAAACACTGTGGTGCATTTTGGGGGACCCCTACTCTAACGATGAACACAGGAGCAGAAAGTGCCTCATTTGTCTTGTTCCCGATGATGAATATTTTTCAAAGGAGAGGACCCAGTGCCTTTATCGGACTCTGAAAGGGACCCACGAGTCAGGAACGGCGAACGTCCACTGGTCTAAGTTACCTGGACATCACGCAAGCGCCACGGGCCCAGGGTCTCAGTCGCATGAGAGGAAGCAAAACAATCAGGCCAGAACCTCGAGTGCAGGGAGAGCAGGGCCGGGACTCAGGCAGGTACTGGCCTCACATTAATTGCCCATTAAGGGTTTGGGAAAAGCCACACAAAGGAGACCTCAGACCAGAAAATGAGGCCGGGACAAAGAGCTGGGACAAAGCTGGGAGCGTAATCGTCAGAGGTGACACACGCCTATTGTGTGGACAGCAACGGCTTCCATCTCCGGCTTCACCTCAGTTTACTCACCCATAAATCAAACCTAATAATATCTACGTCTTGTTTATGAGTCACAAATTCTCCCGGCTGGAAAAGGCGAAGGAGGGTTTAAAGCCTCCTCCTGATGGAAGGGGCTGGACTGCTCTGGGCCTTTTCCACACCAGACGCGCGGGGGCGGGGCGGGGCCGGTCTGGGAGCAGAGTGATTAGGGCTTCCTTGAGCAATCTCCCTCTCCCTCTCCCTCTGAGACAGCCCACGTCCCCAAACAACTAATCCCTCGGTTTGTGAAGGTGTCCGCGTGTCACCCCCAGCGCTGTGCCTACTAGGCTGAGGGGGCTGGCTCTGTACAAAGCTGGGGGGGCCCGAGACTCCCTGGAACCGCCCGGGGGGCGGTGGTGCACGCAGGAGGAGTCTTCTCTCCTGCAGGCAAAACCAGGACCACCGACTTTGCCCAAAGACTCAGCTCAGAGTCTGCCGGGACGGGTCCCAAGGCCCAGCGTTTTTGGTTTGTTCTGTGGACAGGAATTCTGTGGGCCACTGTGCCTCTGTCCGGCAGCATCCGGGAGCTCACAGCTCAACCTCAGTGCCCTCTGCTCATGCGATTACGGAGCCAGAAACTCAGGCACTTGGTAATTTACCCTGCAGTCAAGAGTCACCTGGAGCTGAAGACAAATCGCTGGGCCACCTGGGCAGAGCAGCGAGTGTGACAAGGCCAGGGGCCCAAGCAAACATGAGACGCAGGAATGGGGTGGACCCCAGGACACCTTCAGTCCCGCCCACCCGCCGGGGAGATGTAGGGGCCATGGAGAGAACGACGCCAGGCCCCCGAAGGCAAGTCCTTCGATCCCGGGATGCATGAGGAGACTTGAGAGGTCAAAACAGAGGAAAAGATGTGGAAACACGAGGAGGCATTCTCAGACCCCCGCCCCGCCCCGCCCCGCGGGGAGGGCTCCAATGGCAGCCTCTGCTTTTCCTGAAGGCCACACCTCCCACATCGGCTGCAGCAGAGAACACAGGATGCAGAAGAAATGTCATTTAGATCAGGGCCGCCGGCACTTTGCTAGCTTCTGTCACGGGGAACGATGAAACTACGCTGAACACTGCCGAGCACCAAGGTCGGAGTTATGAGCTGGCGCTTCCCTGTCACCTCACTCAGTTCTCCAAGTGTGTGGTTAGTAGGAGGTTTGTTAATGGTGCTGAGAGGTCCCCTGCTGGACACACACTCCAGCCTGCTGCGCCCCGCCACCGGCCGCAACTGGGGATCCACCCTGCCCCGCTGCCGCCAGGCAGGGTTGGGCAGGAAAAGGGACCTGCCTCTGTGGCCCTTTGGGGTCATGCAGCCTTCCTGCCCAGGTGCTGTCCCCTCCAGCTACGGGACAGCAGTAGCGACAGCTGAGGCCACGCGAGGGCTCCTGGCTCCCTGGCCAGGTCAGGCCCTGGTTTGGGGCTCTGCTACCAGTCTCACAACTTGTTGACACTGTCGCCTGCCCTGCAGCAGACAGGGCAGTGACTTGCCTAAGGCCACACAGCCCACACGCAGAAAGCCGCCCCTGGGGCTGCAGCAGGAGCCTGGGAAAAAAGCGGACTCCCCCGCCCGCCTCCTGCCCAGAGCGGTTTTCCACCACGACCCGCCGCCTCCAGCGCCCGTGTCCCCGCTCGGTCCCCACGCTGTCCATACCCCCTCCCCGAGGCGGCGCCCCGGCGGCTCAGGCACCGACGCCCTCCCTCCGGGACCGCGGACATGGGGCACAGGTCCCCGGGAGGCCAGGCGGGGCGCCGCGCACCCGCCCGTCGAGGGCGGCGGGTCACGGGCCCCGGCGAGCGCGGCGGCCACGGAGGGCGGCGCGCGACGCCGGCCGCGCAGGTGCCCCCGCCGGGGCCCGGGGTCCGGCGCCCCGCGCGCCGCGCGCCGCGGCGGGAAAGTTCGGGGCGCGCGGGCCGCAGCACTCACCTGGCCCAAGTTGCGGTAGCCGTGCGCCGCGGCCACGCGGTCCGCCTCGGCCCGGCCGCCCAGCACTTGCACCGCCCAGTGGTTGGTGTAGACGGGGCGCGGCGGCGGCGGCGCGGAGCAGGCGGCGGGCAACGCGAGCAGCAGCAGCCAGCGCCAGGGGCGCCCCGCGCGCCCCGCGCCTTCCCGGGGCGGCGGCCGCGGCCCGGGCGCAGGCGGCGCGCGCGCAGGCATCGCGGCGGCGGCGGCGCCCGAGCGGCGAGTGCGCCGGGGGGCGGGGTGCCGCCTTTTAAAGCCGCCCGCGCCCGGGCCGCGCCGCCGCCGCCGCGGGCGGGCGGGCGCGGCGCGGGGCGGGGAGGTGGCCGCGCGCGCCCGCCGCCGCCGCCGCCGCCTTCGGGCAGACTTCGGGGCTCCCGGGGGGACACAGTCGCAGCCCCAGGGCGGCCCGGGCCCCGCGCGATCCGCGGGCAGCCCCGCCCGAGGGCCCTGGGCTTCCCCGATGAGTCTGGGGGCGCTCGCACCTGCCGGGGTCCTGCAGGCCGCGTTCACCTGGGCGCTGTGACCTCCTTCGCCGGTGGCCGTGCTCACCTCAGCGTGAGACACGGGGCTGGCAAGGGTCCCAGAGGCCGCAGGAAGCTCGGGGTAACGACGGCCCCCGAACTAGGTTTGCTGAAGGGGCGCCCCGAGCAGGGCGGAGACCTGTGACATCCGCTGGGGCCAGGGCGCGAGCCCAGGAGGAAGCTCGTGGTCCGGCCCCAGGCTCCAGCCCACCTCAGGAGCCAGCGTGCACGTGGACCCCAAGCGGTCCCCTGCCCAGCTCTGGGGTCTTGGGCAAGTCGCTGCTCTGGGCGAGCGCGGGGCTGCGTCCATGTGTGACAGTGGGGTTCTGACGATGGCATGAGCTCCCGTCACAGCTGTGGGGAAATGCCTGTCTCCCCACGCCCGCCGTAGGTGCTACGGGCCGCGCCCACTCTTAAAAGCGCCCACCAAGCAGAGCGGGGCGCGGGGACAGTGAGCTGGGTCATCCTGGTGGCTGCTGCCGGGAGCAGCCTAGAGTCCAGCAGACAGTGCCCGGTGCGCCGCGGAGAACTGTGGAGATGTCCACGCTCGAGCAACATGCGGTGAAGGGCGAGGGTGGCTGCAGGGTCTCCCCTCCCACGACCCTGGTCCCCGCTGGCCCCCTTTGTGCGGATGAATACCGGAGGGACAGCGGCAGCACGCCCAGGGGGCCCCGGCTTGGGAGGGAGAGTGCCGATGTGGGGCTTAGTCTCGAGACGATCCCTTTGGTTTGGGGTGCAGAGGGTGGGCCCACGGGATGGCTTCCCCAGGTGCTTTCCACCCTTCTCTGGAGCCTCCAGCTTCGTAACCCACATGACTCACTGCAGGCGTGAGTCACCCAGGGGAGGTGCGAGCGGGGGGTGCCGCGCACAGCCGGCAGGCAAAGCCAGATCCTTGCCTGCAAGGGCTCCTCCTGGAGCCTGGGGCCCGATTTCCCAAATGTTCCTCCCTTTTCTGCCCTGGACGCAACTTCGCCCCCTCCATCCCTGGCCAGGTGAGGTCAGCGCCCCAAGCTCCAGGGCTCAGGCCCCAAGTGTCTCTCCAAAGATGGCCTAGACACTCGCCCACCCGCCTACTTCAGTGCCAGGAGGCCCTCAGGCAAACCAGGCTGCCCTGGAGGCCACATAGAACCCCACTAGCAAGAGAGTCCCCAGGACCCTCAGCCCGTCTCCAGAGGGCCACCGCCCTGAAGGAGCTGGAGTAGAGGCCTTGCCAGCGTCCCTGAACACCACCTGTCACCTTTCAGCCAGACTGTCAGCTGTGTCTCATAACCTCCATCACGCTTCTTCAACGCTGTGGCCCTCCCCGAGACCCCACCCTGCATGTGATCTAGGTTATTACGCAGTGGCCGCTGCCTCCAGGAGGAGACCCCCTGGACAGCAGCGACCGCGACAGGCAGAGATGAGGGGTTTTTTGTAAAAATGTAGTAGATTAAGGGATTCCACTCACTAGACGGAGAGGGGGCTGAGATGCATCTGCACTTCTATTTGGAGGGGTCCGAGTTTACTCCATGAACAAACCTGGGCCTTTGGGGCTGGACTTCCCACTTGCTGTGGGAGTGTTCGGCCACAGCGTGGCTTCCGTGCACTAGAAAGGCCAGCTTTCCAGAACGAGCACCCTAAATCAAGTCACCCCGTGGGTTTGCTGCTGCTGTACATGGAGACGGGATTGGCTCGTCACAGAGGTACCAGACCTTGGCACTGTGACAGGGTCTGCAGTGAGCCTAGCTCGTCTTCCTGCCAGGAGGGGATTACTACTCACTGGGCCTCCAGCTCTCCCGAGGCCCAGGAGGGCCGCACCAGGGTGGGGGGGGGGAGGGGGGGGCTGCATTCCCAGGTCAGCAGTTCTGGGATGGACCGGTCACGGGCCAGAAAAGCGACAAGCACCTGGTCACATGCAAGAAGTAGAAAACGCCTATGCAGAGATGTGACACCCGTACTAGCATCTCCCCAAATCACACAGGAGGAAGGGGCATCACCCAGAAGACGTCACCAAATCACACGTTCTCAGCCCACAGCTGATCGCTGTGTGGCAAGGACAGGGTCACCGCTGAGACCCAGGGACAGCAGCAGCCTTCACGCACGTCTTGGGGTGTGTCGAAACAGAATCTGATGCAGGAACCGCCTCTTGTTTAGGCAGTGGACACTTTACTGAAAGTCTGCATTTGGGGAAAGGCTGGGAGCCATGGACTGGGGTGGTGTCCCTCACAGTCCCTCATGGGCGCCCCCTGCAGGACGTCGGAGAAGAGCATGCCCTGAAGCCCGGCTTCGCCCCGCCCCTGGGCAACCCCTGGAGCTGCTGCATTGTCCCTTGCTGGAAGTGGCAGTGGCGATGCTGACGATGCTGTCTGCGTGTGCAGGCACAGTGAGGCCGACGAGCCGGTGGATGCCAAGCCCTGGCACTCAGTGCTCCACAGCGGTGATAAGGGTGGCCACCGCCGCCTCTGGGCACTGGGAGCCCTCCAGGGGGGTGGAATGCGCAGGGCTACACGCTCTGTCCCGCTGTGGGGTTCACGGACATGCAAACGTCCCACCCTTCAGCCACATTTTAACGTCCCTCGGGTCTGGGAGCAGCTCACAGTTGGCGTTTTGCGATCACCACTGTCCCAGATGGAAACTGAGTTCCAGAGGGTGTGGTTTTGTCTCTGCCAGCCATCTGGGGCACCAGCGCTTGACCCCTTGGGGGCCAGCTGGCCAGGGTGACCCAACCGAGAACCACTTAGGGTTCAGATAATCAGTGCGGGGCCCTTCCCTCCTCCCACCTGGGCCGAGGCGGAGACCAGGGGGCTCCTTGCCGTCCCTCTCTGCTGGGTTTATTTCTTGCATGTTTATTTCTCCTACACTGTCATTTTAGCCTGTCACCGCTGCAACTTTGTGGGGGCTCCCTATGACTTTCCCAACTTGGATATTTTTTCTTTCTCAATAATACATAAAACACTAATGCATCTTCCAACGGAGAAGATCCCTTAGCTTTGATGACATTCTGTATCAATGATCAAGCATTCTGTTTAACTCCCCGAATCTACCTGACCTCTGCAGCCTCGACTTCCACCCTGCGGCAAAAGCTCCAGAGCACAGTGCTCCTCACGAACACCTGCTGTGACTCCCTCGGCAGAACGAAGGCTCCTCCGTGGCGCGGCCAGTCTGCACTTCCAAACGCCACTTTTCTGTGGGGCGCACACCTGGACACTTTGGACTGCATGGCAGTCCAAAGATGCAATGCCCCATGGGACTCAGGCACGCCTTAGAAGCGACAGCCCCTCCACCCAGCCCAGATAAACACGTGGCCCCCAGCCTGGGGGACCAGAGATGCTGACACATGCTACACACAGAAAGAGGGGCCCGAGGTGAGGGGGTGCCCAGGGAAGAGGGGCTGCCTCCTGTCCAGCTGCTCCACACCCGTCCGACCGGGGATTCTGGAAAACAGGCCCCCCCCCAGCTGATTCCGCTTACCTCTCTTTCACTTTTCTCTCCTTCACCCCAAATCCCACCCACAGCTGCTCCTCTAGCAATGGGGGGTCAGGGACCATCCCCCTCCCCGTCTTTCTCTGCTCCCCGCCTTCCGCTCCGCCTCACTGCCGATTTATCTCTTGGTCCCCCCAGTGTGGGCTCTGATTGACACTGGGCTGTACCCCTCTCTGGGGCTGGGGAGGGCATGGAGCAGCCCGAACTCTCCCTTTACATGGAGATCCTCATTGTCTTAAAAAAGAACCTTGTGAAACTGCTTCTCCTTCGAAATAATTATTCTGGATTTAGCAATTATGTATCTCAGTGTTCCTTTCATAAACTCCCACATGGAAATGTAGTGTCAAACAAGGAATTTAGGAGCAAAAAGGCTGAAACTCCCTGAGAAGTTCTTCCCAACTAAAAGCGAGAACTTTACAATTTATCTGCTTTCCCTTTTCCCCTCGGCTTCCAGGAGGCTCAGGGCCCCCTGTGAGGAGACCACATTGTTTGTTCCCTCCTTGCTGCAGCAGTACCCAACCAAAGAGAACACAAACGGTAAGGACAGATCATTATTTCGCTAACGGGAATTTGATGATAGGTGGGCCCAGGGTTCTTAATTCAGAAGCTCAGTGGTATCAGGGCTCAAGATGGCCTTTTATACTTTCTCTGGCTTTTTCCTCAAGTACCTAGATAACTGCCACCGATTGGAGCATCTTACAGCCTGCAAGGAAGACTCCAAAAAAGGGAGGGCAGGATGAGTGTCTCTCATCTCGGTAGCGGGGAGACACCCAGAAACTACAGCCCATGTCCCCTCGGGCCCCAATGCCCAGAACCGGATCCCATGCCCACCCCTCTGCTAAGCTGTCAGGGGCCACACGAATGGGTTACCCAGGTTGGTTTCTGTCACCTGTGGGTTTGCTCCTGGGGAAACACTGCCCCAGCACACCACTGGCCCAGACCTAGCAAAACCAGTGTTAGAGGGCGCAGCTCCAGGGGGGCTGCCCCCCGCCGGCTTCATAGGGGTTCCGCTGGGCACAGAGCAGGCTGCAGTGAACATTCACAGAGGAAGGAGGGAAGGGAGAGGGGAGGGGAGGGAAAGCAGGCCCAAATATGGAGAATGAACTCGTTCTACAAATGGAAGGACAACACAAGCTAGCCTTGAGCAGCTGCGACTGGTCCCGCACCACTGAGCAGCCCCCAAGGTCACACTGCTTGTCCCCGAGTCCTGCAGCAGGACACGTCTCATCCTGTGGGAGTCACCTGGACTGCAGGAGGAGCCCGGGGTGTAACCCGGAGCGTAACTGGGAGCCCGGCGCCCTCGCGGTCCATCAGGTGGCAGGCGGCCGGGTGGGGCCGCGGTCGCCTGCGGGAGGGGTGAGGGGCTAGACAACCGGTCCTTTCTAGACAAGAGGCCTTTTGGGGACTGAGACAGATAAACGGACAACGGGGAAAGTGACTCTCGGGGACCAGCTGACATGGGACGCAAATGAAGTGGCCCCATGCGGGCTCTTCTGGAAAGTTCCTGCGAGTCC
Organism: Eidolon dupreanum; assembly: GCA_028627145.1. NCBI lineage: Eukaryota > Metazoa > Chordata > Mammalia > Chiroptera > Pteropodidae > Eidolon > Eidolon dupreanum. Next base: position 20,703,679 of record CM053516.1, on the reverse strand, counting down.
TACCCCCAAAGAAACAAAGGCCGGAAGTCGCTTCTCTGTCCTCCCGCTCCCGGAAGGGAGGCGCCCTGTCCCCCGCAGCCCTGGTCCCGAAGAGTCCGGCCGCCTGCGGCTCGTGCTCTGGCGACCGCCCACACTGGACAGGTCGCCTCCCCCGAGCCCCTGCTCGGCGGCACGGTCGCCAGCGCCGGGCCCCAGGGGCGGGGGGCGCCTCAGCTCCGCGGCCCTCACTACCTCGCTCCCCGCTCCGCCTCCCGGCCAAGGGCCTGGAGAAGGCCACCTCCCCTCACTCCTGCCCGGCGGTCACTCCGGGCCCGACTCTCCCTCCCGTGGGCACCGCACCGCCGCCGACTGCGGCTGCAGACGCGAGGCCGCCCGGGCCGGCCCGGCCTCGCGCTCACAGCCCCCTGCGGTCCCGCTGGCCGCCCGCTCCTTCATGGGGTCTTCCCCAGAGGAGACCTCGGTCCCGCACTGGGCACCAGCTGCAGCGGCGCCGTGGCTCCCACCCAGGGCCGCCCGCACCCCGCATCCGGCGCGCGCCCCACCGCGTCCCCGCACGCACGCGCCTCCCTCCGCGCACCCGCGTCGCAGCAGCTGTGGACGCGCCCGGCCCCCCTGACTTCTCTCCCTCCTCGCAGCAACGCGGAACCCCCAAAACGCGTCCTCACTCACTGCCTCAGCTGCCCTCCCGCTCGCGCCTAAACCCACTTCCAGCACCCACACGGCCCACCCACGCCGCCCTCGCCACTGTCGCCAGCGGCCCCCGAGTTTGCTGAGTCCCCCAGCCAGCTCTCGGTCCTCGCCCCGGGGCCTCCCTGCTGTAGTTCACGCGGCTGAACCCGTCACGGCAGCAGCTCCCTGCGGCACACATGCAAACACGTACGCACACGCACACACAAAGGCACGCGCACGCACAGACATGCGCAAACGCACATGCACAGGCACGTGCACGCACACAGACATGCGCAAACGCACACTCACGGGCATGCGCACGCACACAGATATGCGCACACGCACAGACATGCGCACACGCACGGGCACACACACGCAGACATGCGCACATGCACGGGCACACACACAAAGCACGGGCACGTGCACGCACACACATGGGCACACACATGCATACAGACATGCAAAAGCACACACACAGACACACATAAACATACATGAGCACACACACACACATGGGCATGCACACATACACATGCATGTGCACACACAAACACACATGCACAGGAACACATGTGCATACACACAGACGTGCACACAGGCGCATACGCACGTGCACAAACACATGCACACGGGAACACGTGCATACACACAGACATGCACACAGCTGTACACGTGTGCACGCACGTGCACACACACAAACACGACGCACACATGCACACAGGTATGTGTGCACACACAGACACACCTACACACAGATACACATGTGTGCACACACATGCACACACATATATACATGTGCTTATGCATGTGTGCACGCACACAGAGACACACATAAATACGCACATGCACACACACAGAGACATACATAGACACCCACACGGACACACACACATGTGCACTGAGCAACACAGACGCGTGCGCACGGACTGGGCCGCCTGCCTGGTCCTTCCCTGGCGGCTGCTCCTCCTCAGGCTCCATCACTGCACCCCAAAGCCTGGTCCCAGGGTCTCTTCTCCGCACCCCGCTCGCCCGGTGACGGCCATTCCCACAATGCCCATTACATGCTGCTGGCTTGGACCCTGCTCCTGACTTCCAGACGACATCTCCCTCGGGTGTCTAAGGCACCCGGCCGTCCCCGGCACAGCACTGGGCACCCCAAGGCCCGAGGGCCTGCTCAACCGCCCCTCACACAGAGAACCAGTGGTTTCCGCCTTTGAATTCTGTCCAGAGAGGGACCCCGCCTCGCTGCTGCCACCCCGGCCCAGCCACCCACCCTGCCCCCCGCGTTCCGCAGTAGCCACCTAAGTGACTTCTCTGCTCTGTCTCTGTCTCCTGAATCAACCCCCAACACGAGCCATGTGAAACCAGGAGGCAGCTCAGGCCACTCGAAACGCTCCTACAGCTTCCAGACTCCCGCACGGCGAAGCCCCGGGCCCCGCGAGCCCGGACAGGCGGGCCTGTCATGGAGGCGCCGAGCCGGGCTTTGGGTTTCCCGGAGGGACTCCGGAGGAGTGGGCCGCCTGTGAGGCCCCCGTGGGAGAGCGGGGATCGCGGCAGGTTCCAGAGGGGGCAGCTGAGGTGGGGTGAAGGAACACCCTGAGGAGCAGCCTGGCTCCAGGCCGGGCACCCCAGTGGGGCGCTGTGCACAGCCCCTGAGGCAGGAGGAAGGCCGTGGGGAGTGGGGGGCAGGAGCAACAGCCAGAGGCGGGGCTGTGAGCTTCATCAGGAGTGGAAGCAGCGGCGGGTCCCTGCAGAGCCCGCCCCGCCTCCGTGGCCCGCGGCCCCCCGCCTGCTGTCCTCCTGCCCTCCCTGTGGGCCCCGGCCCCTCAGCCCTAGAGCCGCCTCACCCCTACCCCACCCTGCCAGGACCCCGGCCCCCAGCGTCCCCTGTGGTGTTCACAGACGTGTCATCTCATCAGTGACCCCGAATGGTCTGACTCATGCCCCTCCCCCACCCTGCCTCCCCGTCCCCGGCCCCCATCCCAGCCCCGTCGTCGTCATGCATGCGAAGGCTGTGTGACCACTTCCCATGCGGTCTGGCTGCAGCCTGCCTCCCCTGGCCCGGCCGTCCCCAGCCTTGGTTGTCACGCACTCCCCTGGGCCTGCTCACACCACAGGGAGCCTGGGCAGCCAGAGGGCGTGGGGCACGGCCAGGCCAGTGATGCCTTTCCTGCCCTTCCTGCCCGACCGCGGCCTCGGGGCCAAGCGCGGTTCCAGACGGCACCGCCGTGCAGGTTCCGGCAGCCCGTCTTCCGCGTGTCCTCCGCGGACTGCCTCTCTCCGCGCTCCTGCCGCTCAGATGCCCCTGGCGAGCCCACGCCCCGGCCGCTCCTCTGCGGAGCCTTCCTCGCCCTGAGACGCCCTCCCTGCACCCCACCCTCCTCCTCCCTGTCCCGCCTGCACCGCCTCACACGTCAGCCATGAAGACGCGTCTGGACTGGTGGGCACCCAGCTCTGCGCGTGACTCCGGTGGCCTCAGCAGCCGCCCCAGCCCATCCCTCACCAGTATGACGAGGCCTCAGATGCACTGGCCTTGCTCTGCCACCATTTAAAAGAGATGGAATGCCACCGGGCCCAGCACTTTCTACAGCAGCCTCTTGCAGAACCTGGGAGAAGGGTCTGGCTCCTTGATGCAGGTGGCCCAGGCCGTGAAGGGAAGCCAATAAACTCTTAAAAATCCATTAGAGCCCTGGATTTTTTTCTATAAATGTGATAGCCAGCTCTAATCTGAAGTATCAGTCATGTCCGGTGCGCCTTCCCTCAACATCAGGGGACAGTGATTTCTCTGGAAGAAGCGAGAACAGGAGCCACGAGCAGGAGCAGACAGAGGGCCAGGGGCAGGGGGTCTGGGTCTGTTCACGCTGAGCAGCCTGAGACCAGGGCGGGCTCCAGGCTTGCCGGGCTGGGGACACAGGGGTGCAAAATGGACTAATGACAAGTCGAGGCATCCCATGAAACAAGGGCCCAGTAGACATGGGAGAGGCCCAGTGACCACAAGGCCCCAAGGAGCAAGGCTCACAGGCATTCATGTCCCTTCCGCGTGCCATGCCGCTGTGCTGAGCTCCGCATCGCCCGCTGCCGGGCGGCAGCCGGTGGACCTCTGCGGCCGCCTCTGGGACAGGGTGGGGCAGCGGTTGGGGCGTGGGCTCGGGCGGGGCGGGCCGCCAGCATAGACCTTGCCAGCTGTCCCTTGGGACAGGTCACTTGTCCTCCTGTGCCTCAGTTTCCTCCTGCACAGATGAGACTTAAACCTCCTCGTGGAGAACAAGGAAGGTCGCCCAGGAAGGGCCAGGACGGCGCCTGTGGAGAACGAGCTGGCAGCAAACATCCCGAGATGCGTGTCCTCGGTGTGGCCGGTGCTGGCCAGGGTTCTGGCCGCGGCACAAGTGCGGGGCGGCGTGCCAAGCGAGTCGTGGGTCCCGGGATCTCGCTGGGGTGTGCGTGGTGGATTTAGGGCTTCCAGAAATCCACTTGAGGCTTTCTGTCTACCCTGCACTATTTATAGTCTAAACGCTCCCAAAGCCCCAAAGCCGCCAGAGTCATTCCCGCGGTTCCCCCCGGCCCGGCTCGCCAGCGGCAGCAGAGAGACAGCCACATGATCTGTGGCGGCGACAGGCGACAAGGCCCCGCGTCTGCCTCTGAGAACGAGACCCAGGAACTCGCTGGCCCTCGGCGGGCCCTGCCGCAGCGACAGTTCCTCCCACGACATCATTTTTAAGAGGCTGGAAATTTGGTGACCAAAAATCACATTTCTGTGGCTCAAATGTTTTTGCGTCTGGCTCTCTTCCTCTGCACTGAGGCCACTTCCCCGATTCACTGTCTTTCTCCTGAGCCCCCTCCCCCCCTCCCGTGGAACGGCTCCTTCCGTGGAAACCAGCGCGTGAAGCCCATGCGCCTCCCGAGCACGAAGCCTTCGCGGGTCGCGGGGTCAGCGCTGGGGACGGCTCCCGCGCTCGGCCGAGACGCGGTGCCCCTGGTGTCGAAGCTCCTGGGGGACTTGCTGCCGCAGCGCACGGCCGGGCAGGAAGGGACGCGGGGGACAGGTGGGGGGGGGGGGCCCAAGTGGAGCGAGACCGCGCAAGCAGGAGAGGCAGGCAGACGGCTGCGGTCGGAGCGGGAGCTGGCACTGACCGCCCGCGTCTCCTTCCGACTCAGCCGCCTCCTCGCTGCGTAGCCTCGGCCGGGTCAGGTGGCCTCTCTGCGCCCCGGCTTTCCCAGCTGAGCTGACACTGGCATGAAGCAGTCACGCGGTAAGTGCTCTGACTTGTGCCTCGCGCTCAGGCATCATCGCGAGGCCAGGGCTGTGGCAACATGACTGCTGCTTGTCACGCAGACGGCGCTGGAAGCGTGCGTGTGTATGTGTGCGCGAGCACGTGCACGCGTGTGCAGCCATGCTCTGGCCGGCCCGCGGGGCCAGCGTGCCTCTCCCTCGGAGGAGACCGGCCACATCGCGGACCCAGGGGGAGCGCACAGCACGGCACCTGCCCGTCCCACAGCCTGGCGAGAAGGGACGCGGGCAGGGAGGGCGGACAGGAGGCTGGGGCAGCCGGGAGGAGACAGGCACATTCACTGAGGCCTCTGTGAGCCGTTCGTGTACACATGTCTCACTGCGACAAGTTTGCACGGTGACAGGTGACTACCAGAATTAGTGGGGTGATCACAACGTAAGTATAAAAATGTCATGTCGCTATATTGTACACTCGAAACTAATAAAGCTTACATAATATTGTGTACCAACTATGCTTAAATAGATACGAGTACATAAAACCATGCAGAGGTTACCGTTTCTGCTGTTTTACAACTAAAAAAACTGAGGCCAAGCAAAGGTTCTGGTGGGGGCAGTGGGCGGTGTGAAGCACAGAACAAAGACGGGGGGGCCAGGAAGTGGCCAGTGGCCCAGCGCTCCCCCTGCCAGCGGCGAGGGGGACGCCGGGGGGTGGCGGGCAAGGGGGACGTCGGAGGCGGCAGGCAAGGGGGGCGCCGGGGGGCGGTGGGCGAAGGGACAGCAAGGCAGGCGAGGCCGTGGGAGGGCAAGCAGGGCCCCCGGTGGCCTAGCCCCAGGTTGGTAGAAACAGGGACAGGCCTGGGGGCTGCTGGTCATCGGTGACCATCTGGGGTGTCCCCACCCCAGGGCTGTGCTCCTGGGGCCCTTGGAGCCCTTACGCCTGCTCCCTGGGGATCAGCAGGCCTCATGGTCGCCCCTAAAGGAGACAGGAGGGAGCAGGCGCCTGGACCTGCCGGGCCAGGGAGGCCCGGCGGGGTGGGGGTGGCTTCGGAGCTGGGAGGGACCCAGGCAGCTGCCACCAGGGCGCTGCCCTGACCTCCTCACTCCCAGACCGCCTACAGGGGCACTCAGGTGCACAAGTCCCTAGGGTGGGGGCGGAGCTGGTCCTCGGGGCTGAGAAGCACCACCCGCGAGGTCCTTTTCCCAGGGGCAGCGGCACGGCGGCGTCTGTGGACGGCGTTGCCCGTGAGCCTGGGGTTGAGCGTTCTCACGGGAGGCTGGAGGACCAGCCCGTACCCGTGCCAGATAAATACTGCATGCCCAATTAAATTCGAATTTCAGATGAAAAACGAAAAAATATGTACAAATAGGTCCCACCCAATACTTGGGATATAGTTGTAACATGTGTCATTTACCTGAAACTCAGCCTTACCTGGCCATCCTGCACATTTACTTGCTAAACCTGGAACCCGCAGAGGGGCCTGGGAGAACCAGGTGGGCCCTGCGCCTGCCGGCATTTCCCCACTGGCACCGGGCTGAGGGTCCGGCGGGAAGATTCGGGACACTCTCTGATGGGGCCAGGAATTGAAGCACTGAGTGTCCGTCACCCTTCTGAGGCCTCCCCGGTGAGGGGCAGTCACTGTCTGCGGAGGGTCTCGCAGCACCTTGCTGCCCCTTCTGTTTAGAAGTCAAGTCTGTCTCTGCCAGTGGCATTAGGAGGGAGGGGAGGGGAGGGGAGGGGAGGGGAGGGGAGAAAAGAGAGAAGAGATGAGTCTTTCCAGGGCTGAATTCAGAGACCCAGGAGCTCTGCTGTCGAATATGAACATTCTCTTAGAGGTAAAACGGGGTGGGGGGCCCACTATGTGGGTGCCGCAATGGGACAGCTTGTCCCGGCGTCTGCGGGAGGGTGCTCTGGGCTGCAGGCCACCAGGTGTCCGGCGGGAATATGTCCTCTTAGCCACCACGCGCCCCGGGGGCTGCAGTCGCTTCTGTGGGACACGTGTCATCTCGTCCCCTCCTCTCCGACGTGAGAAGGCAGCTGCTCAGGTCTCCTGATGGGCAAGGGGGGCTGACCAGGGTCAGGCAGCGGGATGGTCTCCACTGCGGACAGGGGCGCGGGCCAGGCAGGGCGCAGGGCGCGGGCAGTGGCGCTAGACCCTGCACGGTGGCCACTGCGGCCGGGCTGACCCTCTTGGACCGTAGGGGCCGCGGACACAGGACGGACGGACCCTCTGCGCCCAGGGAAGTGAAGTCCTGGCCGCACCGGTGCCACGTGCCCGTCCCGCATCCCCACCCCACCCCACCCCAGCGGAGTGGGGGAGCCCCATCTGTCCCCCAGGAGACTCCAGCCGTCCCGCATCCCCACCCCACCCCACCCCAGCGGAGTGGGGGAGCCCCACCTGTCCCCCAGGAGACTCCAGCCGTCCAGCGCGACTGCGCCCCGCCCCGTGCCCCCCGCCTGCCAGGACGTGCGCCGAGCGCTCCGGAGCGGGGCCAGCGCTCATGGCAACACCTGGACACACCGGACGCACAGGGACACCGGGCCAGACGCGCTCGGGCCACCGCCGGCGAGCGCCGGGCTCACCACCTTCTCGGGCGGTCAGCGGATCGGTGGGTAGCGTCACCAGCTAACACTAGATGCCAGTTAGATTTGAATTTCTCATTAAAAAAAAAAAAATGAGTATAAGTATATCCTGCACGGGGGTGGGGGGAATGAGATGTACTTATGCTAATAACGTCGTCTGTTATTTACCTGCTCAGCCCTACCTGGCCGTCCTGCGCTGTCACGTGCGAGCCCCGGAAACCCCAGGTGGCCTCACGCACTCAAGCTGGGGCCGCAGAGGGCAGTGGGCCGCAGAGGGCAGTGGGTTGGTAGTGTTTTCCATGACAGCGCTGGGCCAGGGTCCCGGCGTACAGCTGAGGCGTGAGAGTTCCCGAGGGCCAGCCCAGAGCGTCCCAGCCCCAAGCCACCTGCCATGCCTGCTCCCCACCCTCGCTGCTCCCACGTCAACCGCAGACCCTCGGCCAGACGCCCAGCGGCCCATGGCCCACGCTCCCACTCCTCTCTTGCTATTTCCTCTCACATCTGTCCCCCTTGAGTTTTCAATTGTTTTTCTTCCACTTTCTCGTTGTGCTTTCCCTGCCGCTAAGTGTTTTTCTGACTGTCGGCGAGACACTTGTCCCCTGTGTGTGACCCTCGTCCTTCCCGCCCGAGCAGACGAGGCGCCGTGAGCGCCTCCAGCCTCCAGCGGAGGCAGCGGCGAGAGTGGCAGGCTGCGTGCCCACCTGCGGTGCCGGAGTGACGCACACTCCACGTGTGACGACCCGCCCGGCTCAAGGGGCAGCGGACACACCGGGCAGGAGGCCGCGGCCACGACCGCCTTCTGCACAGGCCAGCGCAGCAGGGGCCGCGTCGGCGCCACCTTGTTAAAGGGGACGGGGCCAGGTGGGGGCCCTGACCTGGAGCTCGGGCACCCAGGCCCTCCCGGGAGCCACAGAACAGTGACAGCGCTCACATGCCAGTGTCATGGCCGGCGGCAGTGCCAGGTCTGTCTGGAACCGGTGACACGGTGCCTTATGGCACTGTCCCCTGATTACCTGGTCATGCGTAGCTGCCATGCACGGCAATGTCGCGCTAACCGCAAGCTCTGACGGACCCACACTGTCCGGCTGACACAGCTGGCCGCGCCAGCATCTCCGGATCCAGAATTCTTTCAATTCTGTGTTATTTTGTGCTTCAGCCCAGAGAATAATCACAGATCGAGGTACCAGGCTGTCCCCAAACGAGCATGTTAAAAGGCGAAGTGCTCTGGAAACGTCACACGCTTCTGCCACCGGTCCATCACCCGAACGCTTCCCAGCGGAGCGTGGCTGCAGTGCCTCTCCCCTCCCCAGTGCCATGGGCCAGGGGCTCCCCGCCGGCAGCCGCTGGGGACCAAACCAGTTTCCCGCAGGGTGAATTGCCCCGGCGCCCGGGCGCGGTGAGGCTATGCCGCCGGTGGGCGACGGGCGCGTTCCGGACCGAGCGCCGCGAGCCCGTCTCGCTGCTCGTGATCGGCACGCGGCCACGGCGCTGCCCTGGTTGTCCTGCGATGCGGCGACGCGGCGTCTCATCTCAAACGACGCAGCTGGGCACACGGACCTCCGCGCACACGCACCTCGCTGGCCGCTCTTCCCATAGGTGCTGGGCCCGCAGCCCCAAGGGGACGGGTAACCAGGCGGCCATTGAAACTAAGAGAAACCTGATCCTGGCGAAATTCTAAGCGTGAGCGGAGAAGACACCGACCAAGAACGGACTGGGGGAGCGAGTGAGACGACCTGCGACCTGCGACCTGGCCAGCCGGTGGCTCTCTCCCTGTGAGATACGAAAGCGACTGATGGCAGCGGTCCCCAACCCTGTGGCACCAGGGACCGGCACTCCTGTGAAAATCCAATGCCTGAGGATCTGAGTGGGGCTGAGGTGGTGACGCCGGCGCTGGGGAGTGGCTGCAATGTGGACGAAGCTTCGTGCACTCACCCGCCGCTCCCCTCCCGCTGTGCGGCCCGGGTCCTAACAGGCCACAGACGGTACCGGTCCACAGCCTGGGGGTTGAGAGTTCCGCCATCGCCCTGAAATGCCAGACTTGACTTAAAGGCCAGAGCATTCACTGATGCTGCGGTTTGGGGGCCCCCAGCGGCCCGGGCTGTCCTGGTGCCACTCGGGGGTGAGTGCGGGGAGGGGAGCACTCTGGGGGCGCGTGCACACGCGGCCACTACTTCCCTGTGCACGGGACCCCGCTGTGATTGGGGCTGCTAGACACGGCCCACAGAAATCCAACAAAACAGGAACTTCCCGCCACAACCAGAGGTGAGGGGACCGGTGGGAGCCAGCGTGCATGAGCAGCTGTCCGCTGGCAAGTCAGCGGGGGTCCGTCTGTTGGGACTCAGGAGTGGCCAGCCGGCGATAGGAACGCAAGCCGCCAGGGGCCACCCAGCCTCGTGAACTGAACTGGGTCTCCTTCTATGACCCTCTCATAGCGCCAGCGCTCGCAGACTGTCACTGTCACGAGAAGCTACTGTAGTTCCCTCGGAACAGAGGGCCCCAGCTGGCAGTTGGCTCGGTCACTAAAGGCCATGATAATGGACTTTCACTTACACTTCGTCCTTGTCTTAGGTCTTCTGAATCACACCACTCAAAAACAACGCGGCCACCTTAATTACAACTCAAAACTTCACTTCTGAGGTCCCCAGTGTGCACACACACGGCCATCAAAACTATACCTCACGCCCGCTGTGGGCTTGGTCATAATTTGGGGGCAGGAAGTACAAATGAGGAAGGGACGTTCCCTGGCTTGCCTCTGCCCCTGGCAAGGCCACCATCCTGGAGCCTGACGGCAAGTGGGTGACAGATGCCGGATGCCCTCGTGCCCTGGCTGTGTAAGAATCAGCTTGTCACGACCAACATGCTTCCGTTTGCAGTCCTCAGAACGTATATGTATTCACAATTCAGCATTTTATTCCATTCACTTAAAGCATTTCAAAATGTCTTTCTGAATGTACCCGGCGGAGGAAGGCATATAATAAAAAGCAAAAATCACCCACTCGGAGTCCTTTAACCATTTAACCGTTTCTGCTTCTGGCTTTCCCGGCACTTCGCATCCTAATTCTAAATGGCACGCGTATGCCGTGGTCTTGATACTCATGCTGGGCATTATCTATTGACTGCGAAACACAAGGCTTAGGTGACTTACATTACATCTCCCCGAAAATGGGACAGTTATTATTTTTATCTTATTAAAATGGGACAATTATTATAAAGTTATTATTTTTAGGTTTTCTGTCGATTATCTTTGTAGCTTTCGAACTCACCCAAATCTCATTTCTTGTTCTATTATTCTCCGACAATGTATCAGTTTCTGTCAACTACACGTTAAGAACTTTTACATGGTCAGAGCTGGTAATTCCAGGGGTTATTTTATGAACATAAGTGTTTCACGGTTTGTCCACAGGTTGAATCTAAAAATCTAGAACCCAACGAACAGTCTTTATGTTATTCTGACGTCGTAGGTAAGCCCTTCTCCATGGATCCAGGGCCGGTAACTACAGCCACGTGAAGGGTCGACAGACAAATTCACGTCACATTTTTGTTTCCTTCATATTTCGACATAGACATGAGTTTCTTCCAAAGCGTTTTGTTTTTCTTGGGCTTTTTAGTTGCCTTAGTTATTCCTTGCTAAAGAAAGAAACGTGCTTTTGCGAGATGTTCATGGCTGCCAGATGTCATTCACACGACTCCTTGAAGCCTTTGGCTGGAACACATCCCACGGCGACAGGAAAAATGCTTTGGAGATAAATTTCCTGAGTATTTAAATCCGAAACTGTTTTGCTCACATGCATAACCATTTTCTGGGTACAGAGTGTCGGGTTTTCACCCATTTCCCACTGGCCCTGTGAACTCGCTGGCGGTGCTCCCGGCTCAGCCTTCACCCCGAGACACTTGCGAGTCGCAGCCCTAACCTCGCCCCCATCGGCCGCGGAATTCCTCGCATCACTGGTCCATCGGCCTGTGGAAGCAAATGACATCGTTCTATTTATAGCTTCTTGTTTTTAGTGGCGGCATTCCATGTTCAAAATAGGGTCATTCTCGATTGCCGAAAATGTCCAATCCTAGAGAGCACAGCATTCCTACGCGTGATGTTAGCATCACTCTCGATCAGTTGTTCGCTGAAGACTCATCTGATGAATCCAATTTTCCCAAAATAGATGATTCTGATTTTCCGGGGAGTACTTCGGAAGACTGGACGGCAAGGCCTCTGTCACACTCGGAACCGGACGGACATCAGCTGGCTCGGGTGCGCCCTGAAACGTCAGCTTGCGATAGGGTTCCCCATTGAGGGTGCGACTTCCCCTGCAGAAACGGTGACGTTGGTGACACCGCTGGCCCACTGCAGCCTTTTCCACTGTTCTTTACCAAGGAATAAGTTTCAAAAATTATCGGCGAAGTGGACGCGCACGCGGCCTCGCCGGCCTCGAAGCCGCCGGGTCCGAAAGGGTTTTTGCAGGAGGATGGAGGGAAAGACGCCGACGATGACGGCCTCAAAGTGGTGTTTATGGTGACACTGCTGCCGGGTGCTGTGCAGAGCCTACAGCGGGGACATCTGGGTCCACACGGCCTCTTTCGGATACGCCCAACTTCGAGTGAACGAGGACCAGCGAGCGAGCCTGACTTCCACTTCAGTGCCTGCACGTTGTTGACGATTCTTCCAGAACCGGTGAGTCACGGGCCCAGTTGCCACTGCGGGAGTCAAGCCCGCATCCGACTTCCTCGTCACTGTTTTCAGCTGCATGTACTCCAAGGAGAAACGGTGAGGCCGATGAGCGACAGGACAGCGTGCGTTGGTCTCGGGCTGCCTCACTTTGCGACAGTCCATCTGGTCACGTGGGGAAGGTGCTCTCGCACACCCCGTGTGACCTGGACAAGTCCCGCTGATGGTGTGAAGTCGCCACACGTTGTTCTTACCCCAGTCAATGACGTTCTTGGCCAGGGATGTTGCGTCCTGCTTGAGAACTTGTACACATCTCCCATGCTTTTCGGAAAGTGGCATCAAAACAGGTCGGATACAGCTGGGACAGCTCGTTTAAACAGAAAACAGACGCCAAACGAGCAAAAAAAAAAGGATTGCAAAGGGGGCGAGCATAGCCGGACTCTGTGGGAGTTTGTGGCACTGAAATGGTGTGACAAGAAGCAGGTGACGATGCTGTCGACATTCCATAATGACACCGTGACTGAAGCAGACAACAGAAAGGGGAGGAAAAGCAGGCAGCCGTGTGTCACCGTGGATCGTGATGAGCACGTGCAGCGGTGGATGCAGCTGACGGGGCGCTCGCTTCTCCCCCGCCTGAGCGCGGACAGCACAGGTTTGGGGTGAGAAATCCTGTCGCCACCCTCCACGCGCCACTGTGCTGGACCCGCCTCCCGCTGCGGAGGGAGCGTTCCGAGCGCAGGATGCGCTGTGTGACTCTGGACAGATGCTCATGGGAAGAGGCTGGAACGGCGCCTCCGGGGTCATCCCTGCTCCGGGGTCATCCGTGCTCCGGGGTCATCTGTGTCGCGCCTCTTCTCTGGCCTGGAAGGGACCTCCCCAGGGGCCACGGCCCGACGTCCGGGGCGCGGACATGGGGGCGGGTGCTCGTGGGCCACTCGCACAGCCACACGGACAGCGAGGACGCCGCACAGGGACACGCGCGTGTGTGCGGAACGTGACGTTCCTGCTTCGAAATTCACCGCACGGGAAAATCAGCAGCTACGGAGCATCATACGCGTTTCTGGATGAGCGACCAGTTCTGTTTAGAAACAACCTCGAGAACTGCTTTTGTATTTATTTTCACTTTGAAAACCAGTCAGATTTGCTTCAGCTACCAAGAGCGGGTTTCTGTAAAATGTCACTAACGCGGGCTGCACGTCTCTCCTCTAAACAGGAAACGGGTTAAGTGACTTTCCTAGGTGCTCCCTGCCGGTGTCCAATGCTCCTGAGATGTCCGGGGCCAGGGTCAGGGCTGCACGTTTGCGGGTGGCTTTTCCCACCGGAAGCTCTTCACGTTCGCCACTCTGAAGCACCCGGAGTCTGTCCCACGCACGTCTCTCCTTCCTTGTCCTACTTGAACTTGGCCTTTTCGTCTGGAGATAATTATTTTCCTCAGTTCCAGGAGACTTTCTTCTATCATGTCTTTATTCTTTTAATTTTAATAAAAGTTATAAATTTACATGGTTTAGAAAAATTAAACAGTCCTGTGAGTCTCGCTCCCTGGGAACCACTATTTTCGATGCTTTTACTTCTCTGGTCTTTGCCTCCATGTTTCTCAATAGCGTGCTTAAATTCCTATTTATTGATTTTAAAAATTATTTTAAACATATTTACTTCAGGCAATAGACAATAAGGGCTTAGCTCTCCTATGTCACTCCCACACCTTTAAAATATATTTCTTTTCCTTCCTGGGCTTCTAATAAAATGGTATCATCACCTCTGGACAAATCAATATTTAGCATTTCTAGCATTACGACTGCATCAATACTATTTGAGTCTGTAAGCCTGTAGTATGTTATAATTTCATTTCCTTATACAGTTTTTCATTTGTTTATTTTCACTGGAGTCAATGTTTTTTTTTTTCCATTTTTTAATGTACCTATTACAAACCTGTCCCCACACTTTGATAGAAGAGAAAATCTCTCTCCTGCGAAAGAAAACTTGAACAATCAAAAACTGTTGAGACATCACGTGTCTGACAATGTCTAAGGGTCTTTATTCCATCCTGACAGCATGCTGAGAGTCTGAGGCTGCAGAGTTCTACTCTGGACATCGTTTTCCGTGGAGCTGTGGCGGCCTCGGTCCGGTCGCCTGGCTTACTCGCTGCTGCTGAGAAGCCCGCAGTGGCCCCGAGGCCGGGCCTGTGTGTGGCCTGTTCCTCCTCTCTGGCGGCTGCAGTGCCTTTGCTTTGTCCCGATGTTTCAAAATGTCGCTGGCTCTGCTTTCGTTCACGGTGCTGGGCACGCGGTGAACCTCTCAGTCTAGAAATCCACGTCCAGGAAATTTTCTTGAATTGTTTCTTAGGTAACTTGCTCCCCTCCATACACTTTCTTTCATTTCTATTTTTGTAAATTTTATTATTTAAGCTGTTCTACTTTCTGTCTAGTCTAATATTCTCACTCATAAGCTGCTGTTTTCCCTTTTGTAGGAATTGTGCTAATTATTAGGAGATTTCTTCAACAGTCTCTCTAGGCTTCTACTAAAATTTTCATTCCTGCTTTTTTATTTTGAAATTCCAAAATCATTTTTGTTTTGTAAGTGTTCCTTTCTACAGGAATATTCTTTTATTGGCGTTATTAAAGTATAATTAATATGTAATATGTAATATAAATGTAATATGTAATATGTTTAAAGTGTACAACTTAGGTTCGGACATGGCATAAGCCTATGACACCATCAACACAATCATATAATAAGCACATCCACACCCCTCAAAGTTTCTCATGCTTTTTTATAATCTCTCCACCCTCTCTTCTCTGCTTCCCCTCATCAGATAACCACCCATCTGCTTTCTGTCACTATAGACTAGTCTGCAATTTCTAGGACTTTATATAAATGGAAGTATACAGAAGGTACCTCGTGTTTTTGGTCTGGCTTCTCTCACTCAGCATGATGATTTTGAGATTAACCCACGTTCCGTGTCAACAGTTCACGCTTTTTAATTGTCATGTGTAGTTGACTGTATATTGTTTATACCACAATTTGTTTATCCACACATCTGCTGACGGACACTGAGGCTGTTTCCAGTTTGGGGCTGTTGCAAATAAAGCAGCCGCAAACGTCCATGTATAAAACTTCGTGGACGTGTGCCTTCAAGCTCCTGGGCAAACGCCGAAGAGTCAGTGGCTGTATCATATGGCACATACGTTTTCAACTTTTTAAGAAACTGCCGGCGTTTATAACCTATTGCTGCATCATCAATGACCCCAAAGCTTACTGGCTTAAAACAATACACACGCACAATCTCAGGATGTTTGCAGGTCAGGAATCCAAGCATAGTTCAGCTGAGTGCAACCCAGGGGTGGGCCAGCCTTGAGGAGTCACCTGACGGCTCATGAGGAAGGACCCGCTTCCGAATCCAGTCGCACGGCTGCTGGAAGGATGCGGCTCCTTGAGGACAGTTGGACCAAGGGCCTCGGTTCTGTGTTGTCTGTTGGCTGGACACCCCCTCGGCGCCTTGCCAGGTAAGCCTCTCCCATGCGGTGGCTTGCTCCATCAAAGACATCGAGGAGCACAACTGTTAACAAGACGACAACCACAATCTCCTACAACTCAGTCATGCGAGTGGCATTACTTCAGTGCCATATTGGTGAAGAAAGATTATTTTGATGAATAATTTGACCTCCTTCGCTGCATATAAGCCATGACTCTGCTTCCTTAGTTTAGTGGTTGCCGTAGGGTTTATAATATATGTTTCGCTTTCAGTCTAACTTAGAGTGATATTACACCATTTCGTGTATAAGAATCTTTCCACGCTCCCTCTTCTGAATTTTGTGCTATGCTTCAACATTTACATGCTACAAACTTTACCCCGTATACTTACTATTTTTATATTTAAAAATTAAAGAATTTTTTTGAAAACAAGAAGTCTTCTATTCATTCACATACGCATCACTTCGTACAGAATCAGATTGATACCTAATGTCATTTTCCTTCTGTGTCTGAGACTTCTTTTAATAATTCTTATTGTGTAGGTCTGCTGGTGATAAATTCTTTCTGTTTTGGTATCTCCACAAAAGTCATTATTATGCTTTTGTCTTTGAGGTATATTTTCAACAGGTATAGAATTCTAGTTTGACAATTTTCTTTTCTACTCAGTACCTAAATATGTTGCTCCTTGTCTTCTGGTTTGCTTTGTTTCCAATAAGAAGTTTCCATCACTTTTATCTAAATGCAATGAATTTTTACTGACTGCTCTTAAAATTTTTCTCTTTATCTCTGATTTAAAGAAATTTGATCATGATGTTTCTTGATGTGGCTTCCTTTATGTTTCATGTACTTGGGGTTCACGAAGTTTCTTAGATCTGTGGATTTATAATTTTCATCAAATTGGGGACATTTTGGCCATTATTCCTTCAAATATTTTTCTCTCCCCTGCCCACCTTGCCTCGCTATCTCCTCCTGGGCACCAAGGACGTGTATAGTAGGCCACGGCCTGTCCCACAGTTTACCGATGCTCTGTTAGGGTTTTTCTTTCCTGTCTTTTTTTCTCTCTGCATTTCACCTGGATCATTGCTTTTGCTGTATTTTCAAGCACCTCTTCAGCGACTAATAGGCTATTAATTCCATGTAGTGTATTTTTCATCTGTAGAATTTTGATTTGGTTCTTTTATGTCTTCGATACTTAACATGTTACATCTTTACCTCCCTTAACACAGGGAATGCGGTTATAACTGTTGCCTATTTTACCACCCTGGGAATTTCTGAGTTTGCAAATACTGACTTTTCTCTTTCTTATTGGTCGTATCTCCTCCCATGCTTGGCAAAATTTTACTTGATTCCAGACATTGGAAATTTTATCTTATTGCCTAACGGATATTTTGTATTTGTATAAATGCTCTTAAAATTTGCTCCTAGATGCAATCTAGTTACTTGGAAAGAGTCACTTGATATTTTCAAGGCTTGTCTGAGCCTTGCTAGGCTGCACCAGAGTCACTTTTGTTCTCAGGCTAGTGTGCCCACTGCTGAGATGATACCCTTCAGGGTCTCTACCCAACTGCGCACCAGTCATGAGGTTCTGCCCTCTGGCTGGTGGCAGACTGAACTATTCCCAGGCCTGGGCAAGCTGCGGAGTTGCTGCCTCTGGTCCTTCCCCTGGCCTCTGGTGGCTTTTGCACAGGTGAGCACTTTTCAGTGCTCAGCTGAAGGCCGCCGGGGGACCCCGAGGAGCCTCAAAGCTCTCTGTGCCATCTCTTCCCAGCGCTCTGCCCGGAGAACCCGAGCTACGCTGGCCTCGCCAGCCTCCCCGCTCTGCCTCCTGGACTCAGGCCACCTGGCGCCACCTGGACACCCCGCCACAGGCCCGTACCGCAGCCTGGCAGCGCTCTGGGGCCACCTGCGGGCTCATGTCCTTTATCCCCCTCCTTCCGGTATCAGCCCCCTGTGGTGCTGGCCGTCTCATGTCCAAGGTCAGTTTCGTCTGTCTGTCCAGATGTTTAGCTGTTGCCGGAGGGAGGACGACTGTTTCTGGTTACATTGTCACAGCTGAAACCGAAGTCCGATAACCTTGTTTGATCGATAGATTTGTCTGAGATTCCAGCTGTCATCTGCTCATCACAGTTTCTCTTTCTTCCAGGATTAATTTTTTCTCTGCTTCTGCTTGTCGGAGGCTGTATGATTCCTGTTACGGTCCTCCTCACGTGGTGGCCAATCCTTGCTGGTCTGCTCCCTTTCAAGAGGGGGCCTGAGCGCGGGTCTCCTTCGTCAGGTGTCTGGAGGGCCAGCTTTCTGGTTTGTCTGCAGGGAAGTAAGTACCCGAGTGTCGGTCTCTCCCACAGAAGTGGGGAAGGTTTGGGGAAGGACTGCTGGGCACCACGGCCTTGTCAACAAACTGTCATTAAATGTCCTGCCTGACGCCCTCCTTCGCTCTCCAGCTCCACCCCACAGCCTGTCCCTGTCTGCTGGGAGAGCCGTTGCTGCTCGGGGCCTCCTGGTGTCCTCTGCACACTCACACCTGCCTCCGTTCCGTCTGTCACCCGTGCCCTCTGCTTCCATCTCCCTTACCCGTTTCAGCGTCCTCTTTGCCTGTAAGTCCTTTGCCAGCTCCCCTTCCTGTTTTGGGAGATTTTTTCATTTTGTACCTCTTTATTGAGATTTGGATGGAAAAAGTAAATGCATTTGCAAAATCCACCATCTTAAACCAGAAGTCTTTTTTTTCCCAGTTTTATGAGCCCTTAAGCTTCCGCAGATTAAACACATAATTGGTTTTGCTTAACTCAGAGAGCTGTCTAAGTGGGAGACGACGGACCGTCCAAGCTCTTGAGCCACTTGGTGCCATGTGTCTGCACTGCTCAGACTTCCTGTCCGCCGGGCGACGGGGCAGCACAGTCCGTGGGGTGGACATGCCCGATGCCAAGTTCGCTGGAGCGAGACCCACGACCGCCAAGGGCGAGAGATGCTGTGCAGACCAGCGAGCAGCCCGAGGCGGCGTCCTGGAGTCCAGCTGAGCCAGAGCCCGAGCACATGGGTCCTCGGGCTCCTGCCCTGCGAGGGACATGCGTCCGAGGGGTTGCTCCACCAGGGAGGGGCCTGCTGCTCGGCGGACGCCGCCTCGGCCCATCACCCGCTGCTGGCCCTGCGCTGATACCAGCGTCCTCACATGCGACGCTGCACGGCAGGGATGTGGCCTTGGGGACGAAAACCCCCGGGAGAAGCCTTCGGACTTAGCAGAGGAGAGACAGCTGCACAGGAAAGGCTCCTTCCCGGTCGACTAGGAGAGAAGTAAACTCTCTGCTCCTCCCTGCTCTCGTAGATTATGTTTGGGTAGAACTAAGACTGAGTTTCCAGATTTACCCTCCAGGGGGAAAAAAAAAATCCGTATTCCCTGAGTGTCTATGAACTGTCACAGATTCAAAGATGGATAAGCATTCAAATGTCACAATCTCCTGGGCCTGAGCTTTTAAGTTTCCTGTTTCACCACTAATGAGATGTAATTTCAAGTGCAAAAATATCTGTCAAGGAGAACGCTAAACAACTCCACACCTTCAGTCCTTCCGTCTTCAGCTATTTACAGACAGGTTTTAAAAACATACCATTTAAATACGAATGGTAACTTCCTGTTAAACCTTGGAAGTAGAACCAGCTAGAAATATGGCCCCTGGTGGTGAGACAGGAAAAAATAGTTTCTGTATACAAAGCCCTAACATAATAAACAAGCAGAAGCATTTCCGGATAAAGAGCGCCAAGCAAACATTCACATCCTTGCCTCTGCTGTACTCAAAATATTTTTAGTAGACCAAGTGCAAAATATTATTATCATTAATATTAAGTTTATCCTTCCTGGAACAGATCCAGGCTCCAGTTCTCCCAGAATGTCTGGTAGGAGCCAAGGTCTGAACGTTTATCATGGCAGTTACTTCGGCTTTAATTCTCTTCCTATAAACACTGCAGAACCGTGCATGGTGAAAACGTCACTGTGCCCGACAAAACCCATGCCCAGCAGCCCCAGCCCCCAGCCACCTCCCTGCAAAACCAGCAGAGCAGAAATCCCAAGTGATAAGGGCAGTACTGGGATCCTGGGACAGTCCCGGAGGGCAGCTCGGGGGAGGAAGATGGGGCCCGGTGGAGGAAGATGGGGCCCCGGGGAGCACCCCAGGACCCTGGCTGGCCGTGGCCCCGGGCACTCTCCAGAGAGGGGCCAGGGCCTGGAGCTGGAAGAGAAACTGCAGATAAGTAAGCTGGGTGGGCAGGTGTCCGCCCTTGTTCACCAAGGCAAATGCTAAGCTGGGTGTGCCATTTATTTAAACAAAACACTTCCTAAAAATTGAGACGTAACTGCCCTTTACCATGATGCTGTTTCAACACGATTTGATACCTAAACATAGCGCAAAATGGCCACGATGAGCCTGCCTAACATCCGTCACCACAGGCAGTTACCGAAGTGCTTTTTTCTCATGGTGAGAACGTTTAAGGTCCACTCTCTAGTAACTTCCAGATACGCGGCACGGTGTCATCAGCTACCGTCACCACGCCGCACGTGCCCAGCACCGAGCACCACGTAACCGCGGTTCGTGCGTCGGACACCTCCCACGGCGTCCACCTGCGACCTCTGGCAAGCACGGACACGTTTCACTGACGCGTCACACGCGTCCCGGGGCGTGCTCACGTCACGCGTGCTGTTGCTCTTTTTACAAACTGCATCCAACCCTATAAACGGCACCCAGACCGCGACGCGGCGTCGGCGGCCCCTCCCCCGGGCACAGGTCCCATCCTAGTGTCCATCGGTCACCACTGCCCCGCATGCCGCCGGCTGCCCGCACTCTGAGCACCTTGCCGTGCGTCCCTGGGCTGGCGCTGGACGTCCGGAGCTGAATGGGACAAGCTAAGTGCAGCTTTGTGCAACAGGTGTGAGAAGGCCTAGGCCCAGGATGACAGGGAAGGACACCTCCCAGCACACCTTGCAGCACAGCTGTGGGGGAGGGGAGGGGAGGGGAGGGGAGGGGAGGAGTGGGCGGGTCCGTGTGGGGAGAGCGAGGCCGAGGGAAAGCAGGCCCTGGCGGGAGGGGCGGCTGAGCGGGCGCCTGAGACAACACGTCTCCTTCTGCCACCGGCCACCCGCGCAGCCACGCAGCGGGCGGGTGGAGACGGTGGCTCGCAGCCATCCCCGGCCTGCCCCTGAGATGGGCTGGGGGCTCTGACCGTGGTCTGGCCCCCACCTCCCACCCCAGACAGAGAGCAGCCCCCAGGCCGGCCACCACCCAGGCCACGGTCCCGCCCTCAGGAAGCACACTTGGGAAGAGGCAGTGGGGTCACGGCACCCAGTACGGTGTGGGCTGTGGGACCGGGGCTCACGGGGCCGCCGCGGGGACTCACTCCTGTGTATCGCTGTAGCCGTTCGACGTGTCCCTGCCGCGCGAACCCACCGTGGAGGACGGACAGGGCAGGGCTTCGCCGAGCTCCTGTCGCGCCTGACGGTCCGGGAGCAGACCCGACACCCAGCTGGGCTGGCCTGGGGACCAGGAAGCCGAGGTCCCTCCCCAGGAGAGCTGAGCGCAGGCAGTGCCCTGGCCGGGCGAGGCTCCCGGGGACCCGATGCGCAGTGGCCCGGGCAGGGAGGTGTCCGTCATAGAACTCAGGGGGGCAGGCCGTCCGGCCGCTCCCACATCCACCAGACCTGTGAGCGCTGGGCAATGGCTGGCCCGTCCTGCTGGTGTCATTGGACCCACGACGGGCTGCGGAGGACACCCCAGCTCTCCTGCCTCTGTGCCCGGTGAGACCCTCAGAGGCCTCCGAGCTGCACGGTGGCCACGCCCTGCTGCGAGCGGCCGGGGACGGCCAGTGCGCCCCACGGCAGGCGTCCAAGGCCATGCCCAGGCTCGCTTCTCCGTCCCGAGCAAGCGAGAAAGATTAGGCGACTGTGCCCAAATTTCACCAGAGCGTAAATTTGAGACGTTAACAGACGACGTTTAATGCATGAAGACGCGCGGCCTGCGGCGGTTCCTGGAAGACAAGGAGGCCCAGAGAAGTCCGTCGCAGCCTCTCATAGGAAACAAGACACGTGCACAACGCCTCTGGAACCAAAGGCGAAGAATAAGAAACCGTCCAGATACCAGGGGACAGCCGACCCCCTCTGCGACGCTGGACCAAAGGACAGCTCAGCCGCATCGCTGCTCTTAAAAACGACCCAGTCACTCACCGCCCAACTCTGCCACGTGCTTATCCTTCCCTTCACTTGTCCTCTTCGGATAACACCTGCTGATTCTGCACCGGTGAAAAATGCCGCTTCCCCTCACTGGCCAGAGGTCGCCCCCTCTCAGAGTCCCTGGGGGGCTTGTCACCCGCGGATGGTGGCCCTGGGGTGGGGAGGAGGGCTTCTGACTCAGTGGGGCTGGGGCGGGCCTGAGAAGCTGCGCCTCTCACACACCCCCAGGAGGCCAGACGCTGCCGGTGGAGGAGGGCGGAGGAGCTGGGCTTGGGAACAGCCCAGCCCCGGGGAGACCGGTGGGGGGCTGGCCCCATCTCGCTAGAATGAGCCTGTCCGGCCCGGGGTGGGGATGGCTCTGTGCTTGTGGGCCGT
Organism: Eidolon dupreanum; assembly: GCA_028627145.1. Taxonomy (NCBI): domain Eukaryota; kingdom Metazoa; phylum Chordata; class Mammalia; order Chiroptera; family Pteropodidae; genus Eidolon; species Eidolon dupreanum. The sequence continues at coordinate 20,681,487 of CM053516.1, read as the reverse complement.
GGGCCGACTGTGGGTAGGTTCCTAGTCAGTCCTGCATCCCGCACCCGCCACCCTCCCGGGCTCGCGGCCGTGCCGCCGGGGTTCAGGAGGTGCCGAGCTCGGGGCTTCCCTCTCTCCTCCCTCCACAGCCACCCATCAGCTCGCCGCAGAACCGTCTTTTTGAACCCCGTGACTGTGGATGACCGCGCCCCCAGCGGGCTGCAGAGAGGTGCTCGTCCCCACGGTGGACCCGCGGCGTCCGGACGCCCCCCGCCATCCCGGATGGGCCGCCCTCCAGCGCGCCAGCCCGCGTGTCGCAGGGCGCGGTGTCCAGCAGCGAGCCACTCGGACAGCGCGGCCAGGGTCCGAGGCGGTCTCCTGCCGCTCGGCAGGCAGGTGCTGTGGCCCTCCGCGGTTACGGGCGGGACAGTGAGGTGGCCGTCCGCCTCACCGCGGTTTCGCTTCCGCAGCTTCAGCTGCCCGGGGCCCACCACATCCGAAACCATTAAATGGAAAATTCCAGAAACACAGTTCATTGTGCTTTAAGTTGTGTGGCCCTGAGTGCCGTGCTGGAATCTGGCGGCGGCCCGTCCCTTTGTGCGGCTCACCGCCCTGCGCACGCCCCGCTGGGGCCCAGGCCGCCCGTCCAGGGCCCCGGCCTCACTGAACACGCGACCCCGAGTGCAGGGCAGAGAGGCAGCCACTCCGGATGAGCCGCAGAGAAGCTGGAAGGGCCTCCTGTCCGTGGGCAGGGGACAGACTGCGGCTCAGTAACGGGGAGAATCCGGTGCCAAGGCCGCTCAGACCTGCAGTGACGACGAACCTTCTACCCACAAGACTGCGGCGGGGGAGAAAGAAGTGCGTGGCAGAGAGAGGAGAGAGGGCGAGAGATGGAGAAGGCGAGAGAGGGTGAGCGTGAGGCCCACGGGGAGAGTGTGGCGTGTGGCCCGTCCGCCCTCCCGCTGCTCCGTGACCAGGGCGGGGGGAGCGGGGCAGCCTTTGCTCAGGGACGCGCCAGCGCCGACTGAGTGTCTGAAGCACGGCCCTGCGAGCTGAGGGGAGGCGCTCTGTGAGGGCTTCACGGCCTGGGAACCGGCCGTTCACAGCAGGCGGCAGCGAGCATCCCGGATCGCCCAAAGCTGGGGGTCTGGGAGGCCTTTAGGGCATGAGCAGCAGCTCGTGCTTCAAGATGGCGGCCCCTCCAGCGTGGGCCTGCTCCTCGGGTCCGCAGGGGCGGGAGGCCCAGGGCGGCCCCCAGGGTGCGGTGGAGCTGCAAACTCCGTTGTGGGGCGGGCTGTCTGGCTCCTCCGGCTCACAGGAAGCCCAGCCCTGCAGCTGGGCCTGGCCGGCCTCGCCTCAGCGGCCGTACCCTGGGGCCCCGTCTGGTCCCCGCACTGCCCCAGAGGACCCCCCCAGCGAGGAGAGAGGCTGCGACTGTGGGGAGAATGGCAGCTGGGTCCTCGTTTCCCAGACGTGACGAGCTGGCCTGTCTTGGGCAGTCTGTGCGTGACGGCTTCCCCCTGGCCTCGGTGCACCTGACCACGGTCACCTCGCGGGGACAGTTGGGCCAGAGTGAGGACGACACACCTACGCCGCCCTCATCCCCAACGCCCTCCCACAGAGGCCCCGCGAACCCCGACTCTGGGTTCACTGGACGTGAAGTCCCAGTGCAGGCCCAAGGCATGCTGCCACCTCGAGTAGGAAGGCTGGTCCCCAAGGGGCCGTGGTGGGGGCCATGTCCCTGAGGAGCACGCTCCCTGCTTTGTCGCCCGGGGCATCGGCTGCGAAGTCACCACCCTGACGCCGGAAACCCTGGCATCACGCAGCCCATCGCCGCCCGCCCCGCCCACACCACGGCCGGCCCCGACTCGCAGCCGCTCCCCAAACTGCCGTGTGCACCCCGGGCCACCTGGGCCACTTGCTGTCATGGACAAGGTGTGGCCGGTGTCCACGCTGTGACAGGGCCGCATTCACCCCGCAAACGACCTGGTCTCTGGAGCCCCACGTCTCCAGCACGGAGACCAACTCATGCTGAGCGGTGGCTGCACCGTCTGAGGTGTTTAAAGAGCCTTTTCTGTGTTCACAGCCTAATTCTGAAAACAAAACACCTGAAATAACACTTGAAGGCGTTCAAAACTCAACTCAATGCTATAGTCTTTCCACTCAGCCAGAGAGAGGCCCACAGGGTTGAGAAGTACCCATGGAGGCCGGGTAGTCGCTCGGCCGTTCGCGTGGACTTTTATTTTACAGTCGTCCGACGTCAGACTGGCCCCTCACCTTCTGGAATCGGCCATCTCGGTGGGAGGTGAGGCCCTGTGGCCTTCCACGAAGCCCTGAAGGGCTGGACGCTATCCCGGCCATGTGTCCTGGTGGGACCTGGGCCAAAGCAGTGGCCAGACACTGCCCTGGCTTCCTGGCCGTTCTGCTGAAGTGACCCTCCCGCCGTCTGGTCTGCTTTTCACGGTGCCTTTCCCAGACTGCCCAGTACTGTCTGCAGCCCTCACTGACGCCCGGCCCGGCTGTCCCGCCGTGGGACAGGGGCCCCTCCCGTCCTGGTGGTGGTCTTGTCCAGTGCTGCCGAGGCCCGCCTGTCACGAGGCTCAGCTCTGGCCGCCGCCTGCGTGCCCCGCAGCCTCGCGCCCCACCCACACGGGCACCAACGTCTGTTCACGGAGGGCGGTGGCTCCCCCCGGTCTGTCCCAGGGGGCTGGAGATGGGACTGCGAGCCCAGGGGGCCACCGCACGCTCCCCCGGGAGCCCCGGACACCGCGGCTCCCAGTGCCCGGTTCCAAAGGCCGAGGCAGTGCCAGGGGGCGCTGCACAGCTTCCGGGGGGTCCGTCAGCTGAGTGACCAACCACACTGCTGGCCAGGGCAACCCTGGCCTGGCCAGCCTCGCACAATGGGGCTGTAACGGAGGAGGAGGCGAGGACAGAGGGCCAGGCCTGCCCCGGAGCGTGCGGCCCTGCCCTGGCTCAGACCACACCCCGTCGCCCAGCAGAATCAAGCCTCAAACTAAAACCAAGTTCAGTCCTCAGAAAACTGAGAAAGTGGCGCCTCTCATGCTGCTGAGGTCTGGGCTCAGGGTTTCCCCGCCTGGCCTGGGGCTCCCCAGAGGGAGAATGCCCCGTCACGTTTCCAGGTCAAGGACGGTCCCCCGACCCGTCTCTGTCCATCATCCGTTCTCACTCAGCAGATGCACCCTGAGCACCGACCGTGAGCACAGCCCAGCCGCCCCCCTCGCAGCAGGCGGGGTGCGCTGCCCGCGGCCCTGGGTGTGAGGGCGGGTGCGGCCAGAGGCTGGTGGCACTGGGCGCCAGGCGGCCAGGCCTGGCACAGGGCAGGGGCTCCCAGGCAGCAGTGAAGGCGTCCGAGAGAACTGGAGTTTGAACGGGCCACAGGTGGGCCCTCCACAGGTGACCCCTGCAGTGACCCCCACACAGGTGGCCCCTCCACAGGTGACCCCTGCAGTGACCCCCACACAGGTGACCTGCACACAGGTGGCCCCACACAGGTAACCCCCACACAGGTAACCCCCACACAGGTAACCCCACACAGGTGACCCCATGACCCCACACAGGTGCTGCCCGCCCTGCCCACCGGCCGTCCTGCGGTCTGGTGCCGGCTGTGCACCCTCGCCCTTCTCCCCTGCTTGCATCCCCCGCTCTGGCTCCCTGCTCCTGCTTCGCTCGGCCAATGCTCGCCACTGGCTGAGGACATTCACGTGGTTCATTTTAGCTCCCGCTCTGCGGGGCGGCCGGTCTGCAGAGGAGACGCCGCACTCCAGGACGGCGCTCTGCCTTCGGCCTGTGGGCTCCTGTCCCCCGGGGTGTGGCCGCCCTATCCGGGGACAGGTAATGGGGAGGAAGTAACGTCCAGGCCCCAGCTGCTGTCTGGGCGTCCTGGAGGGGGTAACGAGAGGGAGGCCAGGCCCTTCTCCTCTTACTAGCTGTTATTCCAGCGGGACCGTCCTTAGGCTCACAGACGCTGGTGGCCCCAGAGGACGTAGGCTTTCCAGTCACAGCCCGCCGGCTTGGGGAGTAGAGGGAGGCGGCGAGGAGGGGGTGTCTGAGGAAGGCTGATCTGACGGTGCCCAGCCTCCATCAGCTCCTCGCCAGGCAGGACCAGACGCCCCGTCCGCGCCGGCCCCTCCCAGCTCAAGGTGACGCGCTGGGCTGCTGGCCTCTCATCTCGAGAAGCTGCCCCTTCCCCCGCCGCCCGCAGAGTGGACCAGAGACAGAAACAGGACTCCGTGCCCCGTCCCCTTCCCCGCCGCCCGCTGCCTTGGCGGCGGTGCCCTCGGCACCCACCACCGCTCCCACAGCTCCCGCCCACCCCGGGTCTCCCCAGCACTTTCTGTGTTGTGTCCCCCACTCCTGAGAGGTCTCCAAAGTTGATGCGTGTGGGGGTGGGCGAGGGCAGCTGGACTCACGTCCGTGGTGAACTCACATGAATGTGGGTGGACGAGCGCGTGAGCGCAGCGGCGGACGGCTCCCCACGGGGCCCAGCCTCAGCGCCCACTCGAGGCCCCCCGCCCTGGGCCTCCTCACACCCCGGCTCCAGCACTGACCCCGGACACACCTCCCGTCAGTCCCGATCCCGTCAGCTCCGACTCCCCGGCCCGAGGAAGGACGACACGACCTGGGTGGAGTCACCTGACACGAGCCCACTTAAAGGCGGACCACGTTTCAAAGGGTGAGAAAAAGGGGCTTGACTGGAATATTCTTAGATGAAAGAACTGTGAAGATGTACAGAGATTCATAAATGAAAAGCTCATTTGGTCCTATATTTTTAAAAAATTACCTACATGCAACTGTGAGCTACTCAGAATGAAGGATGAAGGAACCTATTGTTAATTAGTTTTCGGTATAATATTAATAACAAATACTTCTATGGCATTTACCACGTGCCAGGCACTGTTCTAAACGACAAGTGTAGATGTAGCTACAGACGGAGGAAGGGTCCACAGCAGTGCACGCACGTGCCCGCAAGCGCGTCGCCTGTCCGATCGTCCGCACGTGCCCGCGCGCGCGTCGCCTGTCCGTCCACATCCGCATATCCTCACTCAGTGCTCAGAGCCATCACGAGATGAGCGCCTCGACTCCCCTGTTCTACAGGTGCGGAAACCGAGGTGCAGAGAGGTGAGTGACTTGCCGCTATTGTGTGGGTGGGCAGGGTGCTGGGCGGGGGCGCCCCGGGACGATGGCATCTGAGTCAGTGCTAAAGGAGGTGAGGCAGGGCGCCCTGAGCAGGCAGCAAGGCCCCGAGGCAGGGAAGAGCCAGGAGGCCACTGAGGCTGGGGTAGGGGGAGGGGAGCTGGGCGGGGAGATGGCATCACTGGGGGCGGGGCCAGGTCCTGCCACAGGGCACTCGGAACAGCAAAGGGGCATGTCGGCCCGCGTGACGGGGTCGTGGTCTGTGTGACGGGGTCATGGTCTGTGTGATGGGGTCGCGGCCTGTGTGACGGGGTCGCGGTCTGCAGGCTGAGGTGAGGCTGCAGGACGCAGAGGGGGGCGGGGAAGCCGGGGGAGGCAGTGACGATGGGACTGGCAGTGGCCACAGTGTGCAGACGGGGGTCCCACGGTGGGCGCGCTTTGGAGGAACCAGAACAGAAGAAGGAATTTGGCCCAGGGACTGAACCATGTGGCCCGTGTGACGGGAACCGCCCCGTCCCCGGTCGGGGGTCCCGAGGGGCAGCAGGGACACAGGCTCTGGCTGCTTATAGCCGCCCTACCAGTGAGCTGAGCCAGAGCGGGACACGTGGGGTCATGATGGTCAAGGCTGGGACACCCATGGGGTCCCCGGGGAGGAAGGCTCCGGACGCCCGGCCCCACGGGGGGCCCAGCCGTGAGCACAGAGGAACCAGGTGAGGGCCATGGGGGCCGTGGATGGGGCCGGGATGAGTGGCGGGCCAGGCGCGTGGCTGGAGACAGTGGGTGCAGACAGCTCAAGGAATCTTCTGGAACAGGGAAGGAGAGGGGGCAGTACCTGGAGGGAAAGGAGTCAGAGGCGGGCTTTTCCGCTTGACGCTGGCCTTGAGGGCACCAGCAAGGAGGAGCCGCGTGTCCCTGGTGGTGGCCTCGAGCGGGAGGGCGTCGGCACTGCGGTACAGAGCAGGCCGAGCTGGGTCTGCGGCCGAGAGCGGGCGCCAGCCTCGCACAGAGCGGAGGGCAGAGCAGGCTCTGGCCCGGCAGCAGGGGCAGAGCCTGCGGCCTGACCCTCGGCTCCCGAGTCAGGCTCCGTCCCCTCCGTGGGCTCCCCTCCTGGTGCCTGTGACAACGAGCCGGAAAGGGGCGACTTCGAGGGGCTCGCGAGCAAACCTCTCTCACGCTGAGCCCGGGATGGAGGGCAGGAGTGCCCACGCCGAGGCATCTCCTGCACGGTGGCTCTCAGCGTCTGGCAGGGGACGGGCGCAGTGACCGGCCGGCAAGCCGTGCCCCAGAAGCGCACTCTCCTGCTCTCCTCCCCGCTCCACGGGACGCCCGGACCCATCGCCCTGTGTCTCCCCAAGGAGCTGCCACGGAGGGCTGGGCTCGCCCTCGCCCAGCTGCTGTGGCCTCTGGGGGCCTCCAGCAGGTGAGGTGCTGTCACCGCCCTAGAGTTCACGCCGGGTCCCCCCTTTCTGTGCCCGACCAATGAGGGGAGGCGCTGGCTCCTCCCTTTTCCTGTCTTTCCATCTAGCATCTTCCTTCCGTTTATGTGGTGTTTTCTCTAATCCTGGCCTTGGCTTTAGCGCGTGGCTTCGGTTCCTATTTAAACTCCACAAAGAGGAATTCAAGCTTGAATACAAATGAGGAATGTAGCTAAAAACGGGAGACACGAAGAGAAACTTTTTTTAAGTCAGTGCAAATATTTTTGGAATTTAATTTTCCTTAGAAAAAGTGACTTGCAGACAGAGAGTCTGCATCCTGTGTTTGCGCGCCGGGGCCTCGGGCGACCTGACGCGTAAACCCGGCACGGCGGCGCACGACGCCACGCGGCCACGCTGCCATCCCGGCGGCGTGGGGACCGTGGTGCCCCCCCCCCCCCGCCCCGCGGCCCTCGCTGCCGCCTGCTTCCCTCTCGGATGGCCGTGGACAAGCGAGTTGGCCCCGCGCAAGAAACGCATGGAGCCGTGAGGCGGGGTGTGTGGAGCGCGAGCTGTGCCCCTCGCCGCGTGTTTCGGCGGGAGCCGCTGAATGTGGGACAGGAGCTGGGAGGCGCCCCCGGGCCCTGCGGATGTGGGAACAGCGCGATGCCGCGGAAGCGCGCGGACGCCACCACTGGGTCCCGCGTCACAGATGGTCAACTGACAACAGAGAAGCAACCCTTCCTCTAAGCCCCCTGGGGCAGCCGAGGAGGGTCACGCGCACACGGCTGAGGCCCCATCTGCTCACGACCAGCGCGGGCCACTTGCCCCGTAAAGCTCCCCCCAAAAGCCCGGGCTGTTCTCACGAGCTGGTCGGGGTGACGGTGCGTTCAGCAGGTTCGCGCCCGGGGTCCCTCGACTTCCCTTAGCGGACGTTGCAGAGCCACTAAGGGTCCAGTCCCGCTCCGAGTTACCTCTTAAAGGAACTACGGTGTTTCCAAAGGTCTGTGAACCGCGAAGCTGTCGAAGTGAGGACTGGCGCGGCGTCCATTAGTAAGGCGTGTCGGGAAGATGCAGGGTGAAAAGCTCGTCTCTGGGGACAGACAGCAGCGTCGGGGCACCGGGAAGCCCCCGGCTGCTGGGGTGTCCTCCGTCCTGACCGGGCGGTGGGGTCAGGAGGGTCTCCGCGTAAATCGCCGAGCTACACGCTCGGGCTGGGATCGCGATGGAGCCCTTCCCAGTGTGGACGTTAACGCTCAGTGAAAAACCAGCAAACCAGTCTACGAAGAAGAACGTGCCGCACGAACGCATTTTTAAGAGTTTAACGTGGCGGGGTGTTTTCCCCGAATGGCCACGGCAGCGCTCCGGTCCCATGAACACCCCAAGGACACCCGGAGGTGGGGTCTCTCTGCCCGTGGACGTGGCTGGCTTCCTGCCCACTCACCACGCTGTCCTCACCGGCCCTCACCATCCCTCAGGACGCGTGCCCTCCTGCAGTGAGGACGCCTCGGCCCTGGAGGAAGCCAACAGCCATGACAGCCAGCCCCCAACTCTGGCCACGTGAGGGATGGAGGCTGTCCAGTCCCCGCCGTCCAGCTTCCTGCCGAGGCCCCGGGCATCGCAGGGCGGAGATGGACCACCCACTCTGTGCCCGGCCCCAATTCTCTTCCTGACCCACAGAGGCATAAGTGGCTGTTCTAGGCCCCGAAGTTCTGTGGGTAATTTGTCACACAGCTGTGCTGGTCTGCTCAGGCTGCTGTGACAAATAATACCAAACGCTGGGCAGCTTATAGACAAGGAACGCTTGTTTCTCACATTCCCGGAGGCTGGGAGTCTAGGGCGGAGGTGCTGGTGGCTTCTGCGTCCGGAGAGGACGTCTCGGCACCGTCCAGCTGTCCTCATGGGCGGGGGGGAGGGGCCGCTCTCCGGGGTCCCCTTTATAAGGACAGTAAGCCCATCCCTGAGGGCTGCACCCTTCTTCTCCTCCAGTCACCTCCCGACAGCCGCACCTCCTAACACCACTCCCTTGGGGGTTAGATTTCAACATATGAATCTGGGGGGACACAAGCGGCAGCCGCCAGAACTAGAAACATCCATTTATGGGTATAAATAACAGGAGGAAATTTCTGAATATCTGAGCAGAGGGATTAGCGCTAATATTCATTCATTGTTTTCCTGCCTTTTCTAATGATTCTATAATAAGCCGATATTATTCATGTAATGAAAATAAAAGTCAATACGAGTGACAGTCTCAGAGGACACAGGACTGCAGCACCTACTCACACGTGCCCTGCGGTCGCCTGCGCCCCAGGCCCTCCCGGCCCTGGGCCAGCACAGGAAGAGCGGAGAGGGCAGAGGGAGGTCCAGCAGGGGCAGCCTCCGCAGCTGTGTGCGCTGGGCAACCGTCAGCTGTCGGGGGAGGGGGCCGCGAGCATGCATGTTTGCATGGAGGTGTGGGGGGCTCTGCCGGGCTAATAACACATTCTTGGCTAAACTTTTCCTCCCCAAACGCCTTCCAAAAACCAAGTCAATTAAGGGGCCCAGCCTCAAAAGCATATCTAAGAAGGGTATGAAAATATTCATACGAACACCCGCATTTTGAGCTTTAGGAATGCAACTCTCCAGGTGATGAGACAAACACTTGAACACAGATGCAGCCCTGGGCGTGGGACAGTAATGCTCGGGCCAAAGTGTTGTCGTTCCAAGGCCAGCCTCCCCACCCTGGTGTCTGGTTCAGTTCGCTGTTTGTTTATCATTCTTGTCTCTTCCCACGCCCTGAGGTCATCTGGTCTACCTGTCTGCTCAGGTCTGTTTCCCCTCTAGGGTATCGGCTTGGCCAGGATGGGGCCTGCTGGCCAGAGCGGCGGCTGGTCCCTCTGGCTCAGGGCCCGGTGGTGGGCAGGGCTCACGCCACCCTTGCTCAGGGGGAGGGGGAGCGAGTGAGTGGCCCGGGCCCCAGGGAGGGCGCTGCTGAGGCAGGACGAACCGCACACAGCCACGAAGGCGCCGGGCAGAGGGTCGGGGCCAGTCACACAGAGGGCAGCGCCCAGGGGCTGAGGGGCCGAGGGGCCGAGTCCGGGCCTCCGGGGAGGGTGGGGGCCTCCCCACCCCGCCACACAGGCCTGGGAGGGCCGGCACGGGGCCACTGCTGCCAAGTCTGGCCCCTTTCCCTCCCACGCGGTCTCCCCGCATTCCTCGGGCCCCCTGCCCCCCTTCTCCTCCTGGCCTCCCTCTGTGCCCCCAAGCCCTGCCTGGACCCCTAGGGCCGCGCTGTCCGGGCCTAGGTGAGGACGGCCCCTCTGCCCACGCCCCTGGGAGAGTGCCCGGCCCTGCCATGCCAGCCTCAGAGCCTGACCAGGGCCACTGTCCCCCCACATGGCTCAGGCCCCTCACCCCACTCGCGTCCCCTGCCAAGGCTGGGGCTCTCTCCTGACCCCCAATACTCCTCTCCTATTCATCCTGGGCTCTCCCCGGCACCCCGAACCAGCCCCCAGGCACACCCACATGCAGCCAGTCCCCGGCCTGGCACTGGCTGGCGAGGGGACAAGGGGACGAGGCCGGGGGACACCCAGGGCCCCCACCCCTCCTTGGTGCTGCGAACAGGCCCGTGAGCAGACAGAGCTTCTTGGGTGACCCCTCCCGGACGGGGTGCCCGGCCCAGGACGCGTGGTCAGGGTCGACACCATCTGCAAAGCGACGCCGGGACAGCCCACACCCGGAAAGAAAGCACGGTGTAAAGGAGAAGGCCGGCCCCCGAGCCCCCGTCGCCCCTCCACACGGGACTCCGAGTGTGGGCCTTGATCCTTTAACCGCTGCGTCCGTCAGAAGCCTTGACGCTCAGAGCCCGGCGGCCCTCGCGTCCGGCCCCATCCTTACAGTCAGGACTCCACGGGGTCCCACGGGCTTAAACAGGCAGCGGCCGCAAAGTGTGGCGTCCCCCACGGGAAGTGCACGCTGACGGCGTGAAGTGCTCCCATGGCTCAGGTCACCGGGTGAACGCGTGACGGACGGGCCGCTGTCTGTAACTCATCGGTGGCTGTCCGCTTTCCGTCCCTCACACCTGTGGGCCAGTGTTCATGGCATGTGGCCCAAGCGAGGTCCGCGCTAAAGCATGCCGTCGAGCAAACACAAAGGCAGCTCACGGGAAGACGCGAGGGGAGGTGTTGGTGGCTGGACGGCGACCCCCAGTGCCAGTGGGCCGTGGACACATTGGCTTTCTTGTCCGCAGCTAAGGGCAAAGGTGGCTGTCATCTTTCTGGGGGGCTTTCGGCAATACGTCCAAAGCCTTAAGACACGCGAGACGCTGACAGTCCCGGCGGCTCCGGGCTGGCTTCCTTCAGACCCACACACCATCGAGAGCGACCGGAGAAGCCAGACAAAACTGCACCTGCGTGAAGCCGCCAGAGTGACTCAGGACAGCGCGAGCCTGAGAGGCCACGACCCGGGCGGGGGCCGGGGGACAAGGCCGGCCCCGGGCCACTCTCTCGAGGCACTGGCCTGCTCACAAACTGCGGCTGACAGTTGGAAACTCGAGCAGAGCCACTGGCAGCCTCACGGGACAAGGGGACGCAGCACGCAGCGCAGGGTGCACGAGGAGGAGTCCAGGTAGACACCCCGGGCTTTCGTTCTGGAGCTGCGAAGGGCCATCTAGGGACGCTGGCCACCCTGGTGGGTCTGGGACTCTCCTGCCTCTAGCACGGCCAGGCCCTCGTCCTACAGAAGTGCCCAGGCTCCAGCAAACCAGGACGGCCGGAACACTGGGGACACCCTGAACTCAAGCCGAAGCCCAGTTGCAAACCCGCTCAGTCCCTGCTTAGGTTAAATGATCTGCCTGCCCTTTACTTGATGCCAAAAACAAAAGCGAATCTTCTCTGAAGAAAGATGTCACCCGGGGCCTCAACTTCTCTCTGCCACTGTCAGGCACAACGTCCAACCTTCGACACAGAATCAGTTCAGAACGACAAGGAGGCACCAAGGGAAGAGAGCACGGGACGGAAACAGCGCCCTGGAGACTCGGACGCTGGTGTCCGGCTTTTAAAAAGGCTGAGATAACTGAGATTACCATGTTCCAGAAATCAATGGCGAGATGAATATTCTCAGTAGCATCCTGGAAAAAATGAGGATTTTGGAACCTAAAAATACCGTCGCTAAAATATCAGGCACTAGTTAAAAGATTAGATGCAGCTGAACAAAGTGATCATGAAGGCAGGTAGAGAAATATACAGACTTAAGCAAGAAGAGGGAAGAAAAAAAGAACAGAAAAGAATTTAAGAGAAATACATGACATTACAGTCCCAGAGGAAGAGAGAGAATGGGGGCAAGAAGCAATCTGCGATGAGACAATGGCTGAGAATGGTCCAAAAATGATGAAAGACAGAAAGACATATTTAAGAAGAGCTACAAAGCCCAAGATCTATAACTGGAAAGAAAACTACATTTAGACACAACCTAGTGAAACGGATTAAAACCAAAGAGAAAATCCCAGAAGCTGCCACAGAAAAAAGCCGTGCTCCCTTCTAAGGGAGCGATGGGAGCCCGCGGCGGCGGAACCGAGTCTTCAAAGAACTGACGGTGAATTCCCGCCAACCTAGGACTCGACATCCAACAAGAATATCCTTCCTGTCCTGAGGGTGACAGGACGACATTCTCAGACAGGTGAAAGGTCATGAAGCTTTCCACCACGCACGTGTGTGAGACTATTAAGAGTTCTTTAGGCAGAAAAAAAAAATGATTTCAGATGGAAAAACAGAGATGCAGAAGAAACAAGAAGAAATAGAATGTGGACAAATGAAGGCTGACCGTACAAAACAATGATGATGTTTTGGGGACACTATGACATTTTGTAATGATGAAAGATCACTCTCCCAAGAAGACATCATAACTCTAAGTGAGCCTCAAAATTACGAGGCATAAATTGACAGAACTAAAATGAAAAAACAAATGAATCCTCCTTTATATCTGGAGCTTAATAGACCTTAGTAACTGAAAAAAGTTGACCCCCCCCCAAAAAAAAAGTCAGTAGCAACATACACGATTTAAACTCACACTTAGCAAACGAGCTAACTGATATATGCAGAACTCTGCACCCCAAAATTGCAGGCTGCGCATTCTTTTTAATTGTCCACCGAACATTGGCAAAATCTGACCACATTCTGGAGATGTGGTGCACATCTCGACACAGTTCCAGTCACTGAAACCAGGCAAAGCGTGTTCTCCACCCACAGGAGAATTCAGACAATCAATAACTAGAAGTCCCCAGGTGATTTTGCATTAAGTAATGTGGCTTCTAAATAACCCAAGGGTCAGAGAGGAAGTCATGACGAAAATCAGAAAATCGTTTGGACTAAATGATAGTGAATGTGTGAATCTGTGAGAAGCCATGAAGGCCATGCTGATGTGGGGTTGTCAGTGAAGAGGCTGGAGACTGAGGGGCCACGTCGAAGCCTGGGCGACCCCACCCGGCACGGCACCTGGAAGGGTGGAGAGGCGGTCGCGGGGGCTGGGGACTTGCTGCTCCATGGGGAGAGCTCTCCGCCCGGGGACCTGGTCCTACCGTCCCTTTCCACAGCCCTCAGGGACGGCCCCTCTTAACAAACACACGTTAGGCCTACGGTATTAAAACGTCATGGTAGAAAACATTTTAAATATGGGGAAGCAACAACTAAAAAATAAATCTTTGGAATGCTTTTGATATTTATCCTTCCAGAGTTTTTCCTGTAGATGTATTTATTGTACCTGCACTGTGCTTTGGTTTCCATGAAAAAATAAAAATAAAAAAAAAAATAAAAAAAACCCGAGCCCATTCTCAACATATACTTGTGTATTTTGCTTCCTTCACTCAACATCATGACGATTCATGTTATTAAATATTCTATTTTCTGGACTATTACAACTAACATGGACCCCACTGTTGGGCATTAAAATGGAAAATTCTTTTGCACTGACATTCAATTATCCTACCCTTTCCTATATTTCTGAAAAAGATCTTGTCTTAACACTTATGATTATTTCACTATTTTTCTGGTACCACTGCTGCCTCAACTACTACGTTTTGAGGTTTATTTTCTTTCAGCCAGAGACATTTACTGCACACCCGTGTCCCTTGGAGGATCCAGGAGGCATCTGGTACACAGCTCTGATCTCGAAGACCAGTCTAATTCCCAGTGATTTTATTGTATTAGGATCCTATTGATGCCGTAACAAATCGTCACAGACACAGCAGCTTAAAACAACGTAACTGATTATCTTACGGCTCTGCAGGTCGAGAGCCTGACACGTGTCTCAGTGGATTAAAGTCGGGGTCTTGGCAGGCCGCGTTCCTGTCTGGGGTACTAGGGGACAGTCTGCTGCCTTGCCTTTTCTGGATTCTACGTCCTCATCTGTGGCTCGCGGCCCCTCCCTCCACCTTCCAGGCATCGCCACGGTCACTATTTCCTCTGATGACAGCTGAGAAAGGTTCCTCGATTCTGAGGATTCATGTGATTACCTGGCCCCCCCGGAAAACCCTGATCATCTCCCCATCTCAAGGTCCTTCACCTCGAGCGCACCTACAAAACCCTTTTTGCTCAGTGACATGACACCGCCACAGGCTCAGGGGCACCCTTCTGTGCCCGCCCGACAGCCATTGCCACCTGCTGAGTAGCTGCTGCTGCCAGCGCCAAGGCTGGGTGAGCAGGGCCCGTTCACGGAGGCGGACGCTGTCACCACCGTCACTGCACAGAGCAGGGACGGCGACAGCAGAGACTTCGAGGTCGAGCTCACTGTCACGAGTCACACAGGGCAGCGAGCACCACGAGCCTTCTCGCTTCGTTCGTTCACCTAGAGACAGTGTTAAAACCCTCACCCAGACCCAGGCCTTCCTGGGGAACTGCTGTTTGCAAGCACAAGCCGGCCAGCTCCGTTTTCAATCCACGGTGTTTGTAAAGGCTCGTCCCCCCGTGAAGGGCGGCAGAGCTGGGCCTGGCTTGAGCCCCTGACCCTGAGTGAGGGGGCTGGGGCCACTGCCTGCCAAGCCTGGCCTATTGTCCATGGAACCGGACATGGCCTGTGTGACCTACGGGCCCCAAGGAGTGCCAGGAAAGCTGTAAGGCGTGCGGTGGCCCCGTTTAAAAAGAAGTGCAGGCTCTAAGAGACTCAGCTCCCGCCTGCTGGGGCGAACCGCGTCCCATGTGGCCCCAGGGAAGGCGCCCGACAGTCTCTGCTGGGAGCGAGGCCCGGACACAAGACTAGGGGCGCCGGGACGCAGCCTCCACAAGAACTACTGTGCGTGGCCCGACCTTGGTCACTGGCTGGCGGGGGCACGGGAAGTGTCAAAAGGTCAAGTCCAGGTGGCCTTCTGAGACACCTGGGGCAAGTGGACCTTCTCTTCTTCAGAGGAACTAAAACAAGGTGACGTCAGCCTCCCTGATGGGCACAGTCGCCAGATTTCGAGGGAAAAATTCAAGATGCCCAGTTAAATTTTATTTGGATTGAATTTCAGGCAAACATTGCACACTTTTTTAGAGTACGCAGGTTCCGAATAATGCATGTTTCCACGCTTGTGCAAAACATATGTTTATCTGAAATGCAAATGTCACGGGGGGAGGGGAGCAGCCCACTGGGGACTCCCCACCACAGGGAGCCATTTCCCCTCCCTGCCCCGCCAGGGTGAAGGTCAAGGGGAGGAAGCAGCACCACCAGCCGGAGGGCTGCTGCAGGGAGGCGGGGGGGCCGCCTGGCTGGAGCTGGGGTCACAGGGGCCACACGACGGCCATGGCAGCCCTGCAGCGAGGTGGGTGGGAAGAAGGCCTGTGACCCCCCCACCTCTTGCCCTTCCGTCTCCTCGGGGGCCTCCGCTGGCTGGACCCGGATGTCATCTGGGAAGCCTCTGGGGACAGAGAGAGCCAGGCGGGGGAGGCAGGGGTGAGGGGAGGGGCGCGGCGGGCGGGGACCAGCGGAGAGGCGCTGAGACCTGGTGTCCTCCTCCCGGCCTCCTCGCGCAGGCCGGTCCCCTCTGGGCGCCAGGACCCGGTCGCCCCTGTGTGACGGCCCCGAGTGCCTGCCCCGGGCTCTGCGCATGGGCTCCTCCCGGCCTTAGCCGCGGAGACCCCGCTACCAGCCGCCTCGCCACGGCCTTCGTGCGCCCCGTCCCTTCCCCTGCTCACGGGTGCAGAGCCCGGCAAAGGCCACGCTGAAGAAAACCGCGCCACTGTGGGACCGACCACAGCTCACCAGGGAAGGGGGGCCCGCGCCCTCCGCGTCCCCAGGCGGCAGGGACGGAGCCTGGCGCCCGCAGCCGCAGCTGCCCTCCTGGGACAGCTGGGCGCGCGGCCGCCCTGCTACGCCTACCGGCCCAGCCCCTACTGCCGGGTGCTCTGGAGCAAGAACCAGGCGTCACCATCACTTCAGAAGGATCTCAGAAGAGCGACCCCGACCCACAGTGACACAGCCGTCACATGCGCTAGGACGGCTGTGGTCTAGAACGCGGACAGTGCGAGCTGGGGACGTCGTGGGACAGGGAGCCCTCGAACGCAACACGATGCAGCAGCAACAAAGGCGCCTGGCGGGTCCTCGTGACGTCGCCGACACAGTCCCCACGCGCCCGGCAGCCCCTCCCGTGGGCACACGCTGACGCAGACCGGCGGCCACACGCGCGTGAACACACGCACCCGGCAGCCCCTCCCGCGGGCACACGCGGATGGCAGACTGATGTCCACACGCGCGTGAGCACACACAGGCCATGCACGGGGCATGGGGTCGACGACCGTGAGTGGCTGGAGAATGTGCCATCTGTCCACACGACGGGACACACTCAGCCGAGGAGGGGGCGCTGACACAGGCCACAGTGCGGGCGGACC
Organism: Eidolon dupreanum; assembly: GCA_028627145.1. NCBI lineage: Eukaryota > Metazoa > Chordata > Mammalia > Chiroptera > Pteropodidae > Eidolon > Eidolon dupreanum. The sequence goes on along the minus strand of CM053516.1, from coordinate 20,665,106 downwards.
CCAAACGCCACGCTCGGGGACGCCTAAGTGACAGACACCGGGCGCGGAAGGTCGCACACTGCGTGGCTCCGTGCACGTGGCTCCGAATCCGTGACCCCGTGACCCCGTGGAGACCGCAGGCAGGAGGCTGCCAGGGGCTGGGGCGACGGGCGTGGGGGATGGAGCGGCTGCTTCATCCCCAGGGGGTGTCCTTTTGGGGTGATAAACTTGTTTCAGAACTAGAGACAGGTGACGGTTGCATAATATCGTGAAGGTACTAAATGCCTGAATTGTTCAGTTTAAAATCATTAATTTTATGTTATGTGAACTTTGTCTGAAGTAAAACAGAAGTCAGTGGTGAGGTGGAGCCTGACGCCCGGGGTCGCCTAGGGCCTCCAGGTGTTCTCATTACTCCGTCTCCTGAGCAACCCCTCGGCTCGTGGAGTATTTCCGGGTGCTTCTGTGTGAACCCCAGGGTGCCACGGGGAGGGGTCCAGTGTAGACGCCACAATCTCCACAGCGGCTCACTCCACGGGCAGAGGACTCGAGAGGCGTACCCCCACCCCTTCCCCGGGCGACGGTGGGGCGGGGTGCCAGCTTCTCAGCCCCGCGGACGTGCCGTCCCCACTCTGCCTTGCTCCCAGCGGCCGTGACACAGGAGAGAAAGTGTGCAACAGCCACAGCAAACCGGCCGGGAGGCGACGGAGCTGGACCCGTCCACGGCCGTGGAGGGCGGGCGACCCCCTTCTCGCAGACACCCGCCTCCTTGGCTCCGCCTAGTGTCCCCAGCAACCGCCCGCTTCTCCCCACGGCCACGCTCCTCCTCTGAGCACTGCTTTCTTCTGCTTCCAAACCTGTGGTCATTTGGTGTCCTGTGGCCATGGCCCTGCTGGACACCCCCTCACTTCCCGAGGTGGCTTAGGCCCCTCTGGGGACTGGACAGAGGCTTAGATCCCTCTGGGGACTGGATGTCACATGTGAAATCCAGAAGCCGGGAGAACCTGTGTTACCCCAAGCCAGCGGCTGGTGGGGAGAGGCAGAGGAGACACAGAGGAGAGAACACTCTCGCTCCCCTGCAGTGTCCAGGGGAGCTCCGAGGCCCAGCCCGATTCTTCCCGAGGACCCGGAGGGACGAGCCGGGGTGCCGCTGTGGTGGGTCCTGCGAACTGGAGCCTTGACAGCCACCCACGCCTCCGGGCCAGCAATCGAGGGGACGGACACTGAAGCTGACATTCCCCAGACCCCCCGACCCGGGTTCCGCGTGTGGCCGCGGTCCCACCAGGCACGCATGCCTGCGGAACGCGAGCACCCCAGGGCGGCCGCCACCCTTGGGGGGCCAGACCCGCCAGGAGCAGGGCGGACCAGGTGCTCGGCTCCCCTGAGCGGCTGAGTGGAGGGTCCCCTCTCCGGGCCCTCGGCTGTGGGCAGGGACAGACCTCAGCTGTGCGGTCTAGCAGTCTCCGGCTGTAGGACCCGGGTGTGGGCCCACGACCTGCCCCGAACGTCCGCCCCCCGCACCGTATGGCGCGGCCCACACCTTGCTCCTGAACAAACCGGGTGCCGCTGACGGTTTACTTGGGTGTCTGACACCTGCAAGGAAAATAGCCTTAATTGACACAGTTGCCAAATGGGTTATCCAAATTGCCTGTTTAAAAAAAAAAAAAAAAAAAATTTTGAAAGGGACTGAAAAAACTTTTATCCAAATAACAGATGTCGCCATTTTCGGGCAGCTCCTGACAGCACCCTCCAGGGTCGGGCAACTGACATGTCATTTCTACAAAATGGGAAACACGGGAATGGTACAAGTTAACTGACCTGTGCGGATATCGGCAGTTGAAATTTCATCTGATAAGAGGTTTAAAATAACAAATGTTTAAAGTGAAAGCAGTCCTCTTTATTGGGTCACGAGCTCTGATGTTCTTGACCCTGAGGACGTCAGGCCCGCGAGCTCCTGGGGTCCACAGGGCGATGGCGCAGGACCAGGAGCCACGCCGCTCGCCAGTGGTCTCAGCCCCCCACGGCTCAAGCCTGTGACCGGCCAGACCCAGAAGAGGAGGGGGCCTCGTCACACATTTTTACCCGCGACCAGGCGAGTGGAATGAGGGCTGGCAGACCCTTGTCAGTCATTCCTGTCCCACTGGGAGCCATCAGCTCCTAGGGAGGCGCAAGTTCCCGCCTGCTGGCCCCTTGTCGTCCCCTCTGGCCCCTCGTCCCTTGTCCCTGTGTCACCACCAGCACTGGCCGCACCATGAGCTGTGCCTGGATGCTTCACGTGGCCCTTCACGCAGACTGGACACCCATGTCCAACAGGCTCGAGGACCCTCTATGGAAAGTTTTGCTTCTTCCCCAAAGACAGCCACTCCAACAGAGACGTTTTTTAACAGTGCGTGTCCGTAGCAACTGTCACTGAAAACATCCTTGCCGTGGCAGGGAAGGGGCTGCTGGGCGGACCTTCCGCGGTGCCTCGGAGAAGCAGGCGGACGCAGGACAGAAGCCAGCCTCTGGGCACCGGCCAGGCGCCGACAGCACTGAGCACAGAAGGGCAGCGAAGGGTGGCCATTTCGGGTGCAAACACCGCTGAGGACTCACTCGAAGAGCCAAGGATTTCACTGGCGCGGAAGGAAGACAAGGAACAGCAAGTCTGTCGCGGGCAAGTCACCGGCCGTGACAACAGCGGCCGCTCCCCCAGCGAGGCGAGGCGTGTGCAGTGCGCGGTGCCATTCACGGAGGCAGCCGAGCCGAAATTGGAGCGGTGCTGGGACCAGCAGCAGCTACTCACCATGCCCCTTGGGCCCGGACACGGGAGCTCTGTTGTGCGCTGCGTTCCACGGCCCCGCGGGGAGGCCTTGGGATCGGGTGTGTCAGAAGCGGTGGGTCGCAGTGGCTCGCACGCTCCGGCACAAGCCTCGCTCGCGCACGGACCTTTGCCAGGAGGACCCAGGGGTGCGGAAACTGAGAGCTTTGCACGGCTCCCCTTCCTCAAACGGGCGCTGGGAGCACTGCCCGGCCACTCCTCCTAGTGACTGGGAAGCCACATTGCCTCATTTGGACTTCGTCACCTCAGTGGACAGACGTGTTTGCCGAGACGGGTCCCCAGCCCCCGGGCCGTGGACTGGTGGCAGCCGTGACCTGTTAGGAACCAGGCCACACAGCAGGAGGTAAGCAGCATCTGCAGCCGCTCCCCAGCGCCAGCATCACCGCCTCAGCTCGCCTCAGGCCATCAGGTGTCAAATGCTGATGGGAGCACTGGTCCCTGGTGCCAGAAAGGCTGGGAACCGCTGGCCTAAAGGACTGAACCACCTTCAGCTATTAGGCCTCGTGTCCACGTAAAAACCTGCACGTGAATCTCAGAGCAGCAATCTTCACGAAACGACGCAAACGCCTGCCGACTGGCGGATGGACGAGCCAAACAAGCTTTATCCACAGCGAGGTACTGCTCGCCACCGAAAGGACGTGCTGGTACGTTACAGGGGACGAAGCAACGACGTGCACGGACCTCTCTGCGTGTCGTTCTGCCGAGTGCGAGACGGCAGACATGGGAGCCCCATCGAGACAGAGAGCGCAGAAGGCTGCAGGGCCCGGGTGGGGGCGGGGGCGGGTGCAGTGGCCGCTCACGGGCACAGGCTTTCTTTGGGGACGATGAAAATGTTCTGGAATCAGGTAGTACCCCAATTCCGTGAATATAAAATAAACAATGAATTCAAAAAGTAAATTTTAAAGTATCTGAACTATATATTTTGATTTAAAACGAATAGATTGAAAAAGTAGAATTCTAGAAAGTGAGAAACAGAGACCTCAACATAAGAGAGACGGGCGGAGGGAGAGGGAGCACTGGAAAGAATATGACAGCCCCAGACAGCAGCTGTGTGGCAGGCTGGGGCGGGGGGGGGGGGGGCGTGCAGCAAAGCCAGCCTGGAACAGCAGGCACAGGACGCGGAGAAGGATGTCACCAACTCAGAAACGAAGCTGGTGTCGATGGCTTTGAGCACAGACAAAAAGATCTCATAATCACTTTGGTGGTAAATTACAGATGAGTATATAGAAAACAAATGGAAAAACAAATGGAAACATTAGGAAAAATTTCAACCTAGAAAAGACAAAAAGCTGAGCCAAAAACAAGGTAACCACAGTACAAACAGGACTCAGCTGCATGCTCATCATGTAAACACAAACAGCTACACGCCTAAAATATGACACAACAGTGCCGGCTGGAGGGGAGTACATGTGTGTTTGCAGGCGGGAAGTGGGAAGGGATTATTGGTAGATAACACCGAACACTGAAAACTCAAAAAATAATAGTATAGTCAAGTCATACAGAAATACGGATATAAACGCCAGGAAAAAACAGCTAAAATAGTTACAAACATTTGCCTCAGAGAAGTAAAATTAGAAGTTGCATGGATGAGGCAGGAAAAGACTGTGTCATCATCAGCCTGAGTAAACTCTGATTTTTAAGGGTAACATGCTATTGTATCAGAGACGTGAGAATTATTCCACGGTCACAGGAAAGAATGCATAATCTCTATGCAAAGAATCTCAGGTTCTCTCATACTTCCCGCCTCTCTGTAATCAAGTTCATGTACAATACTTCTCAAAAATAATACAAGAAAATGCTGCAGAGTTAAAGGAGACGATTGTTCACGAGGAAATGAAGGGCTGTATACCTCACTTCTGCACCAGTGGCCACGCACGCCTCTGAGGCCCAGCTAAGGAACACTGAATGGAAAGGACCAGGGGCCCTTCTTCCTCCTGAAGAGCAGCCTGCCATTTTGGGACTGAAGCCATTACAGGCGGCAGTGAGACTGGTGTCCCCAGCTCTCGGTTGTGTGAGTGAGGGGCCTTCTCCTTCTAAGGGCAGTCGGTTGTGTGAGTGAGGGCCCTTCTCCTTCTAAGGGCAGTCAGTTGTGTGAGTGAGGGCCCTTCTCCTTCTAAGGGCAGCAGATGTGCAGAGGTGTTGTGCGGGGCTGAGCTGTCTTCAGCACCCCCACCCCAAAAGCCCGGGGTGAGCTTTCAGAGTGCGAGCAGGAAAAAGCCAGCAGCAAGACTCAGCCCACCGACCGCAGACAATTAAGACCTGTAGGCGTGAAGCAGACTCATTTTCTGCACAATTTGGAAAGAAAAGCTCTTCCCAATGGGCAAGTATCAAACTCTTCCGCTAAAAGTGCCGCGGGAGAGCTGGACGGATTCGTAGTGGCTCACTTATGATGGGATTGATTATATCCCCTCACCCCCGAGAAAACCACGTTATTTTACTCACACCACTGTGTAAAGGAAAAAAAACAAAAAAAAAACTAAAAAACTGAAGAGAAATGCTTGTAAGCATTTTGGGATATTTTAAGATGATGGTGTTGGAATTTAAAATTTTTATATTTGAAAGTATGAAATAAAAATTGAAAAAAAATAGAAGAGATGGCCCGCTATGCAGCAGCCAGTACTCCCTTTTTTCCTTCTAACAGAACGTTTGATTTTCGAAGTCCCCATGTCCCCCTGCAGCCCCGCCCCCGGGCCTGGCCCTGTGTGGGTCTAACACAGTTGTGATTCTTGTCTCAGGCATAGGGAGAGCCATGCGGACCGATTCTAGCTGATGATACAAGAAAAGTCTTTTGAGAAAGGAGTCTGTGCTGGTGTCTCCAGTTCTCAAAATAAGACAGAAAGATGAGACGGTTCCCTCCCTGGTCTGGGCTCTGTAGGGCAAGCGCAGAGGCCTGGAGCTGCCGCAACCAGCTGACCGGCCAGGTCAGCGGGGAGGAGAAGGCGAGAAGGGGGGGGCCTGTGGCCAGGCTGAGCCCACTCTGGACCTTCCCTCTATGGGACTCCATGTCACACGGGCCACTACAGCTCATCTTTTAAGCTGTCACATGCTAGGAGTTGCACGGCGCTCACAGCCTCCTGGACGGCACAAAGACCTACATTAAACACACAGGATGAATTTTCAGAACGTCCAGATCAAGAGGAAACCCTAAAAAGCTTCAGAGGGGAAAAAGACAGAAGGTCCTCAAAGGACTGAGAGTCAGACAAGCAGGGGACAGACAGGGCCGCAGGGCTGAGCGCCAGGAGGCGGCCGCACTCCGGAAGTCCAGCCACCGTGGCCAGCAGCTATGAGAACACGCTCAAGAAATCGCTGGATACTTGTGAATTCAAAAGGTTAACCTCTCATGCGTTTTCTTAGGAAATACTAAAGAGAATCAACCGAGAAAATGGCAAACACGGACTCCAAATGCAGACAACAGCTCCAAATGCAGAAGCACAGTCAGAAGCCCCAGAACCCATCTGAGTAGCGAGTGGTTTGTGGAAGCCACAGGTCGGAGGCCCGGGAGGGAGCCCCGGGGACACGGTGGGCTCCAAGGGGACAGCATGCTCCAGATCCTGGAGGCTGTTACAAAGGCGCAGCAAGTAAGACAGCCATCAGGACCTCCATGAAAAGCAGAAGGATGCACAGTCACAATCTATATAGGAAGCACCTGATGCAAATTGGTACAGGATTTCAGTGGCACTTGAGAGTAAGAATGAAATGGATTCTAAGCAAAAGAGAATTAGAGAAGGCTGGAAACTGGAGGCATTTGTCCAATAAAGCATCTGTTTCTTCTCTCTGAAAGAAAACAAACCCAACACAAAAGATAGATACGATGAAACAAACCAAACCAAAATGAAACAAACCAAAATATGTCATGATTTGTAGTAACTGACAGCCTGGTCCACAGGAGGCTTTTTCTTTTCCTGACCTGAGGAGACTGAGACCCATGAAGGAGGAAACGGACTCTAGCACGTGACTGGGCTCGGCAGTGATTATGTGTGCACGGTCAAGACCATGTTGACCTCATCTTTTTGCTTGTCTGTTGGTTTTCACCTTTGAGCATCAACCTACAAACAAAGCTACAGATATGCTTTATCCGTCCTGACAACTAAGAAGACAGGCAAGCGGACAGGAGCTGGGAAGCAGAACTGAGGAGTGGTGGGGACAGAATGTCCTCATGTCGCAGAGTAAGGAAGGGATCAAGAAGTGGACTCCAGCTGCTAGGGCAAGAACAATACAGTCAAAATATGTAGGTCGTTCAAATGCCTTGCTCTGATTTGAATGGGAATGCTTACAAGTTTCACCAGTAAATACCATGTTTGCTGTGGCTCGTTTTTTATTTTTATTTTTGGTTTTTTGAGTAGTTTTAGGATTACTGAAAAATGTTGAAAAGTGCAGAAAGTTCCCGTAAACCCTCCAGCCCCCGCCAACATCCCCTACTTTTACTATCTGGCATTAGTGTGGGGCATTTGTTACAACATGAGCTAGTGATTCTGCAGCTCGTTTTTCTAGGCTGAGAAAATTCACTGATATAATTAGCTTACTGAGGATTTTGACCAGGCTGGGTGTCAGTTTTTAAATTTAAGAAATGTACCAAGAGGAATATGTATCTTCTCCTTGTAAATTAATCACAGCAGATGTAAGTTAATTACAATATATAAATGTAAACTAATTACATTTGTAATTTCCAATATTGAATAATGACAGTAAAAAAAACAGTAAGTCATGTTTAGAAGTTTTGAAGGAAAAAATAGCTTAGATGCCTACTTCACACACTACACCCCAAAGTAAACTGTAGATTAAGATTAAAGATGTAAATGTAAAAATCAGAACCACAAAAGAATCAGAGGAAAGTACAGAGGAATGTTTTTATAATCTTGGGATTGGGACAAACTTCCTAACTGAGAACCAGAACTCAGGATTCACAGGGAAAATAATGGACAGATTTATTTGCATAAAAATGTAAATCTGTTTACTATAAAAAAAAAAGTTGCCAGTATTAATAATGAGAAAGAGACAGACTGAAAGAAAATATTTGCCACATGTAGTAAAGGATTAATAAGCACAATATAAAATGAGTTTCTGTGTATTTGCAAAAGAAACAACTTATTAGAAAACGGGGAACAGATATGAGCAGGCGGTTCACAGAAGAGCCCCACCTGCTCACAAACAGGTGAAGGGGTGGATGCTCAGCATCCGGGCCTAAGCGGGACAGAGGAACTTAGCTGCACGGTGGGGCTGGCGGCCGCGGAGAGGGCGGGAGAGCCGGGAGAGGCATCTGAAGGGCTTGCCTCATCTCGCTGCCCGGCGGGCGCCAGGCCGTGGCTCAGCAAGGGGCAGGTCTGCTGGCTCTCGGCCCTCCCAGGAAGGAAGGCTGCAGGAAGCTCAAGGTGGCAGGGCCAGGGCCGGGCCAGGTGGGGCAGGTGACAAGGACGGGTTAGGACAACGCACGGGTCTTCCTCCTGCTGCACCCTCCCCACTCTGCCCCACGTCAGCACCCTGCAGAGGCAGAGCTCAGCTGTGTCCATGTTCTCCTGATCCTGACCCCGTCCCCATGGGTTCCCGCGACACACACCACCCCCCACCCCTGCCAGAGCAGCAGCGGAGGTGGGAGACAAATGATACCATTTCTGTCTACCACATTTTGTCCTGCTAAAGACTTTTTAAAAAAATCGGCCAGTGAAAATTCATCAGGAAAAATAATTAACAACAAATGGAAAATGATGAACCAATTTAATAATCTATAATTAATCACAGTAGCACAGTAAGTGAAACCATTTTGATTTCAATTTATTTGAGGGCTTCTTTGTTGAAATCATGGATGGCTGGGCTTCTTCCCAGCCCCACATTTAATTTTTAGTCCAGCGGCAAAAAGAGAAGGGTATCATCCCAGGGACAGACAGCACCACTCACCCCCATTTCCGTTCCAGCCTCTAACTGCACCCTTGGGATGCCCCAGACTCGCCTGTCCTCACTCTGGGCGGCTACCCAGGCCCTTCCAGAACCTTCCTTCCTCTTTGGCTTGAACGCACCCTGTTCTGTAGTAAACAACCTCTTTCTGCCCTCAATCCTTTCTCCTAAATCTCTTCCTGCTCCTTGATCTAAAGGAGTCTGAGGTGTCCCCTGGCTCTCCAAGCCGACTGTCTCCCTGGGTGGGGCCGCTGTCTCCCAAGTTTGAGGGGCAGGAGGAAGGGTCAGCACACCCGGGACTGCCCCAGAACACCCTCACCGTCACCTCTCCAGAGCTGCCCCTCCCCCTCCCTGTCGGCACCACCTAAGGCACCTGGGAACCCACTCCCATCTCCCTCACACGCTCCCCAGAGCTCCGGGCCTGAAGCACTGCTTGCCCTGGGCTCTGATGGCTTCTGCATGTCCCCTCACCACGCCCCATGACTGTCAGGGCTAGAGGCGTGGCTTCAGGGCAGAAGGGAGCGGCCACCTCTGGCACCATGAGGAAGTGGGGACGTGAGGTCAGCCGTTCCGCCCCTTTGCTGAGGAGCCCACCGGCCTGGTCCCAGCAGTCACCACTGTCCACACCCGCCACTCTCTCCACCTGCGTCTCACGAGCACGAGGCCACTGCTTCCCCTGCCGCAGAAAAACCAAACAGCCCCTGCTCTGTGCTTGCCAGCCCCATGGAGTGGAAGCAGAGGCGAGGCCCCGGTGTCACCTGCCTTCCAGGCATCATGCGCCCAACCGTCCACCCTCGCTGACCGCCACCCTCGCTGACCATCCGGAGCCAGTGCGCAGTCTGAGAAGTGCAGGTTTTGGCTTTCCAGCCTGCAGAAGGCACCCCACAGAAGCAGGGATGGACGTTGGTGGCCAAATGACACTGCCACCATAGTGCCCACCCCTGGCCGGGACCCTGTCGTCCCTGACTGCCCCCTTCACCATCAGCATTCACTTCTTTGAATCCCTAAGTAATTTTGTACTATGCTCTCCCCATCCCAGGAGTGAGTGAGAGTGTGTGAGTGTGAGTGTGAGTGTGTCTGTGTGGTGGGGAATCTTGCTGGTTACAGTAGCCAGACCGGCGCCTTGAAGACAAGGACAGACATGCTTCCCCTGTGCAGGCTGTGAGCCTCGGGAACCAGACACTCGCCGGTGCGCACAGGCGCGGAGCCGGCCGCGAGCGCTTCTGGGGAAAGCCCAGGCTATTAGCAGACCCAGAGTAGGGAAGGGAGCTGACTGTCACGCAGGGGACACGACCTCATGTCACTTCAGCTAGACCGGACCAGCTTTTGGTCATCAAAAAAGTAAAGGAAAACCTTCAGTTCAGAGCTCGTCGGCCTTGGACACTTCAGATCAGGGACGGGCAGACACTGCTCTTGTTCCGCCTTTGGTTTCCCGCCTCGTTCCCACACGCACCTGAAGTAGGCAGCTCATTTCGCGGAGGAGGAGAGGGCTAAACGCCCGTGTAACCCGCAGGTGCACGCAGCGGGGCTGGAGCTGCCGGCAGGCCCTTCCCACCCACCTGCTCCGGTGGCTCGGTGGCTCGGTGGCTCGTGGAGAACGGGCCCGGGCGCCAGCACAGCCCCGCCTCCCAGGGGACACCTGGCGGTGGCCCAGAGGCCCGCAGACGGTGCAGGGCGCCTTCTCTTGCAACAGACAGAATTCCAACCCAAGACAGCCTACGTTTAAAAGGGGGGCAGCTGGGGGAGCCTGCAGGCTTCTGCGACGGGGCGTCCATGGGCGCCTCTGGCTTCAGGCATCGCGGGACCCAGGGGCTGGGCCGCCCTTCGCCTGACTCCAGTGAGGGCTCTGATTGGCCGAGCTGGGGTTGCCCCGCCCCATCCCGAAGAGGTGGAGTTCTCTGATTGGCTGGACCTGGGTCACATGTCAAACCCTGCATCCGGAAGTGGGGGACAGCATGCCTGAGAGGAGGAAGGGCTGGTAGGCCCCTCAAAGCTGGCCGGACTCGACGCTGCGCTGCAGGCCTCGCCGCACACTGATTTACGCCCCAAGTTGGCCTGGCGCCCACCAGGTGGGCGAGGCGCCCCTTCTGAGCCTGAAAACGGTCTCGGCGACGACGCCTCCCTGCCCCCCATCCTCTCCCTCCCCTGGCCGGCTGGCTTAGCACATCCGCGGGGCACTCCGGCGTCCTAAAGCCACAGAAATAAAATTGAAAATAAAATTTATGACCCTTTTTCAAACCAATATCCTAAAGCTGACCAAGACAGCCAACCAGATACAGTCTCCTAAATTGCAGGAGACATTGAACAGGCACTTGCATGAAACCACACGCAGGCAGGGCGGTCGCATTGCCTCCCAGGTCCCCGGGGGATGGATGAAGAGTGTCCCACGGGTCTCGCTGGCGACACCCTGCCCCTCGCTCCCACCAGTCTCCCCAAAGCCCGTCTGGAGAGGACCTGAAACGGCCAGAGGACTCCTTCTCTGCCTCACACGCGGGCGGCGGGGCAGCTCTCTGGGCCCGTGTCCCCCCGAGACTGCAGGGACCGGCAGCGGCAAAGACCCTTCACCCCGAAGGGTCAGAACCCTCCACGGGCCAGAGCCGCCTCTCTGCCTGGCAGGCCTGTCATCACCCCACCAGCCCGTCTCCACCCTTTCCTAACTGAACCCCATTTGCTTCTGGGTGGCCATGGGCCGGCCAAAGAGGAATGAAGCATGAACACCAGCGGCTAGCAGCAGCAGTGGTCATGTGACCAGTTCTGGCCAATGAAATGCAAGCAGTCCACTGGGACACGGGAACCTCTTCCTCCCCAACTGGAGAAGGGCATGGGGCGTGGGATGCTCCTTTGGCCTCCCTTTCTCTCGGATCTGCACGCGTTGTATCAGGCGGTGCTGCTCTGAGTTGCGGTGCCCACGTCAGACCACAGAACCCAGAGGCAGTGACCCACCCTGAGACTGCGGCCGCCCGCCTCCTTCTGGACTAGGTAACAATGCTTGCACTGCACTGGACGGGCCTGAACTGAATTCTGTCACTTGCTGCTCATGGCACCAAACACTGTGCACACAGTGGCCTGGCTGGCTTGAGGGAGGGCCGCGATGCGAGGCCAGGCCAGTGCCGTCCTACTTGCTTGGGATTTCGCCATTGAGGGCTGGCCACCCCGGGTAGGGAGGCACACACCGAGGAACTGATACACGGTCGCACTGGGGTCCCGTCTACGCTCAATCTGGAGCTGTCACGGAGAAGTGCTGCCTACCAACAGTCCCAGCTCCCCACCCAGCCTTCTGCGACACAGACAGCCCGCACCAGGGAAGCTGGAGGCCTCCCTGCACAGTCCGGCGGGGGCGGCGGTCCAGGCCTACGGGGCACCGGTGGGGGTGGCGCCAGGGTTTGTCTGGGGTGTTTGGATGAATGAAGTGGAGCAGTTGCTGACAGAAAGTCTTCTGTCTCGCTGGGCTGCACCGTGCCCAGCCCTTTGGTGACAGCTTTCCACTGGGCTCTTTGTTTGCACTGTTTCTAGGTTGCCTGCTTCCAGGGAACTTGTCACCATGCTTGAGTTCCTTGAGTCCTGAGGTCCCTACCAGGCTGCCTTCTACCTTTCCGAGGTTTCTCATGGTGTTTTGTATGTAATGTCTCATGCTTTAATTGTGCTGAGTGAGACAAATAGGAGAAATGCATCTATGCCATCTTCTTGACCCATCGGCATTTTTATATGTGAATTTTTCTTCGTTTACCCAGAATCGGGAGCCCACGCTGATGTATCACAGAACAAAAAGTTTGCAAATCTCCAAGACCACATTACACTGCTTTGCTCCTGAGGAGAATCTGCAGGACTGACTCTATCCTTATTGCAGAGTCGGGATGCAGCGCAGTGGTATAGAGCCCGTGAAAATTCCAGACAACTTACTAAGGATTTCAGGATGCCAATTCGCTTTCTGTAGCTTGGCCCTTACGTAAATCTGAGACCAAGCTGCTTTATTATTAGTATTGTTGTTGTTGTTGTGTTGTTGTTGTTGTTGTTATATTGTTGCCTGAGGCAGAATTAGACTAAGGCCAGTCACCCTGCATGTCTGGGGCCCTCCCCCAACCTGCAAGGGTCTTTCTTTCCAGGTCCCTCAGAGGGGACCCTGGCAGTGCTCACCTGGTTGTGTACTTTATAAAATTTACAGGAATAAGGGATTTTAATTGTAATTGGTTATGACCACTCTCTATTTCTACTCCGATTTCCCCTCCATTATAGGATCCCTCGTGTTGGGTGATTTGGGCATGGCTATGGACATTTTGGATGGCTGCAGATCTGTTAAGGGGAAGTGACTTGGGGACACATTTGAGTTGAGTGGGATATATTTATGTGATTTGCAGTCGCTTTAGTCAAATTATTGAAAGTCATCTGGTATAGGAATGGCTTCCAAAAATTTGCCTACTGCCCACTGTGTTGACTCATCTGGCAAGTGAGAAGACACTGGTGACTAACTGGATGACAAATGGCATCCATGGGAAGAACGCTTCAGACTGGCCATTGCACAGGAGACTTGAAATGCCTTCTCATCTTGTAGCTCACATTAATGGGAACTTGATAAAGATTTTGCCTAATTGGACATAATCCAAAACATTAAATGACATTTCATTAATGACGAGTTGTGAAGCTGAAAATAACTTTTATAAATTATCGATATGGAAATCAAATTTTAATCAACAGTGCTAAAGGAAAGCTTCATTTATCTTTTGATTCTCTCTATAAAAAAATGCCATTACAAAATTATCATCAGAAAACATAGAAAAGGTATCTTAGGGTAGAAAATTATTATAATTATGTTCCTTTTCAGAATGTTGTGATGTTTGAGGTTTAAAGTTTCTGACTTCTCGTGATTTCTTTTCTCATTAAATAAACATCCACCCTTGTACTTCGTTCCATCCGCACAGTCCTATGTTCTTTGTAAAGGGCCTCGCACTCACATGGGTGTTGAGCCCACACACCTGGCTCTGCCTGGCGGGGTGCAGGCCACCCTGGCCTGTGAATACCCACAGAAGCATCCGACTTGGCCCAGACGGGTGTAGCGACGGGTCCAAGGTGTCCCCAGAACCATCAGGATGAGAACTCGGCTAAGCTTTCAGAGCCACAGAGCTGGCTGGCCTCGGCGCCACCCCACCTCTACCACACTGGGGTTGGCACCCCACTGCCACGGACCCTGGGACAGCCGCTTCCGCTGGACCTGGCCTGCTCCGCCCAGACGCCACCCTTGCCCGATGCTGGCAGGCCCCCTTCGCAGGCACACGCACGTGTGTCACGGGCAGACACCGAACCCGCTGGGGAGGGAAGCCAGTGAGCACGCCCAGCGCGGGTGGCCAGGACATGGCTGAGGGTGCTGCGAGGGCACGGGCCTCTCCGGTGACCAGAGTCGACGACACCTGCCGCGTGACCACAGTCCACGGTTCCAGGTGCAGACGGTTAGTACAGCAGAGGCTCCCGGGACGCTGGTGCACACAGACTCGCGTCAGGACATCAAAGACGGCGGAGGGTTCTCAGGCTGGTTTGTCAAGAGGGCCCCTGACTGTGACAGGCCTCGAGGAGGCTTCCTCGGAGGGAGTGGGGCCGGGGTGGCCTCGCAGCACCGTGGCAGACAACCTCCGGCTGCCGGTCTCTTTTGCCGCGGCCTAGAAGTCTTGGTTGCCAGTAAATGTTGCATTCCATCCCATTTACCAAAAAAGAAGGGGAGTTTCAAAACCTAAAAATACAATGTACACCGAACAGCCTGTTCTTCCCTCACCCACACAGTCATGGAATATAAATGAAGGTGTTCTTTCAGTTTCCAAATTTGTGTGCATCTATAGATCGAAAAGTAAAAGGATGTTTCAAAATGTGATCCTTGGGCAGAAGAATGCAGAACCCTTGTCTCGCAGAGCGGGATGGGAGGCAACGTCCAGGGACGGACAGCAGTGGGAGTCATTCGAACAGAGAGCGACGATAGACGCCTGCTGCGGGCTCCCTCGGGCGTTCTGAGCGCTTGGCCCCGTGGTGAGGTGCCATCCGCTTGGGGAAGGTTGCAAGGAAAACACATCTGCTGTGGGGCACACGTGATGGGCGCCAGACACCGTCTGTCTATGGTCCGCAAAGCGTGGCACTAGGAGTGTCTCAGCCTTTCGGTCCTGCCTGTCCACCCCTGAAGTCCACGTGCCAGACGGAGGCTGGACACCAGGTGGCAAAACACGCACCGTCCTAGCGCTGCGGTACGAGGCCGGGCGCGCGCGCACTGCTCGGCTGCTCACACGTCGCTGTGCGTTGCCCTCTGCTTCGCCGGGAGGTGGCTGCTGTCACCGGGCTTCCCGTTTCACAGAGGCGGCGGGCGCAGTCACGCAGTGCTGCTGCGGTCCGCACGCGCTCCTGCGCCGCCCCCCCCCCAGCCAGAGGACACGGCCAGCACCTTCGCTCTCTGCAGGGTCATTCCCACCAGACACGCGGTGTGACTTCTCAGCTTAATCATCACTCTGCGCCTGTCCCCTCCAGCGCCACTCCCTGCTCCCCTCACAGCGAAGGCGCACGAGGCTGACGAGCGCTGTCTCCTGGGCCCTCTGGTGCTGTGCACTGAGCCCGTGCTGGTCGCTGCCCCCTATCCCCACGGAAGTGGCCCTAGTGAAGTCACTAGACCCTCGTGGCCACCCCCAAGCTCAGCTCTCAGCCCTCGCCTCCCGTGGCCCCTGGGCACATGGCACCTAGCCGGTCGCTCCATCCTACTCACACGCTCTCCCCTGGACCCCCGGATGCCGTACTCCTCCCAGACTCCCAGCCTCTCAGCGGGCTCCTCGGCCACTGTCTTCAGCTCCCAGACCTCGAGGGTGACACCCTGGCTGACGCTGGCCGTCCGCTCCTCTTCGGCACTGCACGAGGTCTCCACCCACCACAGGGGAGCTCGGACATGGTAAAGGAAAAAACTACGACTCCCCTGCGGCCTCCTCTGCCCCCCACTGCCTCACTCTGACACTCCTGGTCACCAAATCCATGGCTCTTCCACACCAAGCCATTCTAGAACTCCTGGCGGAAGCTGCCGGGCGTCCTACAACCAGCTCTGATGCTGCCCGCCTGGAAGCGGCATCAGCCCCACGGGTTAATGGGAGCGTGGTCCCCCAGGCCACTCCCTTCAGCCACCTCCGCTAGTCTGGGTTGTCACCCACACTTCCGACCACATGGCTGCAGGGCAGAGGCTCCGACGACCTTCTCTTTGGGCCTGACCATTGGCTGAAGCAACCGAGGACCTGGGAAAACAGGTCACGTGGTAGGTCACGAAGGACACTGAGGGGCACCCGTGGACAGTGGACGGAGGGGACAGGGCGAGCTCCAGGAGGACCCCAAGGACCAGGGCCTCTGTCCCCGTGGAGTTTGGGGCGCAGCCCTCCCGGTCCGGGTCCGGGGGTCATTCTCTCTTCCCTGTCGAGATCGCTGGTTTATCATAAAAGGATATAACTCAGGACGAGCCAGACAGAGCCAGACAGGAGATGCACAGGGAAGGTATGAGCAGGACATGGAGCCCCAGAGTCCCCGTGCCCTCCCAGAGCACACCACTCTCCCCGACTCTGCACGTGCTCCAACCTGGAAGCCCCCTGAACCCCCCGAACCGAGGAACACTGGATTAAATCACTGACCACTGATGACTGATTCAATCCCTTCCCAGAGGCCAGGGCCGGGCCGAAAGTCCCGACCTTCTAATCCCAGCTTCGGTGGGCCTGGCAGCTGGCCCCATCCTGTGGTGGGCGGGCGCTGCCCAAAACCCGCCTCATTACCATAAGCTCAGGGGTGGCTGAAAGGGGCTTGCTGTGCATAGCTAGACACCCCTTTCGTCTTTATTGCTCAGAAGCTATTTCAGGAACCAAAGAAGAAAAGCAAATACTGTAGCAGCCCTGTCAGTGGGTTGCATTCCAAACTAATGGCGAAAATGCCAAGCCTAATTCTCTGCTGAAAGGATCACACTTGGGGGTGGCTGTCCCAGATCCATTTAACCCTTTGTGGACAAGGAAAGCTGACCACCATGGGCGGCAGGGGAAGCCGACCACCATGGGCAGCAGACTCATGGGGTGGTGGGGAGGGGACTGCAAACTCTACCCTGGGGGCGAAGGACAGGCTATCCTCTGCAGCGGCCTCGGGCTCCCCTCCTTCCCTTTCCTACGGGAAATGAGCACTAAGCACCGGTGGGCTGATAAATACTTAACAGCTGGCGGACGTGTCAACATACACAGTGCATTTGAAAACAGAGATACACGCTGAGTTCATTATAAAGTTTGCTGATATTATAAATGTCTGCCACATAACCGATAAATAATGCCAACCTATAATATAACACACATAATTTGTTATATGTAAATATGTATAAGTACTATAAACATATAATTATAGATTTTATCATCTTAATAATTCCAATCTATAAAGCCTGTGACTGTTACCTTGTATGGCAAAGGAGACTTTCAAGACGGACTGGCTTGTGGACCCTGAGCTGGGACCTTGCCCTGGCCCATCCCGGCACAGTCGCAGTGTCCTCGCAGGAGGGGCCGCAGGGGACGGGACGCAAGGGCAGACGCGTGCGCACCGGGCGGGGCGGCAGCGGGGTGGCCAGCCGCTGGCCGTGCGGCTGGAGGACGAGGACAGCCACGTGCAGGCAGCGCAGCACCGGACTGGAAAGGCCAGGAAAGGGATGGGGGGCCTCCCTCCGCGCCCCGGGGCAGACGGCCTCTGACACCCTGACCTGCGCCCAGAGGAGCCGGTCTCCGGCTCCTCACCCCCAGCGCTGTGAGAGTCATGCGCACGGCTGTGAGCCACCGTGTGTGGCAGTGTGTCGCAGCTGCCTCGGGACGCCAGCACGGCCCATCTCAGCTCCTCACGCGCCTTCAGCACATGCTCCAGACACAGAGGCCACCGCTGGACGCACGCCTGCGGCTGCTCCACACAGGGCCGGGGGTGCCGCAGTTTCCGGGGAGGCTGGAGGTCGCCCGTGGGGACGTGAGCACCAGGCCCAGACGCCAGCCCTCCGTGCCCCTGCCTGGTGGTGACTGTGTCCGGCCCGCTCAGCACAGGCCGCAACCCCACCCACCTTCCGCCCCCGTGGGCGGGTGGGCACTCAGACCCCACCGCACCGCACGGTGGCCTTGCCCCAGGCCACTGCTGCTCTTTTGGCCGCCCGCGACCAGCCTGGCCTCTGCCGCCTCTGGCGAAGCCTGAGCCCCTCATGACGCTGTCCCCGGGCAGCCCCCTTGGCCCTGTCACTGTGCTCACATCTGACTCTGCTAGTGGGGTCAGTAATTTTGCATCAGACTCCGGCGTTGAACCAACCGCGTGGTCTGTCCCCTGACTGGCCGCGGGGTCTGCAGTGTCTCCGACGTCCGTGGTGCAGACGTCCCCACCGCAGCCCATTCCAAGCTGCCAAGGCGGCGTTGCCGCCTGCGCGGTGGGGAGGTGACACCCAGGAGCCACCAGTGCACGTGGCAGAGACAGACGACGGCACGCGCAGCCCAACAATCAGCGCCACCGGTATTCAGTGCCACATGCTTGGCTGTAAGTCCACGTAACGGGCTGATGACGACGCCCGTGCTTCCCGGCTGGCTCGCAGCGTCGCCGAACATGTAGCAGTCGCCTGCCGAGGAGTGAGTGGGAGCCGGGCGCCTGGCATTCGCGGGTCTGGGTCAGGCACTCGCTGCGGTGGAGCAGGCCTGGCGGTGGCCTGCGGGACAGGCGCAGGGGCCTCTGCTGCGAGCCTCACTCACCCCCCCCCAGCCCACGCTGCCCCCCGCCTGCGACGTCCTGTCACCCGTCACCCGAGGCTCTGGATGTGACCTGCCTACCACTCACGCAACACAGCCCTGTCACTGCCATGGTCTGTCACTGACGGGGACCCTGAGGGAGTGAGCTCGCACTGGCTGGTGGCAGGACCCGGGCCCACCGCCCAGCTGCCAGGCCTAACGGGCGCTGGCTCAGCAAGGGCGGGGACCGAGGACCCTCGGGCTTCCTCCAGCCCTGGGACAGAGCACTGCCTCAGGTGCAGCTGATGGCAGGCCGGTGTGTGGCCCAGCAGGTGTCACGGTCCTGCTGGGTAAGCTGACCCACGGGAACTGGCCCAGGATCCCGGCCACAGGACCCACCGTGGGAGAGCTGAGCCTCCCCTGAGCGAAAATAAAACACAGGCAGGTCACAGGCTCTTCCGCTGCTGCTTCCTCAGGAACCAAGGTCTCCACCATGAAACCCAGAGGAGACGGCCCCTCCCTGGAGGTGACACCCGCCCCCGCCACCCTGGGGCTAAGCCGGGTGTTGACAGGGAGCCCCGAGAGCTCTCCACCAAGGGCCAGGCCCCTATCGCAGACAAGCTGGGTGGCCTGGGGCAAGGTCCCGGCCGGGCTGCCTGGCGCCCACACTTATGAGGGTCAGCGTGAGGGACATCCTCACCGTGCAGTGTGTAGGGCACGCCAACGTCCCCATGGTTAAGGGGCCATGGTTCCACGATACAAACATGCTGGCGGGACGCGGGGCGCCTCGAGGAACCGGGGCGCAGACAGAAAGGCTGGTGGCAGGCGCTGCCCCGGCCCAGGGTCAGCCTGCAGAGCACCTCGCGGACGACCACGGCCTCGTCCTCCCAGCGGCGTCCTCCCCTTCCTGCCGTCACCCCTCGGTCGCCTGCTTCCTGCCCCAGGGCCGGCCAGTGAGGCCTGACAAAGCTCCATGTTGCCTCCTTAAATAGAACTGACTCAACAACTCAAAACCAGTGCCCCAGGGGACTCCCCCAGCCCGCATGGGAGCACCCGCCAGCCCCCTCCCCACCACTGTCCCCTCCCTCACTCGCTCACTTCCAGCCATCTGCCCTCCTCCCTCTTCTTCTAGGCCTCTGCCGAAGATCCCGCCTCAGCTCCCCCCGTCTCTGCCAAAACAGCTTCCTGAGTCTGACCTGGTCCACGAAAGCTCCCCACCCAAGGGCGGGCGGGGACATGTGGCTCAGCGGCCAAGGAGCCTGGCCTGTGGCTCCCTTTGCTTCTACGAAGCGTCACTGAGCACGACTAGCAGCACCTGGCATCCACTAGTCCCACTCGACAAAAGAGGGATGAAAGTAAAGTTTAATTTACTGGAAGGTTATTCTAGAGAGAGACAGAGAGACAAAGAGGAATGACATTACGAACAAAGCTCTGCGCTGATGCTTGTACATATGTATAACATGCTTCTATCGACATACGCACACACGCACGTGTGTACGTGTCACGTACGGACATGCAGCCATACCTACACAGATGTGCAGCAGCCACTGCAGACGCACAGGCTCCCCCTGCCCAGTGCGACCCCGTGCCAGGCAGCGCCCGCCCAGGGAGCACGTTCCACCCTCAAGACGGGGAGCCCAGACAGGGGCAAGCGTCGCACGTGGGTGCCGGTGCCGGGCCAGGAGGGGGATGTCCCTGGTTCTCACACGGCAGTGGCAGAGCAGGTGGCTGCGGGCCCCTCCCTTCCCACATCCTGTCTCTCGCCCGGCAGTGCCCACTACATCACCATGAGACGTCAGGGACCCTTGGCCTGTGCACCCCGCCCAACTGCTCCTGGGCTCAGACCCAGAGACCCAGCCACCGCTGGACGCCTGCCGTGGACCAGCCGAAGTCGCCTCCAGCCACCCTCCCCCTGCCACCCAGCCAGAAGCGGCAGCTCTGCTGACCCTCAGGCCCCGCGCACCCTCCCCCTGGATCCCTCGGTCTTCACGCCCGAGTTCCTAGGACACCCCCATCTCAACGTCAGCGCCACCCCCGGATGGCCCCACTCTCACCCTCCAGTCAGGGCAGCCGGAGGCTCTCACCCTCAGGGCGGGGGCTTCGCCCCAACGCGGCCCCCCTCGCTGCCCCCTCACCGTGTGGCCTGGGGCAGCTTGTGCAGCACCCCCACCCGTAAAGTGGTAGATTAGGACAAGCTGCCAATAAACAGTGTTAGTGGGGTGACCATGCAGACCCTCAGTGCCCAGGCCCCCAGCTGGGCTGGGGGCTGCAGCTCGCAAGGACCGGCAGAGGCCTTGGCATGTGTCACCCTGCTCCCTGGAGGAGCCGCCCTGAGGCCTGTGGGTGACCCCTGCGGAGGTCGGGGCTCCTGCCTGCTGGAGGTGCCCACCCACAGCCTCGAGAGCTGGGCTCCCCCTGGTGCGTTTCCCACAGCAAGGGCGCCTGGGAGGCAGGTGACGCTGCTGCAGTCACACTGTGCGCACTCTCAGTGTGTCCGCCCCTGCGCCAGCTGAGGAGGGGCCGTGGCCGGCTAGGAGGGGCCTCCCGCACCTCAGCCACCCACGGCAGTGAGCACCTACTGAGTGCAAGGGCGGTCGTGGTCACAGGTGGACATGGTCCCTGCCCGCAGCTTGCCGGCAGGTGGGGACAGCAGCATAGGGGCCACAGGGGCCGCCACACCAGCGTGCACACCTCCTGCAGGAAGGCCCCAGGGGAGGCACAGCTGGGGACCCAGCGAAGGCACTGGCAGTTCAAACAGAGCCAGGGAGGGAGAAGGTTCAGCCGCGGGGGCATCCGGAGGTGGGCGGGGCGGGGGCGGGGCCTGAGCAGGGCGGGGCGTCCGGAGGTGGGGGGTTTGGCAGTGCGGGAGGAGGCAGGGGAAAGGGGCAATGGATGCATCCAGGGACAAGGAGAGGCGGCTTGCAGCCCGGCGGCCCCCAGGTCTGTGGGCCCTGCAGGACGCGGCTCCCCGGACTCCTTCCGTCGGCCTGGTCAAGCACCAGGCGCCGGGGGTTCCCCAGGCAGCCACTGCCTCCGGCAGCCGCGCGGTCTGGTCTCGCAGCCCTGCTGCCCTGCCAGGGTCATCGCTCAGCGCCTTCGGAAAAGGACAAGCCACGTGACGGGAGGGAGATTACTCGGCATCCGCTGAGGGCTGCAGCTCCCCCAGCAGTTCTGGCTGGGGCACCTTGAGACCCTCTGGGCTGGCTGAGCTCCCCACCAAGCCCCCCACCTGGCTTCCCCCCTCCCGAGTCATGTGACATCATCAGAAGACATTAGGGCCACCCAAGCCATCATGTAGCCTTCAGCCACCCTGGGGCAGGAATGCGGGGCGGGCGCCTGCCGCGTGCTGGCTCCCGGGGCCACTAGCAGGTGGCAGGGCGCGGCAGTTTCAGGGACGTGAACTCCCTGGGCTGGCCGTGGAGAGGACCTGATCATGCCACCGACAGAGTCAGCCAGGGTCTCCCCTCAGGTGGCAGGTGTGCAGAAGTGAGGACTCAGAGCCTCTGCCACACACAGGGCAACTGGCTTCACTTTTCCCAGCTTCAAACCTCAGCTGAAACTACTCAACAAAGATTTGTAAAGGGGCTTGGGGACAAAATAAGGGTGATAACTACAAATCGGCAGTTATGCAAATTAATTTACAGAACACACGGCTCAGCAAAATCCCCTCTCCTCAGCCTGTTCGTGGCTCACGTGATGATGCTCCGACCTCACACAGGCGCACGAGGCAGCGACACCAGGGCGGGGTGCCCGCTGGTCGGCCGGCGTTACAGCAGTGTGACAGCCCTGGCCGGCGGCTCCAGTACCAAGCACCGAGTCACAGACCCCGCGAGCCACAGCAGAGGCACAGTTCAGTTGCATTAAGCCACAAGGGGTGGAACACAGGATGTCAAGTCACTTCCTTTAGAAGCCTGGTCTCATTTGAAGGCTTGTCCCACATGCTTACCTCACGCCCCAACCCTTTATCACATTCTATCATTGTCACTGTCCACACAGCAAGCAGGGTCTGGGAAAAGAGCGTGTATGACACACGCACACATGTTCCCATCTGACCAGTCACTACGGGAGAGGGAAAACGGAACCCACCAACACAGGGGGTGCAATGTGTATGTGCAAATATCTGTGCACATGTGTGCGTGTGCACGTGTGAATATGAGTGTGTGAAAATGTGTGCATGTGCATGAATGCGTGAGTGTATATATGTGACTGTGTGACTGAGTTTGTGTTCATGTGCAAATGTGAGCGTGTGAATGAGTGTGAGTGCGCATATGAATGTGTGTGTGCGTGTATAAATGTGCATGTGAATGTGTGTGTGTATGTGTGTGTGAATGTGTGTGCTGTAAATGTGTGTATGAATGTGTGAGCATGTGCGTGTGTGCACGTGTGAATGTGTGCATGTGAGTGCTTGTGCATGTGTGTGAATGTGTGCATGTGCGTGCATGTACAAATGTGCATGCGAGTACATGTGGAATGTGTGCATGAATGTGCATGTGCATGTGTGAATGTGTGCATGTGTGTGTACAAATGTGCATGCAAGTACATGTGTGAATGTGTGCACGTGCGTGTGTGGGTGTGTGAATGTGTGCCTTAGAGTGCATGTGTGTGCATGTGAATGTGTGTGTGCATGTGAATGTGTGTGTGCATGTACAGGTGTGTGTGAATGTGTGTGTCAGTGTGTGAGTGTGCAGGTGTGAATGTGTGCATGTGCATGTGTGTGCACATGTGTGAATGTGTGAATGTGCATGTGTGTGTGCATGTGTGCGTGTGTGTGCATGTACGGATGTGTGTGAGTGTGAGTGCATGTGTGAATGTGTGCATGTGTATGTGTGTGTCCATGAATGTTGCATGTGCGTGTGTGAATGTGTGCATGTGCATGCGTGTGTGAATGTGTGAATGTGTGCACGTGCATGCGTTTGTGAATGTGCGCGTGTGTGAATGTGTGCACGTGTGCATGTGTGTGTGTGAATGTGTGCACGTGTGCATGTGTGTGCGTGTGTGAATGTGTGAATGTGCATGTGTGTGTGCATCTGTGCATGTGTGTGCATGTATGGATGTGTGTGAGTGTGAGTGCATGTGTGAATGTGTGCGTGTGCATGTGTGTGTGTGAATGTGTGTGTGCGTGTGTGAATGTGTGCATGTGCATGTGTGTGTGCGTGTGTGAATGTATGCATGTGCATGCGTGTTGAATGTGCGGTACAGCGGTGGCCCCATCCCGCAGCAGCAGGGGGCGTGCTTCGTAGAAACAGACAAATGTGTTCATCGCGGGTGAGCGGCTCTGAGCCTGCGGGTCTGTCCACGTCGGATCGCACGTCGTAGGGAGATCTTGATAAAAGACTGAGTTCACTTAAGTGACATCTCATCAATTCAGCCCTGGCCAGAAACAACACAATTTAATTTTTCCAGATGACGCTGGTTATCCCTGTAATCACTCAAACTTACAAATTAACACTTTACCAGAAGCACTTTTGTTCTTAACCTAAGTATTCCGAACACGATTTCATTTCCCTCGAGAAACACGGGTCCTCTGTGGAAGGCGGTCGCCGTGAGCTCCGGGGCCTCGCCTGCACATGTGGCCGCAGAGACTCACACAGGCCCTGGGACCGACTGGCACAGAGTGGCCGGGCGAACCTCATGCCATCGACAGAAACGAGGGCTGAGCCGACACATGACCGGCTGCAGCTATCGGTCTACACAGAGTGTACAAAAGGGGAGAGAGGGCTGGAGCTGGGGTTCAGGGAGCCAGGGTTCAAGGAGCCGGGGTTCAGGGAGGTGGGGACATGCACTCACTCAGCCTCGCACACCCTGGGCGGCTGCCCGTCCACTGTTGGGTGACCCCCGAGTTCTGGCCGTTTACACGCCGCAGCCCTCGAGACCTGACAGCCTCTTAGAGTTACTGTGGGGCTTTACCAGCCACGTCCCACGGGGGACGGGAGGGGACACCCACCCTGGCCCCGCACCCGTGGCGGGGGGGGGCGTCCCCCACGCTGCGCTGCCTGTCTCTGCGTGACCCCGGCCGGCCAGCCGGCTTCCCCTGCGGGCGCTGCTGCCCGTAAGGGTTGCGAAGCTGAGGCCCAGGCTCATGGGTGACTGTCACCCACTGCACGCTGCCAAGAACAGTCACAAATCACTGCTACTGATCGATAACAGTCAAAACAGAAGTTCACGGTTCTCCATCTACAGAGAGGGCTATGAATGCGCACGGGGAGTCACCGTCGTGCCGCGCTAGATTGTCTCATTTGGCATCCACGTCCACCCAACGAGGCAGAAACTAATAACGCCCCACTTTCCAGATGAAGACGCGGGGGCCCTGGGCGGTTAAAGGCTGCGTGGATGTAGCCAGCAGCTCCGGAGCCTGAGCTCCCCGCCACCGTGCCGTCGGCCGCCGCCGCAGGCCCACGCGGCCCATCTGTCACATCGCTTGCATTCCAGTTCAGCGGAGAGGGACAGAGTGACAGCTGCCCCACTGGGCCTGCACGAATCTGCCCCTCCCACCCGCTGTCGCACACCAGCAAAGACCGAAACGCCGGCATCATCATCT
The DNA here is from genome assembly GCA_028627145.1 of Eidolon dupreanum. NCBI lineage: Eukaryota > Metazoa > Chordata > Mammalia > Chiroptera > Pteropodidae > Eidolon > Eidolon dupreanum. The sequence goes on along the minus strand of CM053516.1, from coordinate 20,640,169 downwards.
ACTTACAAAATGTTTTCATGAAATTACGTGAAACGTCAGCTGAGTTGTCATTTCCTCAAAAAGTGTCCTTCCTCATGTCGCAGGGACATCAGAGGCCCCTTTGCCACTAGACGCAGGGCAGGACAGCTCGGAGGGGTCTCTGGCTACGAGGAGGAGCCCCTGGCGTAAACGAGAGCGTTTTGTTTCTCTCTAGTGGAAATGAGGAGAAGCTGGGGGGACACCCCACAGTGTCCTCGGGCCCTTCCACCCATCTGCTCTGCTTACGTCAGTGTGTGACTCTGTCACAGAGGGCACTGCTCTCCCGTCCAGCCCGACGGGAGGAGGAAGGAGGAGCAGAGAGGACACACCCCTCTTTCAGGAGTTGCATTGGTCAGGGTCCCAGAACCAAACGCCCAGAAACCACACGCGGCCACCAAACAAAAGACGGCACAGGCGGAAAGACGACTGTGAACTTCCAGGCAACAGGCTGCCCGGGCCAGGGGCAGGAGATGAGGCGGATGCCCGGGCCGGGGGCAGGAGAGAGGTGGCTGCCCACCACCAGGCTCAGAGGACGGCTACGTGGGGAGGCACGGCTGTCCTCAGAACGGCGGGGGACGATGCAGAGCGACGCCATCCTGCCGAGCAGCGGGGCCCTCAGCGTCCCTCAGATGCCGTCCTGCCAAGCAGCGGGGCCCTCAGCGCCCCTCAGCAGCCATGACCGCAGTGGCACAGTGCGGGCAGCAGCACCGGGGTGGGCTGTCCCTTGCTATCCCTTGCTGCAGCCACGAAGGACACTTACCTCTCAGGTGCCTGGCGTGGCCCGGGGCCTTCAGAAGTGGGGGGGTCTCCCAGGAGTCGGCTGCGGCTCTCAGTCCTACAAGGCGGACCCCGGCTGTGGTGGTGGCACATGAGACCCCTTGAGTCTCCCTCCATCTGAGGCCACCTGCCTGCAATGAAGAGTGTGAGTCTGAGCGCCCAGCACTTCACTAAGCCCTCAGTGAACTGAGCTGTGTGTCTGCAGGGACATCGACAAGGGGGACAGGCGCAGGCCAGGGACCCCTCGAGCCCGGGCCCTGCAGACGTGTTATCACAGGCCACAACATGCAGCACGTGCACAAGCAGACAGGCGACAGCGGGCCCAGCTCCAGGAGGGCGATGGTTGGCTCTGGGGACATGGGCTTGAAGCCGTGTCATCCTACCACCCGCCACAGTCCTTGGGGGTCGCCTCTGTCCGGGTCTGCACCCCACCAGGACCTGTGTGCTCCATGTTTCCACATTACACGTCTCACGTGAACGACACTGTCACTGAGGACAACCTGAAGTTGCCATGGCCACTGTGGGTGGCTCCTGACACAGATAGTTTTGACGAGCACCTGAACACAAGACTCCTGAATATTCGATGGTTGTCGCTCTTCTCGTGACATGAGGAACCCCCCCAAACGCCACTGAAATTCTCGAACTGTCTCCCTCGATGTCCCAAATCGCAGGTCGGAGAGGAGAGGGTGAGTGACAAGCTCAGACTCGTGCTCGGCACGCGCACGCACCCCCTGCCCCAAGCTTCAGGCGGCCGGGCGATGTGAGGCCGTGCGTGAGAAAGGCTGACCGGCATGACCCTAAAAGGGACACAGGCTGCAAACCCTAACACACAGTGGGAACTCCGAACAGGGACACTTGTCAGTATTGCAAACCAGAGAATTATTAGAAATTAATAGTCATAAAGGAGTAGGAACTAGAAAGTTCCGCGGTACTCTGACGGGGCCAGGGGCGAGGGGGGTTGAAGCCAGCTTCGCTCGTCCCCCCCACTTCCTCTCTGTCGCTCCATCTCTTGAAAGACTTCGGAGACTAACTATAGTAGACTGTGTTTTCTAAAAATGGCCACTGCAATGTTTGAAGTTTCACATGCTCTTCCTGAATTTCCTACTCCCCGGTAAGAGATGGAGTTTATGTCCATTACCCTTGAACTTGAGTGGGCCTTTGGAGCGGACTCAATGAGTAGATTATGGTAGAAGCGATGCTGCCTGACTCCTGCAGCTCAGTGAGGACAGGTGGTCCAGCTGCCGTGTGGCCACCCACCATGCCGCAAGGAAGCCCGAGCGCCACACGAAGAGGCCACACGGAGAGGCCACACGGAGAGGCCCGCATGGGGAGGCCACACAGAGAGGCCACACGGAGAGGCCCGCGTGGAGAGGGGCCGCCAGGTGAGGCGAGACAAGTGTTCAGGTGCTTCTGTCCCCATCCTGAGTCCTCCAGCTGTGGTCACAGCCATTATGGTACCCAGACACACTCTCCTGCTGCGCCCTGTCCACATTTCTGATTCACAATGTCTGTGAAAAGAAGTGATTGTTTTCTGGCCCCAAGCTGAGGGGGTCCGATACACAGCTATAAAAGGGAGAACATTCAGTAATCACAAAAATGGTCTGTCGCTGTCCACGTTGCAGACCAAACCCAGACAAACAGACCTAACGCAAAAGGAAAATACACCGGAACGGTCTTAGAATCCAGGGGAGATACTGTTCTAATAGGTACAGGAGAGCTTATATATATATATATTTTAAAGAAGATAATTCAAGAGTTTCCAAAAGAAAGAAAAACTGTTAACCACATGACTGCGTGTTGACTCTTCAATTTCTTCAAAGGGAAAAACATTTAACTGTAATGTTCATTAATAATCTTGGTTACTAGGTTACCAAATAAGAAGACAAGCAGATGATTCACAGTTTCAGCTTTTAAGTATAGCTGGGAAACTCGAAGACACTTGGAAAAAAAGTTCATGCGATGCTCTTGGTGGATGACCGCCGGCAGACAGTGGGGAGTTAGCACTGTGCCCTAAACCATTCCTGCTTCCCCGTAGGATGTAGGAAGCTGCCAACAACAGTGAGGAAAATCTGGATCATGGACAAAATTTGTCATTTTTCTTGAGTCTATGAGAGATGTGAGGTTGTGAGGCAACAAAATAAACTGAATTGCAAAGGAGCAGGCCCTCAGGGGAGGGGCGCGGACACAACCTGCTATTCTTCAACAGGGCACAGGCGAGACCTGTGGCCGCCACGTGGAGGCGTCAGCTAAGATGTTAGTGAGTCACAAAAAGCCAAGCGTGCGCCAGGACTTAAGGCTGGAAGGGCTGAGGGATCCGGACGCGGGGAAGTTTGCACTCGTTGTCGAGACCTCTGAGTGCTCTCAGGAGAAACACCAGCCGGGAAAGGGGGAGCGCCAGGCACAGGGGATGTAGCAAGAGGGGGTGCTGCTGCTGGACAGACTCGGAGCCCCGCCCCTTCCCCGCCACAGGGCACACGGAAGCCTGACAGGAAGCTGAACCCGCCTGGACCTGCACCCTACACCCGAACAGAAAAATTTCAAACGAAGAAAAAGACCAAACAGGTCCCAGCACGCAGTAGCCCAAACATCCAGGATGCAATAAAATACCGAGAACTCGAATGGGAAAAGATAATCGAAGGAGCCACCACTGAGATGACTCGGATGTTGGGATTATCTGATAAGGGTTTCAAAGCAGCAACCGTAAAGATGCTTTGGTGAGCAACTACGAACACTTAAAACAGCTGAAAAATAGAAAATCTCAAAAATACGTAAAAGGTATTAAAAAAAGAACCAAAGAGAAACTGTATAAGTAAAAGTATAATAATTAAAAACTTGCTGGACAGGCTCAATGGTAGACAGAAGATTAAAGAGAAGAGCATCAGGGGACTCACAGAGAGATCAAGAGAAATTTCTGATCTGAATAACAGAAGGCAGCGTTTAAAAAAATGATGATTTGGGAATCTGTGGGACAAGGACAAAAATCCTACCATTTGTATCACTGGAGTCTCGAAAAAGAGGAGAGTGTGACACTGCAAAAAATATATTTGAAGAAAAATAGCTGAAAATCATTTTTTTAATCATTTTTTAAAATTCAACTAATCCCAAAGAAGACATGAAAAAGAAAATAGTGGAAAAGGAACAGACAGAACAAATAGAAAACAACTAATAAAATAGTAGATTTAAATCTAACCATATCGCTAGTGACAGTAAATGTAAATTGTCTAAAATCCCTGATTAAAAGGCAGGGGTCATCAGATTAGGTAAGAAACTAAGATCCAATGCATGCCGTCTAAAAGAAACTCACTCTAAAGACATAGGTATGCTACAAAAGTAAGGATGGAAAAGACACACCAAGCAAACACTGGAAATAAAAGTGAGGTGGTCACACTGATATCAAAGTGTTAATGTCAGAGCAAGGACTATGACTCGGGAAAAAGGGACATTACACGGTGACGAAAGGGTGAATTCATCAAGAAGACATCACATGCGCCTCAAAAAGTTAAACGGAGACACCGCCTAACCTAAAAATCCCACTTCTGGGTATATACCCAAAATAACTAAAGGCAGGGACTTCGACAGATATTTGCACACCCACGTCATGGCAGCACTATTCACAGTAGCGAAAAGGTGGAAACAACCCAAATTTCCATCAACAGATGATGGATACACAAAATGCGGTCTGTACATACAATAAATGTACAGCTCGGCCCCAGAAAGAACGAGGTTCTGACGCATGCTCCAATGCAATGAACCTTGGAGACATGGTGCTAGGTGACACAAAAGACAAACTCGGCATGATTTCCCCTACGTGAAGTACCTAGAGTAGCCAAATTCATGGACAGAAAAGAGAGCGGTGACCACTAGGGGTGGGAGGGGGGGCTGTGGTTCCGTTTGGGAGGATGAAAACTCTGACAATGGACCATGGTTAAGAGCTGCACAGCATGAATGCACTTAAAGCCACTGACCCATACACTTAAAATGGTTAGAAATGATAAATTTCGGGTTATGTGTATTTTCCCACAACTAAGAAAAAAAGAAGTCATCACAATCCTAAATGTCTACGTAAGCCAAATAAGTTTCAAATACGTAAGCGAACTGAAGAGAGAAATACCCAAGTTCACTGTTACAGCGAGATCAACACTCCCACGTCAATAATTGATAGAACAAGGAGAGCGAATATTGGCAAGTTCTATAGAAATCTTGGCAAACTGTCAGCCAGCCTGACCTGACCGACACTTAGGAAATGCATTTCCTGGATCGGTAGAACGCACTTTCAAGTGTGCATATGACGTCCAGCGTGACAGACCACATTTTGAGCCATAAAGCAAACCAACGAATTTAAAAGAATTAAGATACAAATTTTATTCTCTAACCATAATGAAATTCAACTAGAAACTGATTACAAAAATTATATCTTGAAAATTCCCATATTGAAATTCCCAAATAGTACATTTTAAAATAACCCTTGGGTCAAAGAGAAAGTCAAAAGAAAAATTATAAAATTAATAATTATACATGATTTTTGAAATGTACCCAAAACTTAGAGGGAAATTTGTAGCATTAAATATTTATATTAGAAAGAGAACAGTCTAGAATCGATGACCCAAGCTTCCACCTTCGGAGACCAGGGAAAAAAGAAGTGGGGAGTCTTGCTCGCATTCTGATCATTTTTTTTAATATACGTTCAAAAGTTAAAATCCCAGTTTGGCTGCCGTCCGGGCCTTCCCCCTTCCCAGCATCATCCCACACGCGGCGTGTTTCTTTGGCTGGGAAATGAGTTTCAGGTCGGAGGCGGCCTCGTGTGACACAGCGAATGAGCCAGACAGTGAACTACGCCCGGGGCGTGTCTGCTCCGAGAGGATGAAGCCATTGTCCCACATCAGGCGGGGCCGCGGAACTAACCTCTTCCGCTTGTACTTTGACCCACAGGAGTGTGAATCCACGGAAGAACTCCTTACCGCTCTATCTCCAGTGCCTAGAAAGGTGTGCCACACACTAGGGGCTCAGTATTTCCTCGCTGAAGGAAGACACTGAAGTGTTCTGCAGCCCAAAAAACCTGCACGGACTTCTCTGGTTTCTTAGATTGTGCTTTCTTCGACATGGAGTCTTCCCCTTTCTTTTGCAGACGATGTTCCTTCCTCCCCTTCTTCTGGGTTCTCTTGTTCCCCCTGCTTAGGATGTATAGACAATTGCTGTGCCTTCTTTTTAAAAAACAGCCTTATTAAGATATAATTTATATGCCATCCAGTTCCCCAGCGTTTTTGAGGCTTACTCGTGCTGCTGCATAGGTCAGTACTTCATTCCTTTTTGTGACCAAACAACATTCCGCTGTACAAAGAGACCATGTTTTGTTTATGCATCGTTGATGGACATCTGGGTTGCTTCTACTTTTTGACTATTATGAATAATGCTGCTATCAACAGGTTTTTTTTTAAATTTTTTAATTTTTTGTTTATGGTGACATTGGTTAACAAAATCCAAAGTTTCAGCTGACACTTTAACAGTAAGGGGCACATATATATATATACACATACATACATACATACATACATACATACATACATACATACTGTGTTCTCCTCCCATAGTGAGATTTCTTTCTGTTACCACATATTTGACCCCCTTTACCCCGTCTACCTCCCCCCTACCTTCTAGAAACCACTAGTTTATAGTACCTGTCCAAGAGGTTTATATCTCACATGTGATATTATGTGATTTTCAACTTTTTCTGTCTGGATTATTTCATTTAGCATGATTATCTCGAGGTCCATTCATGTTGTCACAAATGGTAGTATTTCATCTTTTCTTCTGGCTGAGCAATACTCCATTGCATATATGTACCACAGCTTCTTTAGCCAGTCATCTATCGTAGGACACTTCGGTTCCTTCCATGTCCTGACCACAGTGAATAATGCTACAATCGGTGTGCAAATATCTTTTCAGATATGAGTTTTCAAGTCTTTGGGGTAAATACTCAGTAGAAGGATTGCTAGGATCACATGGTAGATCAATTCCTAGTTTTTTGAGGAACCTCCATACTGTTTTCCACAGGGGCTGTACCAATTTGCAGTCCCACCAGCAATGTATGAGGGTTCCTTTTTCTTTACATCCTCTCCAGTATTTATTACTTGTCCTGTTGATTATAGTTATTCTAACAGGTATGAGATGGTATCTCGTAGTTTTGATTTGCATTTCCCTAATAGCTAGTGATGTTGAGCATCTTTTCAAATATTTGTTGGCTATTTGTATGTCCTCTAGGGAGAAATGTCTGTTCAGGGTCTCTGCCCATTTTTTTTTTTTTATTTTTTATGCCTACAGCACCTGGTCTTCCTAAGTGGTCTCTCATCCAAGTACTAACCAGGCCCGACCCTGCTTAGCTTCTGAGATCAGATAGGATCGGGCGTGTTCAGGGTGGCATGGCCATAGAGTCTGCCCATTCTTTGATTGGATTGTTTTCAACAAGTTTTTGTAGGTCTATCCGTTTTCATTTTTCTTGGGCATATATCTAACATTGCTGAGTCACAAAGTAACTCTTTGCTGTTTCCCAAAGTGGCTGCAACCATTCTGTACTCCCCCCAGCAATGTGAGGGCCCCATCCCTCCACCTCTGCAGCCCCGGTGGTCTCGCGGCTGGTGGCTGGGATGCGGAGTCCTCCCTCAGCCCCTCCACCTCCTCCCTGGTACTATCGTCTGTCATTTTATTAGTCACCCCAGTGGGTGTGAGGTGTCATTGTTTGTGTTCTTTTGCAGTGTGGGCAACTTCATGACATGAGGTGAATCAATTCCCCCACTTACGTTCTCTATGGGCAGTTTGAAAGCTGCGTTTTGTGCTCTGTTCGATGTTTGCAGCCCGACAGCCAGGTAAAGGAGGAACTCAGCTGAGATGACCCTTGCTGGGGAGCATCTGGTCCCTGGTCTCCTTACTGAGGTTTCTAAATGCCCCAAGCAGTGTCTCCCCTGGTTGGGAGGTGGGTCTGACGAGGCCCAGGGGCGCCCTCGGCTGTGGCCCCTCCCTCTGGTTCCACCTCGACGCCCCACACCCTAGAACCATCGCTGGCTGTTACTGGCCTCTCGCCCGTCTTCCCAGCAGCCTTTTCGGTTCCCTGCAATAAAAGGGCGAAGCCGGGGCCACCCCTTCTCCCAGGGAGTCTTTCTCCTGCAGGTGACAGCACCTGGGTTCTATGACTCACCAGGACCATTCGCAGGAGCGGCTCTGCACACCTGAGCAACTTTCTTCTCTTACCTTTTCGGGGATGTTTTTGACACTTGTCTTTTTGTGTGCTGCTGGGTTTTTGTTCATTTGTTTCCTTTTTTATGGGAAGGATGTGCCGGTTTTTACTAAGGTCATGTCATTAAGTATTTGAAAGCGGAGATGTGATAAAGCTGCACTCTAGCATTTCATCCGAAGTCTTAGCAATGCTTTTAGGTAACTTGTGCCTGGAGAGGCACCATCATTCATTCACCGAATAGATGGCCACCGTGCACCTGTCTGCCAGGTAAGGCACTCACAGCAGAGAACCAGCATCCTGTGCTCACGGAACCCGTTAATTAATTACGTCCAAGTGTTTCAATCAAAGCTGCCTTTGCACAAAAGTGTGTTTACAGAAGACAATCTGACTACTTCAAATCTAAGAATTTATACCGAATTAACTCATGTACCCTCTAACATTCTTACGACACTTCATACCCTACCAAACGTGGCATGGGCAGGGGGGAAGCTTAGGAGCGGGGTGAAGCCATCACCCTTCGTTTTTAAGCTCCCCTGACATATCTGAAAAGCTGCATCAGATTCAGCTTGTTTTCCCCTCATTGCTCATGAGATGAATTAAAGTCATTCGCAAATTCCTTAGTTGATGTGCCAAAAATAAATGCAAATCTGGCAGAAAGTATTTAAAGAGCATAGAGAAACCAAGTTGTGTGGCATAGAGAAGACATTTTTAAACTCTGAAGCATAAGGTCTTTTAAAAACCTCTCCTCATAAGCACCATTAACCCAGGCTGCTCCTCAGCACCCGCAGGAATCACGTTCACACACCCCGTGGCCCAGTTTCCTCCACTTCGACTTCTTTGTATTCTCTCCCTGCAGCCACCTCGACTGCAGGTGTCTAGAATTCCCCTCAGGCGCTTCAATCCTTCTAAGATACCCGTGGACTTAACCCGCTCAGTAAATATATGTCACTGCATGCAAGATATTGGGCTGGGGACACGGGCAGCTAGAAAGAAGTAACATGGCTCCGCCTGGAGGAATTCCTGGGACCAGACGCACAGACGGAGCAGGGAGAGAGTCTTGGGGTGAAGCGACGTGTGGCACGCTGCAGGGTGAGAGGTCGGGGAGTGAGATGCGCCCCCCCAAGAGCTTCCCTGTCTAGCGGCCCCAGTCTGCACTCACAGCAGAGCCTCAAGGTGGGACCCCGACATGTCCACTGCCGAGGGCCCTCTGCGTGGTTTCAACAGTTTCGCTCAGGGGCCTGCACAAGTCCGTGGTTCCCAAGCCCGTGTGAACTGCACTTGGAACCTTCCATTTCCCTGCTGGTCGCCGGCGCCGTCAGGCGCTTGGGGGGGCCCCCTGGCTCGCCCCCGCCCTGCAGGGCGGGGACCGGCAGCCCCTGGGAGTGAATCCACGCGCTCCTCTGATCAGGCTCTTTCGCCCTTCACCTTTCAGAGCCGGGGCGGCGCCACCTCGCGCAGGCCCAGAGCCACGCAGACGGTCAGCGGCGGGGGCCCCGGCGCCTCCTCCAGCCGCGCCGCTCCCGCCACCTCCTGGGGGGACAGCTCGCCGGCACGCTGGAGCCTCTGCTGCACAGAGCTCGGCGGGGAAACCCTGGAGCAGGTCGTGAAGGCAGCCGCGGGGCCGCACCCGCCGCCACACAGCCACCTGCTCCGCCAGGCTCCTCACGGGCAGAAACACCTGCTCGGTCAGACCCGGCTGCTGCCGGGACGTGCGGAGTCGCGCCCGCGCCCGCGGAGCTGGGCAGGAACAGCTCACGCGGGCTGTTTCTGGACCAGATGGGACCGCGAATGAAGGGGGGGGCTCCCTCTAGTGCCCGGAGTTGGCACTTCCGCTCGGCCTCGCAGGAGCTCTCGCCCCGATGCCCAGGGCGCAACGCTGGCCGCGCGCTGTCAGGCAAACCGTGACTAATAGCCCGACCCTCTGCGCGCCACGCATGGAGACGTCCTCGGGAAACGTCTTAGAGCTTCTCCGTGAGACAGGCTGGCTAAACCTTCTGGCCACTAACAGATGTTTAAAAGGTAAAACCCACCCACCTCGAGGGGAAAAATGCTGAGTTTTCATGTATCAAAAAAAACCTCTGTAAAACCCACTTTGGAGTAATAACTGGTTTCCTTTCCAATAAAGGGCCTGTGGGCTCCAGAACACTCGTCACCCTGAAACACGTGTACGCTTCACAGCGAGCATGACAGCACACCGGCCGACTGTGACCACACATGACCCCGCACGAGCGTGCGAGGTGCATGGTTCCACTTACACGTGCATTTCAAGGGTCATTCGTTATTTCTGACCCACGGCTGGGAATCCACGAGTGCGCAGCTGACTGAACGGACGCGCAGACTTCCGATGGCGGGGCGCTCGGCACCCCAACCCCATGTTGTTTAAGAGTCAGCTGTGTATCTGCTGGAACGGAGTAAGGCCCAGAAAAATAAACACTTCTGCTCTTAATAACAACAGTTATGATTACTCAAGATTACCTTTTAATGTAGAAGACAGATCTGTAATATTTCTTAAAGCAACTTACGATTTTATTAATTTTCAGAACTTGCATCCTTTTGTAGTTCTAACAAAATTCGAACCACAGTGACCAGAAACGAGAGCTCTGCAGCTGACTTCAAAGCGTCACGTACAGCGACCAGATGACACGGAAGTGCAGGCAGACCGCTTCATTGAGCTAAGCAGTAAAACGCTTCCACTTCCACGGCTGGACCACAGCTGAGGCTTTTCGGGGCAGGTCGCATCAAGTCGAGATCTGAGTGACACTAAAGCCACAGAAATTAAACTGATTTTCAACCACTGAGGAGTTTGTTCCTCTGGTTTAATTAAGTTTATATTTTTCACAGAAAAAAAATATATTTCAGGCAAATAAAAACAGACTCCAGATAAGCACAGCTCAGTGTTTTTTATTTTACCTTCATCAAGGCAGGCGAAGTACAGATGCTGTACATAAGTGTGCGAATGCGCGACTCACGGCCCCACGGCCCCCAGCCTCCCAGGCCTTCCCGGCTCGGCTCCCCCGCGAAGCGCACGGCCACCGCTAAATGTACAAAGAGCCGTCCGCCGGCCCCACGTAGCCGACCCCAATGAGCAAGACGTCGATCAGCGTCCAGATCCCCAGGCCGCCGAAGCTGAAGAGCTTGCCCAGGCCTTCTCGCCACTGGCCCAGGTAGAAGCGGTCCGCGCCAAAGCCACCGAGGGTGATGCTGCAACAGGAAACAGGGCTGGGTCCACCGCGGGAAACTGCACAGCCGCACTCGGGCAAGGGCGCGAATGACCCTAAGCCCTCGTCGGAGCACGACGAGTTCACGCCCTACAGCAGCGAGTACGCGCCCCATCCCGCTGGGCCTCCGCGGACGGAGGGCTGACCTCAGCCGCAGGGGACCGTGGGTCGCGCACGGTCTGCGCCCCGCCCCGCCGCGGCACTGCTCACGGGGCGGCTGCCACCACAGCCACGACCCGAAGGCGCATCAAGGAGGTGCGTGACCTTTAGCTGGCCTGAAATCTACTACTTCTCTTTGAAAGGAATCGAACTCCGTGCATCGTGAGAACAAAGCAGGAGTCCAGCTGAACAGAAAGTGCTGGAACGTGGGGGAGGGGCCGGCGCCGGGAGGCTGCAGGATCGAGTCCTCTCCCCTCCCAGTCACTCCTCTATAAAAGTCAGTGTTAGGAATGAGTGACCTTTAAGGTTCCTTCAAATGCTAAGCCCTGCACTATCGGACAACTTCTCATTGGATTTCTTCTAAAGTTTTTACAACAGAAAATCTCAGAACATATCAAAGTAAAAAGAAATGAACCCACGATCCAGCCCCAACGACTGTGAGCACGCGGTGGCTGGCTCACGCGTGCCGAACCCACCAACCGCTCCGAGGCACCATCACGCCCATGGTGACGACAGGAAAACTACCCTCGCATTTTAAGTCACTCGTCACGTGTACGGTGGTCATTTAAGGCACCAGCAACGTGGGGGAAGCTGGGTGAGGGCTGTGCAGGAACGCTCTCACTTTGCAACTTCTCTGTAAATCTAAAACTCTTCCAAAATGAAGAATTTTTTAAAAGTTAAGTTGTCACTGAAATCGCTGCTGACGGTGACTGTGGCCAGTTACCTGACCTCACGTGTGCTGCACTGAACTTCGCACCGTGGGGCCCCGTCCACTTCCGGTCACACCTGCCAGGCGGGCTCCTCCTCCCCCACCAGCCCCAGCCGGACGCAGTGGAGCCCAACCAGGGACAAGGTGGCAACACCTGGAACGTTCTGACTGTCACGACTGGGAGGGGAGTGCCCCTGACACCTAGCAAGGAGAGTCCGCAGAGGCTGCTACGCAGCCTACGAAGCACAGGACACCTGACGACAAGGGATCACTTGGCCCCGGTGTCGACAGTGACGAGGCTGGGACACCCCGCCCCGTGTCCCGCCGCAGGGCTCAGGCTCTAATTCGGAATCTCGACCGCAGATGGCTCAGCTTGGTAACCAGCGGATCGTTTCTCCAGCGTCCCCCGCCCTTCCCTCTGGTGGCAAGAACTGGCACAATTTTTCAAACTTTTTATGTAAAAATTGTAAGTCTATATTTCTAGATGGGGGAACAGGTGGTTCCTATTCTGGATAGCTGATTCTTAATGCAGGCTTTTGTCATTTTCACTTTTCCCAGTTTTCCGCATTAAGCACACGTTGTTTTATAATAAAGAAGCTACCTACCCACCCTACACCCTAAACAGTGCAGAGCGCGCCAGCGGTTTGTGGACACGCGGACTGGCTCTGCTGGCCTGTCGCACGGCCCCCCGCCATCTGCCACGGGCCGGCATCCGGGGAGAGGAGCTATTGCCCTGCCACTGAACCCCCAGGGGTGCTCCCCACAGCTGTGCTTCAGGGAACCCGAGGGCAGGGGGGACAGGGGCCGCACGTCTGCGGGCGTCCACCCATCCCAACAAAGCCGGGATGGCATCTCGGCCGCCCAGCAGTGCAGCTTACCTGAGGGCCAGGGCGGTGGACCACTTATAGCCGCCCGTCCAGTTGCAGTACAGCATTTTCGGGAACGTGCGGTTACCTTGAAGAAGGGGAAACGCTCTGCTCAGAAGCATGGCAGGAACGCTCTCACGCGGAGCCCGGACTGTAACCGGTGCCTTGTCCTTTCAAACCTCACAAGTCGGCTCTCCCCACGATGTTTACCAGAGCGAAAGGTAAAAAGACAGACCTCGCGGCCCAGGAGCACAGGCCTCACGCCGACATCAGGTAAGTAAGGGCTTCGGCCCCAAGAACGTGAGACGCCCCACTGGCTACGAAGACTCAGGCGAAGTGAGGAGCAAGACAGTGAGCCGCTGAGCCAGACCAGGCCCTGGAAAGAGCCCGGGGCACGCACACACGGGCACGTTCGTGCGACACGGGCACATGCGGACTGGCCCATGACAGTCCCGAGGCCACCGGCTGGCTGTCCACGTGGGAGAAAAAGCGAGCCTGAATCTACCTGGCAGCACGCCCCGAAACCTGCTACAAGCGGTTGACCTTACGCGAAAGGCCAAACTTACCCCCTTTAAAACAAAGTGATATTTTATGAACCTGGAGTGAGAAAAGGTTTTTTTTATAACAAAAAAGAGCTAACTCCGGAAGACTAATAACGTCAACTAATTCAAATTTAAAGTTCTGTTCATCAAAAGACGCCAAAACAAAATGGTGTAAAAAAAAAAAAAAAAAGGTAAAAACCTGGGAGAAATTTAGGGACACGAAAAAGTTAAGTGTCCAAAATACAAAAGAAATTCCCAGGACTCTAAGAAAAAGACAAAATGCGGCACAGCAAGTATCAGAGAGGCCGTGGGGCATCGAGGACAGGGACGTGCACTGCTGGACGAGCAAGCTCCTGGACCGCTCTGGAAAATGATACATGCTGGAGGGTACACGCTGCACAGACTCCTGCATGTGTGCCACCAGGAAGTGTGTGCAAAAATCTTAACAGCAGCACAATCTGTAAGAGCCAAAATATAAATAACCCAAATACATAGGAAAACAAACGGTGACACAGTCTTACAATAGATTATTATTCAGAAGTAAAAGGAAAAAGATAACTCTTAGAGCCACAAAGTTGAGTGGGGGAAAAAAGACCATAAATAAGCTGTTTGTTTTATACAATTCCAAAATACACATGACTGAGTACTATGTCATACCACAAATGTGAGAGAACGAAACGATTTAAAGAAAAGCAGGGTGGGAACACTCACGAGGGTGATACCTCCGAAGTGGGGAGGACCGCCGGGCACACGAGCAGCACCGGCCAGCTGTGACCGCATCATAACCGCTGCAGCTGTTCATTCAGTGAAACTCAATGACTGTGCACGTACTTAAGACCCCACGCAGCTTTTTCGTTTTACCAAATATTACATTTTAAAAGAGCATCGCAAATTTTCGCGTTTTTTTCGTTCTGAGTTTATTCAGGAGGCTTGGCATAACTGAAAAGTGCTGATAAATGCTTCTGATGGAATCATTTAACTCTCGACTTTCTGAGTAAAGCTCCATAACCAAGCCGAGAGAAAAGCATTTTGCTCACAAATATCCTCGCACTGAGACTCACCCAGGCAGTGAACGTGGTCCCGCACCGTGCAGTTGGCGGCGTGTCGCTGCCGAGGGCAGGACACCGTCACGCAGCTGGTGGAGGCGGAGCACTCATAATCGGCTTCTGGAAGCTGCCAGCAAAACCTGCATGTCATGTTGATGACGAAGTTCCTCTGCGACTTGAAGTCTTGATCCTATGTACCAAAGGACACGGAACTCATCAATCATAACACAGGGGCTTGTTAACATGTCAACAAACTACACAAGCAGCACAGAGTTTCTAAGTATGGTCTGGCAGGAAGCGGCGAGAAGACGGGCACCAATGCGACATGTGTGCAAAACGAGTGCACAAAAATATACACCCAGAAATGTTCACCCAAGGAAGAATAAGACTAGATCAACTCGCATCAAAATAACTAAGGGTATTTTGCATGGTAAGATTATGTAGTCACTTTTACCTGGCTAAATTTTTAATAACGAGCATGTGTACTCCTGTAGAGAAAAAAGGAAGTTTCCTTTTATAAAGCTAGAGTCAGCGACAGCTGGAAGGACAGACGAGGACATGAGTTCAGGGTCACTGAGCTGCAGGTTAGGAGCGGAGTCCAGGCTCCCCAAGCCCGACGCTCCTGGAGGCGCAGCACACGCGTGGTTCTCCGTCTCCACGCCGCTCTGGGGCCCGCAGCTGTCACTGCTGCTCCCCCTGCACCAGCACCCAGCGTGAGCCAGCAACAGGCAGCCCAGGAAACCTCTCTCCTTAGGACCACGTGTAGACCAGCAAGTGTTCACTGGTGGCCGTCAGACTTTTAGTCATTATTTTGTTTCCTGCTTATAAAAAGGAGCACGTGTTCTTTGTAAGTTATACATTTGAAAATCACAAGAAATAACCTGTAAACTCACCAGAGATCCACTTTAAGCTTTCATTTTTCCTTCTGTAATATAGCTTTATAAAAGTGTGATTACACTGAAAACACTTTGTATCCTTTTTACTCCTACTTGACATCATATTCTAATATGTATTTTTCAAAATCGGTTTTAAATGGTCACACGATCACCTCTGGAAGTGTCATGTTTATTTTTTTCATCAATGCAGAACTGCTTTTATGGGTAACAGTCAAAACTAGGACATGCACCAGCTAATTTGCAATCCTGTTCTAAATGTCTGCACACTTCTCATGACGCATTTACAGCCACGTTTCTCGTCAGCCGTACAACCGTACAAACTCCCAGACGGGCCAGGGCAGTGAGGACAACGCCGGACCCCCAGCACCGAGCGCTGCTCGCCCGCGGGCCTTCGGGGAGTCTACTCCATCTCTTTTATTTAATTTAATGTTTCCACTGATGTACCTTTTACTTAATCCTGCAGGTATCAGTAAATACCTCTAGAGCTGCCTAGTTATTTTTAACAGCTGGAATGTATCTCATCACAGAGTAAACCACAAATTACACAGTTCTCTCTTGGAGATTTAGCGTATTTCAAATCTTTTGCATGGATGAACAATACAGCTAAAAACATCCTCAGGCATAATATTTGCATCCATGTACGATACCTATATGATAAACTGCCATATATGCAATTGCTGGGTCAAAGGTTATATGCACTATAGTTTCAGAGATATGACAAATTGCCTACAAGAGTGTCCAATTTGCCCACCCACTATCAAGACATAGTAAATGTCACTTACACCCTAGCAAACGCAGTGTATTAACTAAACCCTTTCATTTTTTTGCCAACCTAAATATACATCAATGTGTGTTTAATTATGAGAAAAATTAAGCATTTTTTTCACATCTTGAAAGTCCATTTGTAGCTCCTGTCTGTGAACCGTCTGCTCTGGTCCTAACGCCATTTCTCTATAGGACTGTCACCTTTTACTCATGTTTTATTTTTAGAAAATCTTTATATGTTGCAGGTATTAGTGCAGGATTTGTAATGTATGTTAGAAATATGTTCTTCCAGTTTCTTATTTATCTTTTGCCTTTCTCCTTTTTAGGTCATGCAGCAATTTCTAATTTTTAGTAGTCAAATGTCTCAATTCTTTCTTTTATGGCTTTTAAATTTATTTTACACTTAGAGAAACATTCCCTTCTTTGAGATTATAACAAAACCGTCTCACACTGTCTCTGGCACTTTGTGACTTCTTCGCATCAACTCTTTGACCCACGTGTAATTTATTCTGAACAAGCCCTGGATTCCACTCTCCCCGCAGACGGCTGCCCCAGATGCATGCACTGGACCGTCTCCTCACCACGGAGAAGCGCAGACCCCCTCAAGCTCATCTCTGATGAAGGATCTGCCGCCTTGCCCTCTGGGAGGCAGCTGTCGTCACTACGAACGCATCCCCCGCTGGAAGGCTGTCACCGTACCTGCTACAGACACACCAGGACACAGCCATCTTCTCCCAGTAACGCAAAGCAACGTTTCTGTCAAGCATATGTCCCACTGCCATCAACTGGCCTGACAGCTGCCATCACAGCTGGGACAGGAACCGTCTGATGTCGAAGAGGCCACAGGAGTTTTACACTTATTTCTATTTCTGTACTTATTAACAGGACCCTTATGAGTAATTCCTTGACCAGTGTAACCCAGGTGAGAGTCCCTCCGCCTGCGCACCCCTCCCTGGTCAGCATGCGTGAACGAGGACGGGAAGGGTTTCTCTCCGTCCACGACTGAGGTTCGCAACGAGGGGAAGGGCCCGAGCGCATGCGCGGGAGAGAATATCTGCACGTGTGCACCTGGCGGCCGTGGGCTTTTCCTTCCCCAAATGCCAGCTAGTTCACCAAGCGGCGACACTGTACATCATCTTACACAAACAAGACTATGTGGCTGCCCCGGGTCGCCTGGCAACAGGGGTCGTAGGGCCCCTGGCTGCTGAGAGTCGATATGCAAATGTCATCATTCCCATTTTCAAGAGGGAACAGGCCGCCAGGCTCTGCTGGGGCAGACTTCCACTCCACACCTGAGCACGGCGCCTGCTGTGTCACAGGACTCCCACCGCCGGCCAGTACTGCGAGGGGGTGCAATGGGGAGCCTGGAGCAGGACAGAGGGCACACCGCAGCCAGCAGCAGGGCCGTGCCAGGGACCGTGACCAAGATGTTCAGGCACCTCCTCAAGCTTAGTTTCTCCACCTTTGTTTTTTGCCTTACCCTCTGCTCTTTTCCTCTAAATGAAGCAGCTGGTTTCTGGAACACCGGAGGAGAAGGGCACAGAGAACTCTGTTCTCAATAACCGTCTGGGAGGACGAATGTCAAAGAAGCCAAAGCAACCAAGAACGGCGCTAATTCTGAGAGGGCCCCCCAGGCAGCCAGGGTTCCTATTTTCACTAAGTACCTACGATGTGCCAGCCCCAGGTGTATAACTTTAAAAGCTTTCAAACAGGTTTAGTCATTAGGTGGGGAGGGAAGAAATTCTATTTAAGACACAGCAACAAACACTGACTGATAATCCAAGGGCAATCGTGAGGACGACCTGGCAATTAGCTCGATTTTCCAGCGTGCTTTAAAGGGTAACACCAATATCTAAAAATGGCAGATCCTTCAGTTTCCAGAAACCACGTTCAGATATTGAAACAACATAACCCCTTCCCCTTTGGAGTGAAGCCTCCCTCACGCCTCTCCTAATCCAAGACTTCAGGAGAATGACGGAAGGGGGGCGGCAGGGGGAACACTCCGCTCCATCCCTTCGCAGACCAAGTTCCAGAGAACGAAGTGGAGGAAAAGTGCCTTCGAGTAAGTGCAGGAAATGCTAGAGCCACTGGTCAAAGGACATCTATGGGGGACACCGTGGACACCGTACAGAATCTGTTTTTCCATCCTCAACCATTTCCCAGAACAAGGGTTCCACAGAAACACTTTAGGAAAAGCCGTTCTGGGATCATCCCCCATTAACGATGACTGACAAGTCACCCGGCCAGTCACAGCCGGACTTCATTATTCACTTCTCCTTATCTCGCCCAGATGCTGGGATAATATTCCTAAATGAAGACTGCGACAATGACCCGGTCCACTTGTTAAACAACACAGACACCTGAGTGTCCCTAACCTATGCTCATTCGGCAGGTCTGGGGCACCGGCGATTCCCACGGGAGCCAGTCAAGCAGCTCTGAGGCAGGTCTGCCCAGAGTACTAGGAAACACACCTGTGGAAGTCTTCTAGGCTCTTCCCAGCTGTCAGACATCACAGTAAGATGTCGCTACGATGACTGTAACAGGGTCACCTCTAATGGGCAACAGTATACTTGAGCTTTTTCTAGTTCTGACTTTATCAAAAGTCTGATAATTGCTGCAATTTACCCTGTGTCAAAAAACTGCCATCTGAACCCTTGCAATCAAACCTCACTTGGAAATGGAAGCTTCAGTATTCTGATAAACTTGACTTTATTCTTAAAATATTACCTATAAAATACAAAGCACGTTCTTCCAGAGTTTCCCCATGGTCACGTCTAAACTCTACTTATAACTGAGGCTCACAGTGGGTTTGTCTAGAATAAGTAAGTTGCAGTACTTACAACACAGGTAACAGAAGGTTTGACTGTGCAGTCAAAACTCACAGGCTTCCCGTAGACACAGGAGGAGTTTGTCTTGCACTCCACGCAGTCCGCAGGGAGTCTGCTGCACAGGCCGCTGCTTGGACACTTCGCCACATAGGGGGGGTTGTCGGTACTTTCTGCGGGAGGTGAGAGCGCAGCTTGTTGTCACAACGCTGACAGGAAAACGATTTTCTAAGGCTAAAGGACGTGACCGTTGGCAGGGAGATGCTATGCGGGGATGAAAAGGCACAGCTGGGGTCAGCAACACCTGCGATTAAGCAGGGTTCTGCCACCGGCCAGCTGTGCGACCTGGTGAAGAAAGAGCTCAAGAGAAAAGTAAAAAGTATTTCATTCCTGTCCCCCAGTGACCATAAACATCAAAGTGTGTATGTATATAAATTGCTAGATGTTAAGTTAGGGCCTCAAAAAATCTACCGTGTTACAAGATGAAAAAACTAAGACTTAGAGATGGTGGGGTTTGTTCAAGGTCACAGAGAGAGTGGCAACACCGGAGACAGAACCGGGCCTCTCGGCTTCCCACCCAATGTTGTTTTCCCTTGAACACTAACTTGGAAGAGGAGCCAGTGACCTTCTATCAACCAGTACCACGGGGTGCACTGCAACGCTAGAAAGTACTCTGTCATTATTCCATACTGCTGCCTCGGGAAGCCATAATTTCTAAGAACATTTAGTTTTATACCACCAACATTCAAAATAGTTCTCTGTATTAGGAACTTGCTCAGTGGGTCGTAGTTTTATTTCCAGCCAACCGAGCCAGGAGTACAATATATTTCTATCACTTAAGAAAAGACCAGAATAAGTTTCAAAACTGTAATCTGTTTTACATTCAAGTTTACTGCTGACTTCCAGTAGTCTTTTACATCCAAATTAGAATCTGTAAAGTACTTCTGCCGGTTTCAATTCATTGAAATAAAGGAACTCTAAAGAAATGAAATTATAGAGAAACAGGTTCCAGTTAGCAAACCATGTTAAAACTCACCTAAAATTGGTCCTACTTAAAGTTATTACAGCAGATGAGCAATTCTACAAAACATCATTTGTTCCTATCAATACTGGGGCTGGAGAACAGACAGCAGAATGACGAAGCCAAGGTGACTCCATCTTAAAGATGAGAAAACAAAGCCCAAAGGGGTGAATAATTTGCTCAAGCTCCCAGTAGCACAACCAGACCTAGACGCCAAGTCTCCATGGATTCCTGTGACCCCCTACACCTCACACTGCCTGGCGGGGGGGGGACTTAATGCCCAACATGAGGCACATAGCATAAAAAGCAGAAGAAATTTTCTGAAGGGAAGCAGCATTGGTTGAGGGTTATCTTGATGATATGAAAAAATAACAAATAAAGAGATGGAAATGAGAGCGTGGGACTGTCCAAAGGCACTGAAATATCAAGACTGGCAATGAAAAATGTCTATATCTGCCCTTAGTTCATGTAATCTAAAATACAAGAAATAAAATATTCAAGAATAGAAAGTGATTTCATATACTGAAAGAAATTATATTCAAAAAAGAGAGGGCGCGCCCCCGACAGAGCGTACACAATTACTAGAACAGAAGGCGTCTAGCACCCGCCGCCCTGGGAACTACGGTGAAGGGACAGGTAGGGCCCGGATCCCTTACTGACTGAGCCAGCGGCTGCGCTAAACTTAAGGATCCTCCAATCAGAGAAACGTGTTATCCGGAGACATAAAGGCCTGGTGTGCGGTTAACTGGCGGGGTCCACATCACGCAATAATCGCTGCGAAAACCGCACAGCTTGGCCGCGGAGAAAACTGAGGAACGAGGCGCCACCAGGGCAACTAGGGAACAAAACGTGGGGTGGGGACCATTGCCTCTGCCCAGGCCCCGTCCCCGAGCCCTCGGTCCCCCGTCCCCCGGCTTCGCAGCTGAACTGGCGACTCCAGGCTCCCCGAGCGCGGCGGCCGCGGACGGGCGGCCAGGACGCTCCCTGCCGGCCGCGGAACCCCTGCCACCCGGCCAGGCTCGCCGTGACCCCAGCCTTAACTCACCGCCGCCCGCCAGGACGTAGAACTGTGACAGGAAGAACAGCGCGCGGCACAGGCCGACTAAGGCCCGCGGCGGCCGCTCCACGGCTGCCATCTTGCCAGCGCGCACGCACTTCCGGCCGCCGGGGGGCGGGGCGCCGGAGGAAGCGGGGCGGAGCTTCTGGGAGCCCGGGGCGCAGGCGCGGCCGCGGCGCGTGGGTTCCGCGGCGTGCGGGTTCCGCGGCGTGCGAGTGGAAGCTCTGGGAGCAGCGGAGGTCGGACTTGCGCGGTGCGGTGATGCATCGAGGCTGCTGGTTCTCAAACTGGCCCATGCCCCGACCCGCGGCCGCCGCTTCTCACGCGGCTAGAGACCCGAGAAGGTCACCTGGACGGTCACCGGGACTGTAATGCTCACCTGAAGTGACTGAAAGCAGAGACCGGTAAACTTGGGAAGTTGGCCACCATTTTACCCCTTTCCCCCGTTTAGAAGTGCAGCTTGCTGCCAAGTTCATTTACGGTCACACGCAGGAATGCTGTTTTCTAGGATTTGACATATTCACTGATTAAGAATAATTATGTTTTGTAAATGGAAATAAACCACTACTAAAAACAGAATGCTATAAATAGAATGACATTACAGATCTCCCAAGGCTATTGTATACTAGAGAGATGCCGGAGTAGTAATATTTTGTAGCAAGCTTCAAGAGTAAAGTAAGTACCATAATCCCCAAGTTACTTAGGCGTGAAAGCTGCTGCAGCCGCTACCAGCGCGGCTGGCGCATATTCTCGGGGCAAACAGGAGATGGGCTATGTGGCTGCCTGGTGTTTAGGAAGGAAAACCACTACTACGTACTAGGTGCTCTGCGAAGGTTTTGATAACATTATGTTTCGCACTAAAAAGGTAGCTGTTTACAGAATGAAACTGGCCCAAACTGTATGGGAAGCAACGCCCAGGTGTGCCAGGTGGCCCCGGGCTGGGAAGCTGTCCCGTCGGTGCCCACCTGCACCTCTCCACAGCCTGCCTGGGTCCCACCGCTCCCATCGCTGCTAACTCCTTAAAGGCACGTGTGGCTTCCAGGAAGCTCTTCGAAGACCGGGAGAGGCCGGACTTAGCAGGCCTTTGGGGCCCCAAGCACTGGCCCAAAGCACAGGCCCCTCCCCGGAGGCCAGCGTGGGAGGGAAGGTGACCTGGCCGGCTGCAGGCTCCTTGCACGCTCATGTGGCAGCCTGCGCCCATCTGTACCACAGCCTCCTTTGTCCTGGGCGTTGACATGCTTCCCCTTTCCCACCCGTCACAACTTCATGGGCGGAGACGGTGGGAGGGTCATCTGACCCCTACTCCCTTACTAGCATGTTTGGTGAACAAAAAAAAAAAACAACTATGTCACGTAGTGCCTGGGCTCAGTAAATATAGCCTTAAAAATTATATCACACACTTTGTACCTTATAGCACTATACAGGTCTGACATACAGTACTGGGTTTTTTTGTTTTTGTTTTTGTTTTTGCCACCTGCTTAAGAAACTAAGGGTGTATTGACAGAGCATGTCCTAAATTTATTTTGAATTCCACAGCAACTAGTCAAATAAACATTCAAAATAATACTTGTTGCTTGGTAGTTAAATTCTCTATTGGCATAAAGCCATTTTAATTTTGTTCTCAGCATAAGGTATTCCCTTTAGTTAAAATCAAAAATGCATTTAAGTATATTAATCAGTGGAATGCCATCTCATCAAAAAAGTAAGTTGACTCTAGGGGAGATTACTGTGATGTAACCCAGAGCTGAAACACTGGGAATACTGTGATGTCTTTTATTTGGAAATTTACTTTTTCTAAAGATGAACAAGGATCAGTTGTCAATTAGAAGCATTAAAATGGCAACTCTTAACCTACAGTGCAAACGACAGTAGGTTTCACAGTACTGAATTGGAGTTCAGAGTCCTTTGTCAATAATCCAATATTTAGTATTAGCTTCTTCTCTTGTGGTAGTTAGTTAAAACTAATTAAGAAAAACAAACCAATTAAGTAATTATTCCAATTTTAGAGATAAAAGTTTCGTTGTGAACTTTAGTGAAACAACCATAAAAACTGAGAACATGTTATTAGAAAATAAGATTTTCTCCCATATTCTAAAAAGTTTGCACTTTTATTTGAAGCTCATCTTTTGAAAATCACAAATCTTAGCAATAAAATCTCATAATCCTCATTTCCTAGTATTTTTCTCTTTCAATGAATAACATTTTCCCATTTGGGAAATTTAAAATTTCCCGAGCTGCCCTCTTCTCGTCCCCAGGCACATTAGTGATTTAACATTGCATACATCAGCTACTCATTCATTGTCTCTCTTCTCCCTGCGCCCATCAAGGGCCCTGTCAGTGGGTCCAAAGTTCTCAGAAGAAGTCCTAACATTAAGAAAAATACATTTTCAAGGGTCAACACAAGGTTACACAGACGGGACCACCAGGAAGGACGTCAGAACTCCTCCTCTGCATTCAGGGTCCGCGACAGCTTGAGATTCTTCAATTTATCGATGGCGGAAGTTACTGAAATCTCTCCATGAATTTTGTTGTCTCTCGTTCGAACATTTACAGCATTGTTTGTTTTTTCCTTTTCTCCAACCACTGTAGGAAAGGGAAATTTTAAATCAGCAGTTTACTAAATGTTAAGTGAATAGTCACATGACACTTGTGTCTTATTGGTTTTTCTTCAGTATTTTTCTTTTTAATTTTTTTTCCCCTCTTTAGTGTCTCCCCTCCCCAACTTCCAGCCTTGACCTGTAGATGTTGCCATTTACCCTTAAAAGCTGGATCTCTGAAGGCAGGGCGTCTCCTCCCACACACGTGGGGCGTGTTCCCAGGGCCTGGCACCCCTGGGGCCTGGGGCACCTGGGATGTGGTCTGTGGCTCCACCTAGGGCACGAACCCAGGACCTTCTGCACGTAAAGCAGACGTGCTGACCACTACACTATGGAGCCACCCCGGGTTTTTTTCAGTATTAGACACTAAATATCAATCTAATGACCAGCAGGTCATCCTCCGACAGTTTCTTGAGGGAAAGAATGACGTCTACTCCCACCTCTTGTTCACTTGAGAGAACACCTACTATGGTCTTGGGGTATAAATGGGAGCAGGGAGCTCTCGCCCGGCTCCACCCCTGATGCATCAAGGGACAGACACCAGACCTGTGCCTGACCAGCCAACTGGGACGTAGGTAAAAAATTCATCTTTTCTAATGATCCACGCTGTGAGATGATGCAGGAATCTGCAGCCATGTTTCTTGCCATTTGGAAAGAAGAATCAGTCAGCAAGTAAGAGGACTAAAGTAAATATTCAAGAGAAACATAAAGAAGCAGAACAAAACAGGGACCAGAATGGAAAGAAACAGTCCTGGTAAGGGCTGGGTTCCTCATTCCAGTTATTCTTCTAATGGTCTGGCCATTTAGTTCTACCCTCCAGGTTAGTGGACACTCCAAAACCCTTCCAGTAAACTCTGTCTTTGTCTAATGTGAAGTTTCCATCACCACTGGAAGGCTGATTGAAACAAACCCATACCTACTAGAGTCAAATAGTTTTGATGACAAGTTGTTGATAGGGCATCTCTATGTTGATTTATTTTGCTTTGTACAGCAGGGGTCCCCAACCCCCAGTACTGGTCCGTGGCCTATTAGGAACGGGCTGCACAGCAGGAGGTGAGCGGCAGGTGAGGGAGCAAAGCTGCATCTGTATCTGCAGCCGCTCTGCAGCGCCCGCATCACCACCTCAGCTCCGCCTCAGGTCATCAGGCTTCAGATTCTCACAGGAGCACGAACCCTACTGTGAACTGCACATGCGGGGGACCTGGGCTGCGGGCTCCTTCTGGGAATCTAACCCCTGATGGTCCAAGGTGGTGCCGAGGGAGTGATGAGGCTGGAGCGTGGCTGCAAATACAGATCAGCACTAGCAGGGAGGACTGACTACACGGACCCCATAATGAATCAACTGCAGACTCACATCAAAACCCTGTCAGGAAGTGGCAAGTGACAACCAAGCTGCTTCCGGTGGCATCTCATTCTGCATCATGTTGAGTAGTATAATTATTTCATTGTATATTACAATATAATAATAGAAGTGAAGTGCACAATAAATGTAATGTGCTTGACTCATCCTGAAACTATCCCCCACCTCCTGGTCCGTGGAAAAACTGTCTTCCACAAAACTGGTCCCTGGTGCCAAAAAGGTTGGGCACCATTGTTCTACAGAACTTTTCAGCTTATTGGAGATGACAAGATCATGTGTGTAAGCATATCGATACCAGTTTCTCTTGGTTTTGAATCATTTTTAAAGTCAAAATTTTAGATTATGTATCCAATTATTCATGTGCCTCAAGGACTTTTTTTTCATTTAATTCTTTCCTTTGATTGCCTTAAATTTGGAACCTTTTCCACTATTAGTTTAATCCCAAACATTTCTAATAAGCCAGAAAAGCAAAGGAGAATATTTTAGGCCTGTCTCATGGCTGAAACATGAGTGTAATTTTACTGATGAGATTTATGTCACACTTTTGCCATTGTTGGTTGGAGAGCTTAGTTCTTGCTAGTACTGCTACACCACAGGAGTCACGTGAAATGTTGTAACTATTCTTCCAGCAAATATCGAAGAGCACACTAAACAGCCTTCTGTTGAAACCACAGACTCTTCTTCAAACTAGTGTGCTATGATCACTTCATTGGAATTGAAGTGGGCAAAAAAACAAGCATTCGGGAAAATATATAGAAACTTAAATTACCCAAAATAAAATTATACTGAGCCAGCTGTGCGTTTCGTATTTTCTTATTCAGTGTACAGCTATGATCTAAATCAACATCGGCCATAAATCCTTCTTCAAAAAATTCACTGGACACCTACAAGAAAATGAAACACTTTATTACTGCATTATGTATGGGAGCCAGCCTCTGAGAGGACACCCAGGGTCCCTGCCTCCAGCTAGCCACGCCCTTGTGTCGTCCCCTCCACACTAAACTAGCTGGGTGTGCGTGCCCACAGGGACGGGCCGGAGTGACACGTGTCACTTCCGAGAGGAGTTAAAATCCTGCAGCTTCCATCTCTTCCAGATCGGTCCCTCTGGGGGTAACCAGCTGCCTTACTGGGCGGACATTCAGGCCACCTCTGCAAAGTGAAGTGTGCAAGCGAGGAAGGGAGGCCGCCAAGGGTGTGAGTGAGCCCAAGGGCTGCAGCTTCTGCAGTGCCCTGGGCCACAACCACCTGCCAAGCCACTCCCAGATTCGGACTCACAGACACTGTGCGATGATAAATGTTTGCTGTGTTAAGCTGCTAAATTTTGGGGTAATTTATGACACAGCAATAGAAAATATAAGTATTCTACCCTGAGAGCCACATGGAAAATAACGACTTAAATGAGATGTTTTAAAATACCAATTTCTCAAAAACACGAATAAAATAGTTCTGATACAGCTGCACAGGCACGAGTCAGGTGTCACTCCCAAGACTGAGAACTGGGGTTGGTGAAAGGACATGTCACTTTTCTATTTTAAGGCGTGAATAACATTCTGAGTCGGTGACCATCACGGGCCACACGCCAGGACTATTAGGCACTTTCTGTGCGATGATTTTACCTGAAGTGCGTACTTTTCGCAAGTTGGCCCCACAGGGATGACCATTACCTGACGCGGAGACAGCCAGAAAGGCCTGAAAAATATTTAAAAATATGTATTTCAAAACGACCATTTATGACATGATTAAAAAATAATCAAAGGTTTAATTTAAGACTTCACAAGAGAGCAGAGTCAGCAGAGGGTGCGGAAGTAAAACGAACCATGTGAAGAGTTAAGAGGCAGAAGACAAAAGGGGGAACTGGGAATTTTGGTAGGAAAGTGGAGGAAGGACAGGTTGGCAGGTAGATGGAAGGCTAAGCACCCCTTGATTGGTGACCCCGCAGAGTCAGCTCAGGGCCTTACTTCTCTGCTAAGAACTGACTTCCGTGCTCAGAAGGGCCGTGTGCTTCTAACGGGGACAAAGGCTCCGTGGGCGTCCAGACGGTGTGGCCGGCAGGAGAGAGCAGAGCACATCAGAGCGGGTGTCTCCCCTGGTGCACGTGTCACCAGCCCTTGTGTACTGAAGGGATCAATGTCATCTGCCTGCCACAGGAGGCTAGCTGTGGTGTCATGTGAGGGGTCAAGGCTGGTCACTACTGGCGGCACATGGCGTCTTCACCAGGGGCCTGGCAGATGGAACTTGGGAGGTCCCCGGTGTTGGCCTTGTGCGTGTCCTCTCGGGGCCACTTTGCTCATCAATCACCGAGCGATCACGAGGAGAGAGAAGCTGATGACACCGGCAGAATGGGCCTCCCGCGTTTGAACGTGGAGATCCTGCTCCCAGCAGGGGCCCTGGGGTGGCAGTGTCACCCCGCGGCCCACTCTGAGCAACGCACATGGCCCCCTCATGTGCTCGTCGTCCACTCTCTGACCTAATTACTCGTACGTCCCTGACCTTGTGGCCGAAGCCCTAACCGGAGCCCGGGCACCAGACCGCTTTTGCTCAAGGCGAAGAGGATGCGAGGACAGTGCGCTCCACGCGTCTCCACACGGGCGGGGCCGGCCGTCCTCGTGGGATGGTGCCAGCACGGTTCCGGCGCTGGAGGACCAGGCTTCCAGCGTGTCCCTGGCCCACTCCCGAGTCCACGGCCACAGGCAGGTCCCCCACAGGGTGGGGGAGGGTGGCCCCAGGTGGCGCGTGGCGTGTGGCATGTGTCCTCCAGACAGCACCTGGTCTCTGCAGGGCCGCACGCAGGTGACACGGCAACTGTAATTCTCCCACGTTCCCAAAGGGAGCGTGACACCCCGTCGCGCCAGCTGCCTTCATTTGGTTTGTGGTTTTCCGATGTGGCAGGCGCCACGAGAATTTTTATTTGCTGTTTGCACACCTGCAGGAGCTACCAAGTTTTTCTTATTAATTTTATCTTTTACTTATGATTTTTAAGAAAATAGATATACAGCATTTCTCTTCCATATCACTTACCATTTCCCTCCATAGTTTTCTGAGAGGATGGCTATCATTCTTTCTACTGACCCCAAAATGGCTCGATGAATGATCACAGGGTTCTTCTTATCATCCCCATCCTTACTAAAAAAATGGAAACTATGTATTTAAGTGTTTTCTTAAGATTCAGTAATAACTTCATCATTT
Source organism: Eidolon dupreanum (assembly GCA_028627145.1). Lineage (NCBI taxonomy): Eukaryota > Metazoa > Chordata > Mammalia > Chiroptera > Pteropodidae > Eidolon > Eidolon dupreanum. Next base: position 20,611,899 of record CM053516.1, on the reverse strand, counting down.
TATCTTACATTGAAAAATTATTTTCCCAAACTACGTAAAACAATGGATTCCTCATAAATCTTTAAGGACAAAATGTGCCCTTCATTAGCAATAAAGTTTTCTTCTAATTATAACATTTTTTATAAACCAAAAGGAAATATAATAAGTTATCTAGGAAAAAGCAAAGTAAGTCTCACCAGGAACCAGACTTGATTTTTACGTATCATTCTCCAATATTGTATTTATTATATTTTTCAGTTCTGAAAATTTCATTTCTCATTGGAAAAGTGGCCGATTCAAAAGCTGGCTCAGGGAAAAATACAAATGGTCCTACAGCTTCTAACAGAGCCGGTGCCAGTGAGCAGAGAAGTGCCAAAGACCGGGACATGTCAAAGGGACACAGGAGCCAACACAGGTCTACCAGTGGCCAAGGGTGGCCCAATTCGGGGAAGGAAAACTTTAAAATGTTGTATTTTATTATAACCCAAAGTGTAAAAGAAACATTCACAAGTCTGCACTGATTCAAATAAATGATTGGATAAATAAACAAAGGAAGAAGAGGCAAATTTTCCTCACAGAAAAATTCCAAATAATATGGGTACATAATAATACTCCTTCCCTATCACCAACACCAGCCTGTCCAGAAAACAGAAGAGGTGGGCCCACTTCCCAGCTCATCGCGTGAGGCCGGCGTTACCCACACACTATGACAGTCAAAGACAGGACAAGACAAGAAAACTATAGGCCAATGACAGCTCGCACGAACATCCAAGCGAAAGCTCTCGACGAACCATTAGGAGCTTGAACTCAGCACATACAAAAACTGACGCACCACAGCCCAGTGGGATTAAGGCCAGCAATGCAAGGCTGGTTCAATAGCCCGAATCAGTGTAATCGCTATACAAACAGGTAAAGAAGGAAAATCAGATAATCGTGTCATTGATGCAGTACAAGACAAAATTCGACACCCATTCAAAACTGAAGAAAGCAGCAGAAAGCCAGGACTGGAAGGGACCTTCCGCAACTCGATGAGCAGCGTCTACGAAGACCTGCGGCCACATCGTACTTAAAAGGGGACAACGCATGCCTCCCTCTGAACATTGCAATGAGGGAAGCAAGTCCGCAATCATCCCGCTATCCAGCACAGTGCTGGGAGTTCTGGCCGGTGCCATGAGGCAGGAGGAGGCAATGAAAGGCATACGGACAAGAAAAAAAGGGGTTAAACCTTCCCTATTTGCAGATGGCATGATTTTCTACATCAAAATCCCCAAAATTCTACCAAAAAAATAAAAAATCTTGTGGAACTAATAAGTGAGTTCAGCAGAGTCTCAGGAAACAACATCGACATACGAGAATCGGTTGTATTTCTCAATACTAGCAGTGAGCACATGGATGCCGAAATTACGAATACAGTGCCATTTACAACTGCTTCCCCCAAATGAACCCTTAGGCAGAAACGCAACAAGACTTGTATGGATAAGACTTGTATGCTGGAATCTGTAAAAACTGAAGAAAGAAATCAAAGAAGTTCATGGATTGGAAGACTGGATTTAATTACAAAGTAAAATCAATCCAAACTGATCTCTAGATTCAATGCAATGCCAAAAGTAATTCCTGTCAGGATTTTTTGATAGATCTATTAAAAGCAAAAGAATTAGACTAGCCAAAATAATTCTGAAAAAGAACAAAGAACTCATATCATCTAATTTCAAGACTTACTATAAAGATACAGTAACCAAAGCAGTATGGTACTGACAGGGATAATCGATGGATCAGTGAAACAGAACTGAAAATCTAGAAACAGACCCATACAAACAGGTCCAATCGATTTTTGATAAATGTAAAAAGGCAAGTCGATGGAGAAAGCTCTTTATAACAAATGTCAGAATAATCAGACATCTAGATGCAAACGATAAACTCTGGCCTAAACTTCACATCTTGCCTAAAAATTAACACAAAATAGACCGTCGCTCTAAATGTAAAATGTAATACTAGAGAAGTTTAACATAGAGCACTGGAGAAGTCTTCACCTGTGCTTTGTAAACGTGATGCCAAAAGCATGATGAGAAAAGAAAAAATGTATAAATTAGACATCGTGGAAAGTCAAGATACTATAAAAACAAACAAAAAGAACAGAGGAGAAAACATTCACGAATCGTGTATCCATTGAAGGCCTTATATCTAGAATGTATAAAGAAATCTCGAAATTCAGCAGGGACCATGCTCACTGACACTAACACGGATACTCAGGACGGCAGCGCACCGCTACCTGTCACAGAACCACTCACCTGGCGTAGGTGAGATTAAACCTGAGGGGCAGCTGGAAGTCCAGCTGGATCGTGGCACACTGATGGGATCTACCAGTAGCGTCCTTTATTTTTACATCGATCTGTAAATTAAATGGCATTTGCTTAGACATGGTTTTTCCTTTTCTCTTGAATTTTACTCTGTTTGAAGCACATGGCCTACTTACTTTAGGGCCATAAAAGGCTCCTTCTCCTGGGTTCATCTTCCATGGTTTTCCAAATTCCATCAGACTGTTCTGCAGTTGCTATTTTTTTTAAAGATGAGAAGGTTTAAAACCTCTACTGAATTAAACATTTTATTTTTTTGGTCATTAGCTCAAAAAAGGAAGTTCTTATAACTCTTAATTACATTCTATTTTCGTTCAATATAGATTTATTGAGTATCGTTTCTATCGAATAAACTACTGAATAAGGACTACATAAAGATGATTAAGATGGTACCTGATCCCAAGAAACAGACTTTTTAATTGGGGGGCGGGGGAGGGGTAATTTCCTAAACTGTCCTGCAGAATTGTGGCCCACGTTTAGGGAGGGAGGCTTCGGGTCCTCTCTGCCCTACGCACACCTCAGCTTTTGTCTCCCGGTGAGGGTTCCAAGACCAGGTCCCTTCCCCTTAGGACCACAGAGGCCACCCCCAGGGGCAACTTCGCAGGCTGGGAGGCCGCCCTCCTCCCTCTACTCCGTTTTTGAAAGAAGAAGAGACACTGGTGTGTGTTTGCAGGGGAAATGACTTAAGTGACAGAAAGAACTCTGGGGACTCCCAGGAAATTACGAAGCCAAATGAAGACGGGTTTGGGGGAAGAGTAGACAGCGGAGGTGACGCTCCTCCGTGGGCCCAGGGACACGGGGTCGGAGCCACCGAGGCTGACAAAGCTCTGGGCTTACACGCGGCCTGGGGCCGAGTGCGTGGAGGTGGAGCCGGGACCAGCGCCCATCACAGGACTTGACCGTGACACTGCCCGGCACCTGTGACGGAGAACTCGAGCCGTCCTCGCCGCTGTCCCCCGCCCTCCCGCTCGGCCAGACGGGCCTGGCTCCCGGCAGCGCTGGCTCTCGGCTGACCGCGAGGGCCGGGCACCGCCGTGGGCCGGGCTGTAACGTTCTCGGGGACCCTAACCCTCACGCAAGTGCGGACACGGGGGCTCAGGAGAGATCTGCGGCAGGGGTCATGCTGCCCCGAGGGGGGAGTCACAGCGGTTCCCGGGGAGAGGACACAGCGCAGCTGCTGACGAAGGAGCCAGAGGATGTCTCGAAAAACTTACGATAACTGGTTACTAGCGACTGGCTCTGAAGAGCAGGATCGAAAACCTGGTATACAAATGTTCAAGTGTGAAACAAAGTGTCCTTATGCTACGAAGAAACTCGATGAGGACATTCTGCCGTCCACCTGTGTACCCTGGGACTTGACCTTCACACTGCAGGGCGCGGCCCCTTCACGCAAGCAAACTAGGCACTCGGGTGTTTTCCGTGTTCACAGAAATGAGCGGTAAGCACGTCATTGCCACCTACCTTTTCAGCTTCGTCCCATATCTCAATGTCCCCTAAGAAGTTTTCAGGCCTCGTCGACAAATTTAATTGAAAGGAGAAGCCAAACGTGGCGTAAACAGATTGCAAAAACTGCAAACACCCCTTTATTTCTTCTTCAATCTGAAATTAGAGCAAATGAATTGTTTTAGAATACCGACTGAATCTACTCATGGCATTTTTAAAAATGAAAATAAATTCCTCGTGTCAGATACAAATAAAGCGCGTTTTTACTCAGAGCACAGCCAACCGCACCGTTGGGCCGTTTATCCATTCTCTCCTTGGATGTTCACGGAATGCCACCACTGGCCAGGTGTGCGCAGGCTGCCAGAGGCCCCCAGCCCGGGCCAGGGGTGGACAGGGACACAGGCAGGGTGCCACACCCCAAGGATGCGCACGGGAGGGGGAAGGGTGCCGCCCAGAGCAAGTGACAGCAGAGCAGCAGCGGGGGACAGGGGGAGTCCTCGTGGAGAGGAAGGGCGGGTGGCCTCGGAGCAGAGGAAACGCCGGAGGTGAAGGCCCAGGGAACAGGGGGGCCCAGGGAGCTGACCGAGCTCACAGAGCAGACGGAGGGACATGACCGGGCTGGAGGCAGGCAGGAGCTGGAGAAAACAAGGTGCCCACAGCCAGGGGAAGTCTGCACCTTTTAGCCTGAGAGCAACGGAAACCAGCAAAGGGCTCTTAGCAGACTGGACCATCCAGTTCGTCCCTCTGAAATGTGGGAAGTGGATGCTCAAGATTAGAAGAGAGACCCATTAGGAAACAGGTGGGATCTCAGGAGCCAGATGAGGGCGGCCTGAACCAGAGAGAAGCCTCTGGAATGTAGAGAATTTGATGGGTTTGCAGAGTATCTACCCTTTCATTCATTAACGGACAGTAATTACTCACCTGCTAAGCACTGCGCTGGATGCTGGGAAGTAGGGAGTGGATGAAATTATTCAGGACTTAATCATATATTTAGGGGAAGCCATCAGCAGGGCTTGCGACAAACTGGACATGTGGCGTGAAGAGCAAAGGGCGCCTGGGGTCCAGCCTGGGTGCTGGACAGGGTGCTCATGCATCCCCGGGGGGAGGAGGTGGAAAAGCAGAAGAGGGGGCTGATTTTGGACGGGGCCACTGTGAAGGTGCTTGAGACGGCCAAGCAGCCACGTCCACCAGGCCCTGTCCAGCAAGGGCTGGGCCCAAGAGGGAGAGGGAGACACAGGGGAGATGGGCTGAGCCCAGACAGCACCGAGGCCAGAGAGGACGCAGCGTGAGCGGGACAGGGCGGGGGCTGGGACGGCGCCGCCCCGAGGGGCAAGGAGGGCGCACCCAAATGCAGCCTGCACACCAGCACTGAGTGTAGTGGCTGAGACACCCGTGTCGTATGTACCCATAGATCAGTCATTCTCATGGCCGAGTTCTCCACTGTACGTACTCAGCAGTTTCTTTAGACATTCGTCTATTATTAGGCATTCGGGCTGTTTCTACATCTTTGCCATTTCAAATCAGGCTGCTGGGAACGCTTGGGTACAAGTCGTTGTGTGGACATGTGCTCTTTTTCTCTTGGAAAAGAAAAGAGTAAGGCCACTGGTCACCCAGCAGAGATGGGCTCTGACTTTTAAAGAAACTGCCAAACTGTTTTTCGTGGTGAGCAAACGCTCCGACGGTCCCACGCCCGGTGAACGAGACTGCCAAGTTCCGCCACGTCCTCCGAATGGCCGTCACCGTCTGACCACGCTGACAGGTGGCAAGTGGCAGCCCCTGTGGTTTCCTGTCCTGTACTGGTTTTTCTGTTCATTGCTCCTGACGTGACGTTATGTTTTCTCACGCTCATGCATGAAGCTTGCTCCTCTTTTTGCGGCTTGTTGAGTGGGAGCTGTGGTGACTGATTTGGAGCCACCCTCGTCTTCTATGTGGGAGCTCGGTGCTGCGAATGTCCCTCTAAGTGCCGTTTCAAGGGCATCCCGCAAATTGTGATGCTGTTTCCTTTCCACTTCATTTGGTATATAACGTTTTCTAATCTACCTTTTGATTTCTTGACATGTGGGTGGTTTAGAAGTGTGTCATATACTTTCCAAAGATCTGGAGATTTTCCAGATAGCTTTCTGTTATTGATTTCTACTTTAATTCTATTGTGACCGGAAGACACATTTTCTATTAATTTAATCCTTTTCGATTTATTGAGACTTACTTTATGGCCCAGAACATTATCTATCTCGGGAAGTGTTTTCTGTGCGCTTTCAGACAACATGTACTCTGCTGTTATTGGCTGGAGTGTTCTAGCAACGCCAATTAGGTCAAATCATTTGGTAGTGGCCCTTCACGTGACAAATTTAATTTCAATTAATAGGAAAACCTGCAAAAAGTAAACTCTAGGCAATACTGAAAATCAAAAGCATCCAAAGTTCTACCAAATCCCTTACAATATTAGACTTCATTATTTAAGTTAATGAAACTGGAGGAAGCTTACAAGAAAAAAGAATGATAAATTTCATGTCAAGAGATTACCGATCTAGGCCCCAGGCTGGAGAATCGCAGTGTGAGAACGAACGAGACCGTGGACACGGGACCCAACACCGCATTTCACAGCGACCCCCTAAGACCGTGAGACAGGTCGGAGCAGCACGCGGCCCACGGCAGCCTGTACCTGCGCCACCATGCAGAAGACGTGGGCATCGTCCTGCTGGAAGCGGCGAACTCGGGTCAGGCCACTTAAGGTTCCTGATGGCTCATTTCTATGAAGAACTCCAAAATCAGCAAACCTCACAGGCATTTCCCTCCAAGATCGTGGACGGTGGGCAAACATCAGACTGGAAAAGACACAGTAACACACAGCACTTACTTAGCATAGAAAAGATGGAGTCAGTATCTACACATGAATAAGTCACGGTTACGCCTCGACATTTGTAAACAGCCCACTCTGGTTCGTAGATCGCCACTTCGCCAAACGTTTTCTTCTATGAGTTATAGAAGCTTAGTTCACATCACTATACTTCTGGGAAAGAACCCTGTCGACTGTCTCTCCCAGAAACGCTGGTCCCCGTTCCCACCCACCCAGTGAATCTCCACGTACGTTCACAGTCCGCTTCAAAGGCCACTTCTTGAGTGAAGCTTCGCAGGCAGCCTCCAGGAACAGCAGGCACACACCGCCCGCCATTTGACACTGGTCTGATTCTCACATCACTGACTGTCTACGTATCTGTTCCCGCCGCACTTGGCTCCCCGAGGAAGCCCCCGGCAGCAGCCTTAAGCACGCAACTTGCCAGCGACCTTCTCTTTGAACTGTGACCCCCTTCTGCGGAAAGCGCTCCCGGCGCCTCATCCCAGCAGCAAGAAGCCCCTGAGCCCTTGGGCTCCTACTCTGAGGCATGAAAACATGAAATCACATTCTCTGCTTTCACGCAGTCTCTCTCACAATACAGTCGGAGTCGAACGGCACTTAGTGGGAAAGGGAGTTAAGGAATCAACAGAAGTGTTTGCGAGGATGCGCACCACTAGGCTAGCCTCTGCCTTCCGTTTCAAAAGAGAGGCTACAGAATATTTACAGACCAGTGTTCCCAAAATAAAGGTAAATACATGTTATGCTGTCATCAAGTCGGACCTTCAGTCCTTACTGAGAAGGGCGAAGGGCTTCCTCGTGCCGAGAGGTTTGTTTTAGCTGTTTTGTTCAAGGCCAATTTGCTTGAAACCACGAATGCTGATGACACAAAACTAGAATAGTTGGGACGTCTTTTGTGGATAATTGTGTCTGTTCATTTCCAGTTGTAAAATCTGCGTCTCTCACCAGGTTGAACTTGCATACCAACTTCATGATAATTATGTTCCTTCACAGAGTCTAAGGTAACACTGATCGTAAAATGCACCATTAATCTATGTACCACTAAGAAAGAAAATAACCCATTAAATAAATTATGACATAATGCTAAGACACCCCTGTTTATAGACGCATCCCAATTTCAAAGATGTTGAAAGGTGGGAGAAAAAGTTATCTTGAAATCAGTGAAACTCGGTAGCCCACCAATTATTTCACTGATTTTGTTATAATTGACCAAAACAATACGTAAGAACAAAATGTTCTGTAAACATGTATATTTGGCATATATTATTATGATGAAGACAAATATTACAGTAATTTATAAAATCTACACATATTATCTCTAAGAACCGTAACAAATTAAATGGCTTCTGGCCAACGCCTGCTGAAGATCAAACATGTTTAAACAGCAAACTCATCCTTCAGGATGAGATACTATGGTAAAGCGGGCCAGTGTCCAACACTTCAGATGAACAGACTCGCTTAACTCCAAAGGCGGGGCGCACAGCACCACTGCCAGCCAATGGTGACACACTGGGTGACGCGCCGAGCGAGGCGCTCGGGCAGGACCCCCCACGCCTGCAGCACTCACCAGTGCCCGGGGCAGTTCATGGGCTTCAGGGCGAAAGTGTCCTTTTCCACGGCGAAGGTAAACATGTGCTCACTGCTGTGCTGCCGGTGGCCCGCGACCTCCCACAGCTTGCTGCCGTACACGTTTGGGGAGACGACTTCTGCGAAGTCACGCTGGCGGTCCCCCTCCTTCAGGATGAACGCGTCTAGGGTTAAACTCGGCCGTGATGGTCACACGCCCATGCAAAGTGACACTGCGAGTGAGCGTTTTTTAACTCGGGGTTATGTCTTATGTTAATCTGTGATTAATGTGCCCTCAGTCTTAGGTATGGTACTGTGTGGATCATGAAAGAAAGATTAATGGAGGGCAGTATAATTTCCACATTATTTATGTTATAGAATATAATAGTATACATGTTTTAATTCGTTAAAAATTAGTAATTGAAATACTACACATATAAACTTTCTGTAAGTACAAACTCAAAATCCTTCTGTGGTCTAGATACACTGCAGATTTTTTCTATTATTTAAGAGGTTAAATAATTTCATAACTCAATAAGCCAGAATGTCTTATATGCTAATTCAGTTTTGATCTATTTAATTTTAAATCAAGATGAAGTTGAGAATTTTAATTTATATAGTTGGTATCTATTAAGTCATGAGTGCTCTACCTATTAACAGCCTCTTGAAGTCAATCGGTAGGAACAAGAAAAGAGAGTCTTGATTTAAAAGTTCCTATTTTATTTAAACTTTGTGGCTTTTTTCCTTGAAGGTATGAATATGCTGATCTTTGTTGGGTGTTCCTTAGAGTCTCAACATTTGTCAACTGCTTAATGGACATCTGGCACAAATCTAAACCACTACATTTTAGCTAAGTAAAAAAAAGATTTAAAATTACAAAAATACAAAACAACATTTTGAAATTACTAATAACACTACATCGCTCAAAGGGACATTATTTGTTGCTCTCAGCAGAGCGTCTTTTCAGGCCAGTGGTGGGGCTGGGGTCTCAGCCACCCAGCAGGCCACTTTACCCACCCTCTGTTAAGTTAGACAGTTTTAACAAAATTATACATCATGACAAATGGCAGTAATGATTTGGTGGCTGTGTCAGATGGCTCTATATATTCAGATTAAACAAGGCATCAGATATTAAATGACTTTTTGTGTGTGTGTTTGGTTTTAGCAGAGACATTAAAGCTCTAGCTTTAAAACTGAGCTCAGGAGACAGGGCTACTGGATTTTTAATCCATTCTGGATACTGTCCTGTTAGAAATCTGTGTTTTGTTGATGTGTTTGGAGGTGATTTTAAACTATGCCCTGTGAGGAGAAATGTCATCATGTCTACAGATTATGTTGTGTGGTTTAGCAACAAGTAACTATATTTATATACAAAATAAACACTGCCTTACCATTATATTAGCTATATTATAATGTACACGTGCAGCCGAGGCGTGCACTAAACCCACACATGCATTTAGCCTAGCGAGAAGAAAATGACCTCAAGGTTGTCATTAGAGGTACAATCCAGCATTGCTCTTTTAGGCTCAGAGTTCTCACTATCACTAAAATAAAATGAACAAGGTGCTGGACCGTTTCACTATTTTCTCTCATAGTAAAATGGCACTGGATGAGGATATTCTAAAAGTCGACTCACCCGTATGAAATCCACCAGCGCGTTGTAAATGAAGGCCCCTCGGGGAAGGAAAAAGCAGCTGCCAGGGCTCAGGTCGTGGAAGAAGAAGAGCTCTTGCTCCTGAGTGGAAACAGCGATGCGCCTCAGAGCCACGCCGCGCTCGGCCACGCTGGGGCCACACGCACACGCTGCTGTCACCTAATGGCCGATATTCCAAGTCCCTCAGCACTGTATCTGACTACGCGCAATAAACAGCACGTGGACAATTACGATTTATACTTATGGCCTCTCAGCTTTGAACTTGGCCTTTATTTCACCTTTTCTTTACTGCTCATTTCTCACCTGGCACCTTGGAGGACGGATCCCATGGGCAGACAACATGGCCAAACTCAGAAACATTCACTGCTGGCGGAGAGCTGTAGGTGACGGCGACCATCATTATGGCTGTCACATACTGAGGTCCATCCCATGTGGCCACCGTCACCCAGACTCGGTGCTCACATCAGCCCCGCAAGGCTACCCAGCAAGAGACAGGGACGTGGAATGCCTGACCCGTCACCTCACACAGCTCACACGGGGCAGGACGGAGGTTAGCACCCAGGCCCCCTGCTGTCTAATCTCATCTTTCTCTCTGCTCTGCTTCCCACATACAAAGTATGTCATCAAAGTATACACTAGTTTTAAAAAACGTTATTGTTATATCATGATGAAAATGGGAGAAGGCTGCAATTTTTAACATCTAATACATCTAAAGTCACAGGAAGGCCAGCGGTGACAAGATGGGGTGTTAGCATGAAGGAACTCAGCGGCCAACTCTGAGCGCCAGCACAGTAGAAAATGGGAGAAGGGAAGAAATACAATGTTTCAGACGGTGAGTTTGAGAGACTTGGCCCCAGCCTGCGCCACCCACCTTGCCAATTCTCCTGTGGTCTCGGCTCCTGGCCTCCTGCTGGGACTTCGCCCAGGCTGCCATCATCTCATCGTCAGGGAAGGACACCCCATAGACCCTCTGCAGGGCTTCCATTCCAGGGTCACCCTCCCAGTGTGTTGAGGAATTCTAAACATCAAACAAGATTCCGGTAAACACATCAGACATGTGGTTATAAATAGCCAGTATGAACACAATTGTATGCACACAACTGTTCACTACTGCGTGAACGCAGCTGATGGAAAGGTGACTTCTCGTAGTGCTGGAAGGAATTGGAACTGTTTCTAACTAAATCATGCCAGTCCACGGTGATCGGTAAATGATGCAGAGTCGGCTGGGGGTCCCGGGATGGTGGGGGAGGTGGGGAGAAGGAAGAAGGGTAAACGGGAATGTGATCGCCACAGGGGACAGCAGGGGAGGCAGGCACAGGGGGCAGAGCTTGGCCTCGCCGTCCCCGGCTAGTGGTTAAGACAGCGCCGTCACCGACGCCTCATCCACCTGTGACAAAGCCCAGGCCCAGGAGGGTTAGGACAGCGGAGCCGGCCTCTTGATGTCCCCCGGAGCAGTGCTCTCTGTACTGCGCCCTGCGCCCCCTCCCTTTCCACTTGTTCTTTTCCAGTCCATAGTCTACACGCGGATCAGTATCCTTGCTCGCAGCAAGGCGAGTCAAGAAAGCCACAGTATACACCACAGTATCGTAAAATGTCACAGGAAGAAACGCACTGTAACACTCACAGCACAATTAAGTGGTAAGTAAAAGCCACATATAATGTCCTAACTATCAAAATCCTAAAAAATTACATTGTTTTTAGAAGGCCGTGTAAAAATCAAATAATGCAGTATCTTTAAAAATATTATGATATTCAGATTACAAATGATTGAAATTCCCAATTATCTAGTTCACCTTAAGTTTGCTCTACTAAAAACAATAAATCCTTACCTTAAAAATCTTTATGGTTTTAATTTTTCCGGTGTGTCTCACGTGGGGCCCTTTACAGAGGTCAACTAGTGGACCACACCTACAACGAAACATTAAGACATGCCAGACACAGTTATAGCTTCTTGCATTATTTGTTATAAACCATGGTCTCATATGTTTTAAAGAATTTCACTCATTTGTATGTTTTGGGGAAATTTTTAAAGTAGAGCCAATTTACATTAATTGAGATTGAGTTTTAATGTAGGGTAAAGGAGAGAGGCAATTCACCTCGCCTCTTCTCCCCTCTACTCAAATTCAAAAGCCACCGAAGCTTCTGAGAGAAACCGTGTACACAGAGACACCACTCCGAATCGTCACTTCCCAAGGCTCTTAAAAACTTTCCGTGGTTGAAAAATCAAAAAGCCATTTCCCTGCTTTACACCAATTTTCAAAACAAAAATTATATGAAATTTATACAAAATGTATTAATGTGATACCTTAGCTTCCAAATGAACTTCACCAAACCCATACAACAAACACCAGGTGGGCGCTCACGTAAACTCGACCCTGGGTGACTGCGGCGTGCAGCGTGGGTTCGCCAGCTGTGATGGGTGTCCCGTCTGGTGGGGTGTGATGGGGGGTGGAGGCGGGCTGCACACGTGTGGGGGAGGGGGCGTAAGGGAACTCCGGGCCTTCCCCTCGATTTTGCTGTGAACTTAAAACTGCTCTAAAAAATAAAGTCTCTTAAAGAGATAAACAAACCTCAAGGGTTTTTCTGTTTGTTTTTAGGCCCTCTGGGTTTATGATGAAATACCTAATTGTTCTTTTATGTTTGTTTGTTTGTTTTCCGCTTTTTAAAATTGACCTAATTCTAAAGTCATTTTATTTTATTATTTTATTTTATTTATTTTTTATTTTTTTAGGTGAGGCAACCCTTGGTTGACCTCACAGATTGCAAGGACCTTGTCAGCTTACAATCCCTTACTTTTTATTTTTTACGCCTGCAGCACCTGGTCTTCCTAGGTGGCCTCCCATCCAAGTACTCACCAGGCCCGACCCTGCTTAGCATCCGAGCTCAGACAGGAGCAGGAGCGTTCAGGGCGGCCTGGCTGGAGACTCCTGATGCAGAATGTGAATGTCAGGCAAAGGCTGGGGCGAGTGGTGACACCACTGCTGACGCTCGCGGCGCCAGAGCTGGGGACTCCCGTGCACAGGGACGGGTGAGAACCCCGAACCTCAACACGCACAGGCTTTTCTTCAAGCACAGAGACATCAGCAGAGGTGAAATACTATTAACACTGGTCAGGGGACGGCCACCCAACACTGACCAATTCAAGGAAAATTTAGTACAGAAAGGAAGTTGTTTCTTCACTATTCCAACCAATTTTAAACATTTTTAAACTTCACTGGTTCAAATATTAAATATTACTATGAACACACAAAAGGACTGGATTATTCATCAAAGCAGGATGAAGCTGAAAACAAAAATGTCACTGCTCCGAATGAACAGGCTTTATTTATACTGTGCTCTGACCATGATGAAGACCGTCAATCAACGCTCAGGGAACGGAAGGAACGCCTCATTAGCACAACCAACGCTCACCTCTAATTAGTATTCAATCCTAATCAATAACCTTTAAACAATCCCATAGAATAAAAGCCATCTATTTGCCAAAAATTAAATGCAAGCCATTCAAACTAAGAGAATTAAGACGTGTCAGCGTTAGCCAAAGTAAGGCTCAAAAAAATAACCCAAGGTCAAGTACTAGAAGCCGGAAATTTAAAACTTGGCGTATCTTCTCTATGTCTTCGTTAACTTTAAACTTCAGAATGGTTATGCTAACATTTACTTGACTTACGTGCAGCAATCGTGACCCTCATCAGCCCACCGGAACGCGGCAGGGGGAGCGTGGACCCCGGCAACGCGGGGCGGCAGGGGGGGCGTGGACCCCCGCGACGCGGGGCGGCGCTGCGCTGGGTCAGGGCTGAAGACGCACGCGGGCGCCGCGCTGCGGAGGGCCGTGGTGTCACCCGCAGGGCCCTCAGTAGCCGGCTGTGGGGCGCAGGGTGTCTGAGATCGTTAACCGTGGCTGGCAGACCTTCTAACATGGGGCCGCGAAGGTCTCGGGGGTGGCCGCACAGCTGAACACACAGAACGGGGGGCAGCAACTGCTCATCGGGCAGCTTAAAAAATGGAGGAACCCAAGGGCCTCGGGAGCCGAATGTCCGACAGAACCGAGTCGGCCGGAGCTGCTGCCACTTGCCGCTTGTCACCAGCTCGCCCGGCCTTTGCTTCCCGTGTTCTTCTCGTGCCCTGTGACGATCCTGACGCAGGGAGGCGGAGGCTGCTGGACTCGACAGCGGGGAGCAGCACATCGCGGGGAGCACGGACGAGGCGGGGCACAGCTCGGGGAGCACGGCGGGGGCGCACAGCGCGGGGAGCACAGCGCGGGGAGCACAGACGGGGCGGGGCACAGGCGGGGCACAGGCGAGGCGGGGCGACCTCACCGGCAGGGGGCCTACGGCGGCCCCCACTGCCGCCTTAAAGAGACTGTGCGGGACGAAACGAAAGTCCTTTCCCTCACAGCCCCCCCCCCAAACCTAAGGCCCTGGGCAATGCGGCGTAACCCACAGGGAGAAAGACGCTGGCACAGCTCAACATCCACAACACAAAATTCGGGTTTCAGGACCATCTTGGTAAATACAAATGAGAAGATAATGTCCTTCTGGTGGTGACATTTCAGGGTCCCTAACTCCAGTAGCATGTCAGCTGTGCAAATTTACAGACACACCGGCCACCCACAGACACAGCGCTTCTGCCCAGGCCCGCGGGGAAACGCTGAGCAGCGCTTACGAACCACCGCACTTTACCTGTAAACGGTGGTGGCCGGAGTGTCGACCTCCTCATTCAGGATGCGGCACTTAAATTTATTGTACTACAAAGGAACACATATTTACAAATTATTACACAAAATGTTTAAGTGGCAAAAACATTTCACTCTTTTCAATAGACGCTGAGCGGTGTTTCTATGTTCTGGGCGCCGAGAACCGGGGGCTGCCGCGGCGCAGGGCCGAGAGCCGTGCGGCCCGGCTCGGGAACCGCGAGGCCACGCGGCTGCCGGGTGCCTGACGTGCCACGAGCTGAGGCCAGGTACACTGTGTGCAAAGCACACCGGGCTGCGGAGGCACAATGTGAAAACATGAGCGCAAAACAGCTCGTTAGTTTCTTGTGTTGGTTACCCGTTGAAGTGATATTTTGATAATATTGGGTAAAATAAAGTATTATACAAATCACTTTCACCTTTCTCTGACTTTTAAAGTGTGGCTACTAGAAACTAGAGATCACATATGGGGCTCAGGTTTGTGGATCACTTTATATTTCTAGTTGGACAGCGCTGTGCTCAAAGGTTCTAGGTTTAGCTGCGTGAAATACAATTCTGTGGGCATGGCTACATTGTCATAAAAACAAAACCAAAGCTTATAGTAAATAAGCACGTTATACTTAAACACTTACCAGCCACTTCCCCTCTCTTTTTTGCTTTCATTACTATTATGGTGGTGCTCGCTACCTTATAACTACTTAGAGAAATTATTAGAAAAAAAGTAGATATGTGTAATTTAAGTGTTTCATACATATATGTTCAAATAAAATCATTTGTCTTTACAAAGGTTTGACTGAGTTTAGCTCTCAACCCATAGAAAAGGAGAAAATAACTGCAAATCACATATGTGATACAGGATTAATATCCAGAATATATAAAGAAATATAACTCGACAACAAAAAACAACAAGCCATTTCAAAAACGGGAAAAAGACTTGACATTTCTCCAAACGATATACAAATGGCCACTAAACGCATGGAAAGATGCCCAATGTCATTAGTTATTAAAGATGTAGATCAAAACCACAGTGAGATACTATGTCACACCCACAAGGATGGCTGATATCAAAAAAAATCAGAAAATAAGTGTTGGCAAGAATGTGGAGACACTGGAACCCCGTGCATCGCCGGCGGGAACGTGAAACGGTGCAGCCGCCATGGCTAACAGCACGGCATCTGCTCGAACAACAAACAGAATTTCCGCGTAGTTCAGCAATCCCACTGCTGGGTATACACCCAAAAGAACTGGCAGCGGGGACTCAAACAGGTATTCGTGCAGCCACGGCCACAGCCACGTTTTCACAATAGTAAAAAAGTGGAAACAGCCCAAATGCCAGTGACAGATGAATGAATAAACGAAGCATGGCCAATGGAATATTCAGCCTCAAAAAAGGAAGGGCAGTTTGACAAATGCTACGAGATGGGTGAATCTTGAGGACATCATGCTGAGTGAAATGAGCCAGTCACAAATGGACGAGTACCGTGTGATGCCACTCACATGAGTTATAAGAACGGTCAAACTCAGAGGCAGCAGCGGGGGTGGGAGGGAGGCCCATGGGTGCAGGGCATCTGCTGGGCAAGAGAAAACCCAGGATGGATGGGCGGTGGCTGCACAGCGGAGTGAATGCAGTCAATACTGCAGAACCACACACTTAAAAATGGTTAAAATGATAAATTTTATATTTTGGATATTTTATCACCAAAAGAGTAGCTGTAACTTTTCCAAACCCAAATCTATTTTTAAATTTGAGCCCACAAAACCAACAATATTGTGCTTTCTCTGACATGTATGATTTTAAAAAATAAAATTAAGAATATATTTGAGTTCATTGGTCAAAACAATATAAAGAGAACATTGAGGTTTTACACAGGTTAAAATCTTTAAAAAAATTTTTAAAACAGAAAACCCCAAAGAAAAGAGAAGCCAGGAAGTTTACATGGCATTGTAAGTATTGAGTTCAGTAGTCAGAATATCAACAATGCTCAGAATTAATCAGATTTAAAAACACATATATGAAAACTAGTCTCCTGGCCCATTACCTACCTATGTCTTCTTTAAAATTTTCAAGAAGTAGCAGGGAATATCACATTGAGTGACCAGTGACAACAGCTGTTTGGAACAATTTGGTGAGCAATGGCCACTTATTTGCAAAGAAAAACCGCTGTCTATATTAGTTATCTTTAACATTCGCGGCAACGGGTTTTCTCATGCCCAAGAGCCTCCCGAATTACCTTGAACATGTCCAGGAGGACTTCCTTGCTGACTTCTAACCTTTCAAAAGGTTGCTTTTCTTTTATGACAGCCTGACACAGGTTCTCCAGCGCTGACAGCTCCGTGCTGGACACTGCCCTAGAGAGAAGAGCAGGTGAGGATCAGCGCGGGTTTCCCCGGCAGTACACATGCCCCTTCGGAGGACCTTTGTCCTGTCGTCTGTCACTAACTGATGGGCTTTCTAAAACTGAGGAATTTGGTGTCGTATCACATGGGGACTTCAGAGGCTCAAATGTCCACGCACAAGGCAGATAAGCTGATTCCTCAGAGGGAGGCTGGGCTGTCGCGCGTGGGGCGCCCCCGTCCTGGGCTGTCACACATGGGGCGCCCCCGTCCGTCTCTGCCTGAGGTCCGCAGTCACGGGGCGCTGCTGGAACGCCCCCGTGGGAGCGTGCCTGGGGCCTGCTCCTCGTGCCGTCTTCCCCGTGCGTGCGTCGCACGCTTGTTTGCACAGGTGTTGTCAGAGCCGCATCCAGTGCCCACCTGCCCCTGCCCTCACGCCGGCGCCTTGGCCGGGAGAAAGCGCTGGCCGACGCCTTTCCCGTCGCTCCCCGGCTCACGCTCTGTCCCCTCCGGCCGCAGCGGCTTCCCTGCCATTCCTCACACGAGCCACACGTGCCCCATCCCAGGGCTGTCTCACGGGGCCCTGGAATATTCTTCCCCCAAATGTCTATAAGCATCCCCCTGATGGCCTCAGAGCAGGTCCCCCCCTCTGTTCCACTCCCTGCTTCGGTGGCACTGCCCCTTTCCTGGCCACCTGCCTGTGGCGGCCGCACCGCACACTGGATGGGGGGTGCCTGTCTGCTCACTGCCGCGCCCCAACCAGACATCAACTCCACGCGGTCTTTGCCCTGCTCCATCGCCAGGCCGAGCACAGAGCAGCGGTGGCGAATGAGCCCCGGGCGGAGGTGACCGGAGGAGAAGCTGGGCGGCCCGTGCTCAGGGGCCACAGGGGCCTGGCTGCTGGTCACGGAGGCCATTTAGGCAGGTGGAGGGGACAGGCAAAGGCAAAGGCAAAGCGACCCATGCTCATCCATGCAGAGATGCTCTGGGTCACACCGAGGCAGAGGACAGGAGATGAGAGGACAGCAGAACCACTTAGGAGGTAAAGGTGGCAGACCCGAGGACTGGGTGGCGGGGTGATGGGAGAGGCAGGGGGAGTCGAAGGGCCCCTCGGGTTTCAGTCTGGGCAGCTGACAGCGCCCTCAGAGCTGTGAGGAGTACGTGTGTGTGGGGGGGGAGGGCGTCGCTAGTGGTTTGCAGCGCAGATCTACTACGCGCGAGGCCTCCGTGAACCGCCCGCCTCACGGTCATCGTGTGACACGTCCGGCCAAGGGCGACAGCGCCTCCGATTATGTGGAGAAGGAAAGAGCTGATTGTCCTCTAGAAAGTCACATGGTCTCAGGGATTCTGATGTTAGCTAAACAGTGTATCCCTTCCTTCTAGGAAAAGGAAGAAAACAATTTGAGAAGCTACCTTCGAATCTCAACTCATGAAGTTTTCAAAAATGATTAACCAATCTATAATCCTACTACGTAACACACACTGTCACTAAACTAGTAACCACCGTGAGACAGGGAGCTAGAAACGTGCATTCGGACGGGAATGTTCATGGCGTTACCTGTCTTCAATGAACATGTCGTAATAAAACCCGTTGTCGACGGGAGGCCCGCGGCACAGGTGGCCCCCGTAGTACAGCTCCATGGCCTGCCCCAGGATGTGCGCGCTGGAGCACCAGTACACCTGCGGGGACAGGACAGAGGCCACCGGCCATCAGAACCGGATCGCGGAGAAGAATTCATGACACAGCACAAGGAAGTGAGTGGATACGTTTTAGCGGGGTAAACACAAGACGTTCAGCAACATCACTTCAAAAAAAAAGCCTTCGATGCCCACTCAGACGAGGACATCATCCAAGCCCTGTCTGCGATGGCGCCGGAGCCGCTCGTGTGGGTCCAGCGTGGAACCGCCGCCGTGAGCCGGAGGCAAAGCACAGCCCTACGCCACGGCCTCCGTGTGGGTTAACCGCGTGGCAGCCTCAGCCTCGCCTGCAGCACGGAGCAGAGCAGCCGCACAGTGACCCCGCGACCCCGCGGGCCTGGAGCGGAGGGGTGCTGGCTGCGGGCGGTGACACTGTTCTGGGTCTGAGCCACGTGCAAGGCCGCCGAGGTGGTGGCTCTTGTCATCGCTAACACTAACAAAGTTTCGTGTCTGCACAGCAGTCCTCACGTGCTGCAGAGCACGTGACTGCAGGTGTCTGAAAGGTGGCTCTGGAAGGAAGAGGAGCCGCAGGGAGGGGCGTGCTGGCCACCAGGGCCTCCTGAGCAGCGCATACACGAGCTCATTGGCTGGGTCGAAGGGCGGGTTGTCAGCCCGGCCAGTCTAGAAACCAGGTTTTGAATTCCCAAGGAATCGATGGGTTATGGGTAAACGAAAACTAACCAAGGTCACCAAATACATACAGGTGCCAAAGGAGCAAGATAATCGGGTCCTCTGGCAGCATTTCCTCTCCCTTAACTAAATAGGACACAAATTACAACTGGAGAGCTGTTTGACAAAATAAATCAGAGCAGCGGGAGGTCGCTGGCCGAGCGGACCGTGTGCCAGGCTGACCGCGGCGCCGGGCTGGGGCGCGGTCCACAAACAGGCCCGGCGGTCGGGCCTCACGGCAGAGCCCTCCGCATCGGTTGGTGCCAGGAGACTGTTGGTGTCGAATCGCTATACTGTACTTAAAACTAATATAACAAATGTAAGACTGCATACCGACTGTCCATACACAAAAATAAATTAAAAATAAAATTCTACAGCCTTGTAAGAAAAAGCGTTGTTTGCTATATAAAAGACTTGAATTTTTCAGTAAAGCAGAGAATGCTTTTACAAAATCATTAATTTATCATTTTGTAAATCAGAGTTTTCTAGATTTTCTTTTCTATAGGGTTTTTTCCCTCATGGATGTGCACTAAATATTCATAAATTGGTTGGCGTTCAAAATCTTGTTGATATGCTCATCATAACAGGGAAGCAAAATCCAGGAACAACAAAAGAATCTCTGTTACTAAATGACCCTAAAAGTTACCTAACCGCTCTGGGCCCTCGTTGCTTCGTCTGTGAAACGGGGATCCAAACCGTGTCTGGCCGGGGAGCTGGACTCAAGGGGACAGCAGACACCAGGGCCGGGGCTGGCACCTGGCATGCGAGGTGCACGTCACCGTGTCATTTGCACCAACAACCACGCATATTTGTGGAAGCCCTAGAATAAGACGCCAGGCACCCTGTCATCGTCACGGCCAGCAGAAGGGCACTCGAGACTCCCCACGACGATGGCTGTGTTTCGTTTTGTCACGATGTCACTGGCAGCTGGGAGGAAAGAACTCCAGACGCCCACAGGGAGCGTTAAACTTGGTGGGTCCCCACCCCCCGTCACTGCCACCCAAACGCCTGACAGATGGGAGAGTCCAGCGGCCACAGGAATGACGCCTGCAGGTGAACTCTGACCGGCCAGCGTGGGAAAGAGCCCACCGCTGACACCCCGATGAGGGTCACGCCTGACTGCCAGGTCTGCTCTCGGTTCCCACCGAGATAGACACTGCCGAAAGCATCCGGCTGTCTGTTTTCCTGTTTACTTCCTGTTTACCGTCTCCCCCCATGACGGGGAAACGCTCGGCGATGCTTCGCCCACTGCAGCCCACAGGGTCTGCCTCATGTGCCCAGTGTCTTGGACACTGGCCAGCGATGAGGGAATAAATAAAATTTTGAAGCATCTGGGATGAAGCTGTTAAGAACTATGTGAGAAAAACCAGATCATACTTAGAAGCTACTTATTTCTTTTAAAAATTACTTTCTGAATCACTTTTAAAAATGGCTTTATCAATATTATATTGTTTAGCTATTTAGCAGTTATAACTTGCATATTTTAAAGAGAAAATTATTATAATATGGTTCTTACAGTATGGATTGATAAATCGAGAAATTTTTCAGCATCACAATTAATGTAACCTCAGCTAATCACAGGTTGGGTTTTATGCACATAACCAACAGCTTGAAGGGGGACTCTAAAGTTGAGTGACAATGTATATTAGAGGCCTTCATGAAAATGGGGTATCTATTTTACAGACTATTGCATTAATAAGTATTTAAAGGAAATTTGAGTTTGTAAAATTTTTCCAATCTTCCTACACATATTAAACGATAGTTAATCCATGTTGAAGAGTCTATTTAAATTCATTTCAAATACACCTTGATTTAATAATTAAAGCATTCTAACCCAAGGAAACAATTACTTTGAGAAATGATAAATAGGAGCTACTTAAAAAAAAACCCTGATATTTGTACATATTCATTCCATAAAAACTCACTAAGTATTTATTAAACACCAATATACAGATTTTGAATCTCAGAAGGCCACAAAACTCATCATGCTTGACTTCCATATTTGGCTTCGCATATAACGTAGCTTATGGCATAAATCCCCGAAGTTCGGTTGCTGGTGGTTAAATACTCACAGCTTGGGCTTCCTCGTCATCAAACGTGAGCAGCTCGAGCGCGCAGTCCCCTTCCAGTGGACGGTCCAAGTCCCACAATTCACCGTTGACTCTAGCTATCACTGTGCTTTCGGCCAGTTCTTGACTAGTGAGAGAAAAGCCACTTATCACATGCCACACGATGATGTGTTAAAACAAAAGAGTCAAATAACTTGCAGGGTTTATTTCTCTTTTTAAGTGGCTAGAAAGTACAAGTGTAAGCTAATGGGACAGATACTTTTCAGTTTGTAACATTTAAGTACAAAAGTAATAGTACACATTCACTGTAAAGAACTTGGAAAACAGAGAGAACAAAAAGGAAAATAAAGATCACATGCATCTCATCACCCAGAGACAGATGCTCATGACACTGCGGTCCATGTTCCCCCTCCCCCTCCCCCTCCCCCTCCCCCTCTCCCTCCCCCTCCCTCCCCCTCCCTCCCTCTCTCTCTCTCTCTCTCTCTCTCTCACACACACACACACACACACAC